>PVHT020000173.1:21687491-21774493 GCA_004024745.2 Catagonus wagneri | reverse complement strand
GGGGTCTAATCGGAGCTGTGGCCACTGGCCTGCGCCGCAGCCACAGCAACGCAGGATCCGAGCCGCGTCTGCAACCTACACCACAGCTCACGGCAACGCCGGACCGTTAACCCACTGAGCAAGGGCAGGGATCGAACCCGCAACCTCATGGTTCCTAGTCGGATTCGTTAACCACTGCGCCACGACGGGAACTCCCTAGTCTTATAAATTAAGAAAAGGCAGAATAGACAATGTATTAAAACTTTAGCAAAGTATGTTATATTGTCCTCAACCTGTTCTTAAGAACAATATGGTAAAGTGTAAATTGTGAACAGGGCCACTTAAGAAGTGATCATTATAGGAGAGCTAGCAACCTTAAGTAAGGTCTCAAGACAAAATGCACATCTACTCTTTTTAATATTTTCATTAAAAAAATGGATGAATACACTGGATAGTTATTCATCACATTGGCAAAAATACTACACTGGGGGGGATATCAAATACATCATATTATAGACAAAAATATATTCAAATGTATTAAAGACAAATGATAAGATATTAGATTTAATTAACAGGGGAAATGTGAAGTTTTTTGATAGATTAAGAAATACTGAGTCCTCTTCTGAGTGAGAAGGCAAATTTCATTCAATATGTCCATCTCTTCCCCTTTTCCTAATTTTCATCTAAAGGGACTGATGAAATTATCAGTCACTTAATATCTGAATGAAGCCTGCAATCTAGAGAGGGATGATATGGACATATTCAAAACTTTAAGGAACTTCTTCTCCATGAAAAGAATCAAGGAGTTCCCATAATGGCTTAGTGGAAATGAATCTGACTAATATCCATCAGGGCTCAGGTTCGATCCTTGGCCTCGCTCGTGGATTAAAGATCAGGAGTTGCCGTGGGCTGTGGTGTAGGTTGCAGACCTGCTTATATCCAGCATTGCTGTGTCTTGTGGTGTAGGCTGGCAGCTGCAGCTCAGATTCGACCCATAGCCTGGGAACCTCTATATGCTGTGGGTGTGCCCTAAAAAAGACAAAAAAAAAAAGAATCACAATAGAGATTGAAAAAAGCCTGCCTTACAGAGCAGTCTTCATCAGTGAAAAAGTCTTCCTGTTTTTTAAAAAAAAAAAGTTACTGCTGAACCACATCATATTCCCTAACCCTAGAGAAGATTGCTTGTATCTTTTTCAAAACCTCTGAAAACAGACGAATTATCAGAAGTTGCTCCAAATGAAAGTACTACTGAACTATACTTACTTTCTGCTTACACACTGCAGAGAATGTGAAGAGCAGGGACTCTGTTCTGTCACACAGATCAGAGGAGAAATGGTGCCCTTTCCTGCAACAACTATTCTGGGTGATTCTTACCTTCCTACTTTGACGAGACAGCCAGACAACTAATCTGAAGAAGTAAAACCACCACGGAAAAGTTTATCGCTGTTCTGTCATCTAAAACTCAACTTTGAGCAGGCATGCAATTGAAATATTGATAGTACTCATCTCAGTTATCAGTTGTGATTTAGGCCTATAACATTACTCATAAATATCAACAAAAAAGAAAAACATCAACAGACATGTGAAAACACACTGGAATTCTTAAACAAAGGGAAAGCATGTTAAAACATATGCCATTTCAAGAAAATAAAATTACTCAAAAAAACAAGGAATTTTTTAAAAATATACTTAATTTGTGATCTTAATAAGATTCAAAAGACTCTGCCTCTATCCTAACAGAATGGCATTCACGGAAACCAAGAAATCTGAGATCAAGAAATGAAGATTTAAAACAGAGTTGCTGAACTATAAATTTCAGTAGAGAGAATGAACATCAGATTGCATGAAACCAATTTTCATAAAACCAAGTAAGTGATACATTTACCCAGTTATTCCCAGTTTCAGAAGTAAAACAGCAAAGAAGAGAAATCATTTGAGATCAAGTATTTCCAAGAAATTCCTTCTATCTACAATGAAAATTCCAGGCTCAAAATAGAAGAAAAATATATTAAAAAAAAACCCTCAAAACCCAAAGAAAGGCTTTTTTTGCCAAGTTCACAAAACAATAGAGACAAAGATTAAAAAATAAACAAAAAAATCATCAGCAAAATGAAGAGTGGAAAGTGCCCTGCTCATATCCTCCCTTAATAAGATTAATTTGGTAGCTGTATAAACAGAAGTGATTTCTGTGGGAGCTTTGGGATTCAGGCAGAAAACTGTGAAACTCCAGGGAAGTTCAAGACTGAGGAGGGTTGTTTTTAGAAGACAGGCCCAGACCTAGGTGGCTGACTCAATGACTATAGTCCTGCCTACAGACCTAGAAACAAGCCTGTCTCTCTGTGGACTTGGTTACAGCCTCACTGGCCTTTGATTCTGCCATCAGAATCAAATACCAAGTGACCCAGGAGGAGTCATACCTGCCCATGCCACAGGCAATAGGTCTGCAGATTTAGTCCTGGTTGTGGACCCTGAAACAGCAAAGGTTCCAGATTCTCTAACTACAGTCAGGGCATAGTTCTAAAGGCCCAAGATTCACCAAGTGATCTGGCAGGAGCTTTCCAAAGGACTGGTGGGAGTTAAAGCCACTTGTGTACCCTGTTTGTAACAGGCCCAACATCTGTGGATCCAAATGTGAATCCTAAAGCAGCCCCTTACACAGTGAAAGCCCTGTTGGACAAGGTCCCATAGGTACTCTAGTTCACTCAATGATCAAAAGGATCTGGGTATGCCTAAACTCTTGGAAATAGGTGCCCCAATGTGGAACCCACTGTGTACTCAGCAACAGCCATGTGACCCAGCTCCATTTGAGCCTGACTGTAAGCCTTTGAGATAATCCCATCAGCCTGGGGATCCAGCAGGAGAATGTCATTACCTGCTAAAACCAGCCTGTAAAGAAGAGAAGAGAGGTTTGTTTCCTTGAGATGCACAGACACCAATGCAAGTCTACATGGATGATAGAAAAAAAAATCAAGAAAACAAGGCAACACCAAGGAAAAGGAGTGGTACTATATATTTAAAGCCATGAAAGAAACAAAACTGCCAATCAAGAGTACTATATTCAGCAAAACCGGAAATGGAGCAGAGACAAAGACATTCCGAAGACAAAAATCAAAGCTGAGGAGTTTTCACTGGATCCTCCTACAATAAATGCCAAAAGAAATTCTTTAAGATAAAATAAAAGGAATATAAGTATCAACATGAAAATATATGAACATATAAAACTCACAAATATACAAGTAAATTCAGAAAACTCAAATACTATATTAGTGGACACAAATCACTTTTAACTCCAGCATAAAGTTAAAACACAAAAAAACTAAAAGTAACTGTAGCTACAATTATTTGTTAATGATTGTTAATGATAGAGGTACAATATAAACCACATTAAATATGACAACAAAAGAAATGTGGAGGAAAGAGAAGTGTAGTGTATAAAATTAAAGGTAAGTTGTTATCAGTGTAAATTATAAATATGTTTCACGTAAACTCAGAATAACCACAAAGAAAAACTTTTAACAGATACACAAAATATAAAGGAATAAAATGATATAATAACAACAACAAAAAAATGACAAGAGGACACAAGAGAGAAAGAGGTAAAAAGAACTATGAAATAGTCAGAAAACAATTAACTAAATGGTAATAAGGCCTTAACTGCCAAAAGTTAGTTTAAATATAAATGTAAATGTATTAAATTATTCAATCAAAAGACACACAGAGGCTGAAAAGATTTTCGAAAAACAAAACCTAACAATATGCTCCCTACAGTAGACTCATTTAGCTTTAAAGAAACATGGGCCAACAGAGAAGGGATAGCAAAAGATACTCCTTGCAAATGGAAACAAGAAGAGAACAGGCTTGACTATACTTATATTAGATGAAATATGCATTCTATCAAAATATATTTATACCTCAATAAAGCTGAATAAAAAAGAACAAAGAAAACTACAACCAAGAGTCACTATATAAATACCACAAAATGGAAATAGCAAGGAAGCAAATCACATACATAGACATCCAATGCACAGTAAGTTATACTGTTATCACCAAAAGAAGTTTAAGTTCTATAGCAAATGGCAAAAGTTCTCAGTCATAAAAATTTCTAGACAGTGTGTGTGAGAGATATAAAGATGCCAACTTGAACTGATGGGGAATTACTGAAAGTAATCATTCTGGGGTAATTGTTTTACCATTTCCTTCCAATATAATGCCAAATAGGTTGAAGAGCTAAACGTCAAAAGAAACCTTTGGCATACTGGAACAAAAACTAAATCAGTATTTATGAAAATTTTTGTGAAATAGGCATTTGTTCCTAATCATAATATATAAGGAAGGATTAAGGCAAAATATCAATAGACTTGACTTCTTAAATTTTTTAAGTTTCTTATAAAACAACCTTATGTTATGCAAGGCTTTAATCATGTTATAAAACTTCTAATCCAGCATGTGTAGCCTGACACGATTAAACTATCTCTCAAATAAATCCCAGTAATTAATTCAGCGATAGCTTCATGAAGAAAGCCACAAAAGCAAGACCCAGTGCTAGGACCACAACTATCAAAAAGAGGCATTTTCTTTTCAGTAACATTGCTAATTTTAAGGATCAGCTATCTTTTGGAGCTGATGAGAGACTAATTAAGAGTACAGTCAACCCAGAAGATAAGCAGTGACTTAAGTGATGTATAAAAATGATAATGTCTCTTTGGTATTTGTATCTACCCATGCTGGAAATCTGTGGATGGTACCATAAACCTACTCATTTTCTTTTTCCTCCCTTTTTTTTTTTGTCACAAACTACAAGTTGCATCCTTGACAGCTGCAAGAAAAATACTATGAGTGGGGATTACGGTTTTATTAGGGAGGCAATATATGCTTATATGGTTCAAATAGTACAAAAAGCATACAAATTTGAAACTATTGCCGACAAGCTTGCATAGTATACTTCTAGACTTTATATAAAAATGTACACATGTATGTGCTTTAAAAAATACAATGACATTATAAGTATCATTCAATCCTTGTATTTTGCACTTAACCTAAGTTCAAGACACTGTTTTATACCTCTAAGTATGGATTGGCCACAGCTTTTTCATAGCTATCTACTATTTCATTACACAAATGATGATTTATTCAATCTTATAATAGAAATAATGTAAATGCCTAAGAATATTTTAAAAGTTACAGGTAATATTTAGTATGTATCTCTGTATTTACACTATTGCACAAATGTACAAGTATATTGAACAATGATTCCTAACAAATTGTTTGACATATTGGTGGGGGAGTAGAAAGCACAGAAAATAAGATTTGTGTTGAAATTCATTATAGAAATAAATCTCATCCTAAAGTATTGAGTATAAAATGGTACTGGAATGGTATTTTTGCCTGCCTGAAAGGAAAAATACTCTCAATGAGTAAGAGCTATTATATTTTATTGTTCTGCCCTGGTATATCCTTTCCTGCAGATAATCGTAATTATTTTGCTTCCTAATTCTATGTCCTCAGTCACATACCAAATTGTGTGTCTTTTATTAAGTATACCCATGTAGGTTACTGATTTTAAAAAATCGAGTAACAAATGTTCTTCAGTCCTATGGAGTAAGAAATAGATATCTTAGAGGGGCAAAAGACAGTAATAATTGTGAATAACATCTGCTGAATGCTCATTCTATTTCTGAGAGAAGAGCTACTTCTGAAAGAGATTTGCATGGATTATCTCATTCAATCTTTACCCCTACGAGGAAGGCACAGTTACATATCAACTTTTTATAAAGAAAATGAGGCATGGAAAGTTTAAATAGTTTGCCCACGGTCGGTCACAGAGCTCACAAATGACATAATCATAATTCTAAGCCATGGCAGGTACTTACAAAGAGCCTAGAGAATTACTGGGCTATATAATATACTGTGAACAAAGTCATCGATATTTGCATATTAAACACTGAGAAAGAGCTAATGAGGCTAAGAAAGAAAAAGGATTAGAGGTACCAGAAACAACATGTAAAATGATGTACAAATATTACAAACATGATATGGTGTCCTTGGGAACCATGACTTGGTCTTGTGGCTAAATGTGATTTGAACGAGGAGGTGGCAAATGAGAAGGCTGGATATATGAGCTGGAGGTGAGGGTGGGATACAGGCAAAATCAAGAGGTACAATGAAGACTGAAACTGCATTGCATGGCTTACCATGTGGCTACAAAAGTACGACACGTTTTCATAAAGTGGACCCAATGCACATTCTACTGGGTCTGCTTCAATGGCATGGAGACTGACAGCTGGAGCAGCTACCTTATATCCTGTGCAGGAAGTCCTGTGTACAGTAAGAATGTCAGAGTCAGCATTCTAGCTTGGGTCCCTGGATAACTCAGTGGAGTGGAACTTGCTTACCCAGGACTGTATGTGAGAAGGAAATTAGCCTCTCTCTTTGTAAGCTGCAATATTCATGGTGTCTTTGATAGCTGCTCCTTGGCCTACTCTCATTTATTCTAGGACTAATCATCTTTCTTTAAACAGCCTTATGTGTGAGTTTCATTTTGAGACTAAAATTCAATTCAAATATGTCAATACAAAAGCTTTGCTATCAGTTACATTAGTATGTATAAACAGAGCATTATCATAAGTTTGAGAATGATAAATATGTGGGAAGCGTTGAGAATACTCATAGAGGAAAATTTAAATGGGATGTCTTATAAATACACGTTATCAAGAGTATCCTTTATTCTTCACATATTTTCATTCTACTTTCAAGGAAATTTAAGGAGGTTAGAAGCTCAAAAACCAAACAAAATAAACTGATAAATGGTTAAATTAGATCACAGACCACTTAAGTGAGTAAAAGGACTGCAAGGCACATAAAGACAGTACTAAAACTAGGTACCGAATTTATCTCTAGATTTTCCTGCAGCAAAAATAGACAAGTCAGTCATACATTCTATTTTCTTTTTTAATATGCCTCAAAATGTTTTGCAACAGAAATAATGCAAACTTTTCACTTAAGGTCTCACATTTCAGAAATCTTCAAGTAGGACTTTAAGAAAACATCTCAACTGAATGAAGAGTCCCAAAGCATTCTCCCAAATATGTGAAATCTGATCAATTACAAAGACGACTTAGGAGTTCCCATAGTGGCTGAGTGGCAACAAATCTGACCAGTATCCATGAGGACGCAAGTTCAAACCTTGGCCTTGCTCAGTAGGTTAAGGATATGGTGTTGCCATGAGCTGTGATGTAGGTTGCAGATGCAGCTTGGATTTGCTGTTGCTGTGTCTGTGGCATACGCCAGCGGCTAGAACTCCAATTTGATCCCAAGCCTGGGAACCTCCATTTGTTGTGGGTGTGGCCCTAAAAAAAAAATGCTTAAATCTTACTGTTGCATAACCATTTAAAAATGGACATATATGGTTTAGAAATCATATACAAGTTGAAGAAAATCTATAAACTAGCTAATTTTCTCCCTATACCATATACACCAGTTTATGAGAAGCTGGTCATAATGTCATAGTGCTTATATTCCTACAATATTAGCATCTTATAGACAATTCTATTCAATCATAGCACACATTCTTCACTCATAGTTAAAAAGCATCAAAATTAAACTGGTCCTCACCAACTCCAAAGTACATACATTAAATGAAAGGAATTAAGATTGGCACTATTCATTCATTTACTAGAAAGGAAAATGACTACCAAGCAGAAAAGTGTCTAGTCTCTAACATAGTCAGTGTTTCTAGGATTCTGATTTTGAAGGATAACCTGCCCTGATTTCATATGCACTGTGAAACCAGCCACAGAAATTAACAGATAAAAATTCCCAGTACCATTAATTTTTTTTTCACGTTAGAAACACTGATTTCAGCATACAAGCTCACTTTTCCTTCAAAGAGATTAGGTAGTAGTTCTTTTTTCCCCACCTAGTACCAAGAGGATCTGAAGCTTATAAGTTAAAATTTTATGCTAAAAAATGCCAAAAGAATCAGAATAGATGATCTCAGATAATGTGACGATCCAATTTTACCAGGATGACACTGGATCTTTTAAATGTCATATAAAGTATCCAAACATAGAAGCCTACTTCGGTTTTAGTAAAAATCAAGTTATACTGGTAGCTATTCTTCTGTTGAGTTTCTAACACAGTTTCTAAACTTTTCCAAGTTTTTTGCATGTTTTCTGTTAATTACCTTTTGCTAGGATGGCTCAGTGATTCTGAAAGCAATCCAGAAATTGTCTGGTTGTGAGTGCACAAAACACAACAGTTTCCTGACTCAATAATGGAATATATTTTCCTCTAAAAGCACGGGGATAACTGAGTATTTGCTACCTTAGCCTTTCAATGATGTTTTATTGTACTGTAGGAACCTATTAAACACTGTAGCTATTTGACTTACAAAATTTTATTCCTCCCTTTACTTTCATTTCCGAGTGTGTTTTTAATGGAAAGATTAAAATAATTATGAGGATTCAGAAAAGAACATTAAGAATGAATAAAGGATTCATAAAGTCATCTCGGTGGAATTAAAATAAGAATGCTTTACTGAGTAAAGACTAAAACAGAAGTAAAGTGTAACCATTGTTTTCAAGTATCTGGATGGTCTCCAGAGAAAGACAAATTTTTTCACTTGTTCCAAGAAAAACTATTTGTGAACAGTAACAAACATAACAGGAAATGATGCTAATATAAGTACTAAAAATTTTAAAGGTGTAATATTATAATAATTTGAAGAAGTGAAGAAATCTGGTTAAAAATTAAAATTATGCTAGATGGAGAGCTAATGATATACATATTCATTTACCTATGAATAACTTTGGTGTAAAACTCATTTGAATATGAATCTAATATAAAAATTTTTATAATTAAGAAACATTTGTAAACTAGAAAGACTTTTATTTCATGAAAGACTAAAGCAATTTTAAATTAAAATATACCATGAACAAAATGCTTCTATTTTTGAAAATGAATCCAATTTTGACACTGAGGTCCATTCATTACTGATGGTAAATGAACAAAAATCAATTTAGTCAACAGAATGATTACCTAGAATATACCCATTTTTTATTGTCAACAAAAATTCGATTTCAAAAGAATACACAAATGCTTATAACATTTGAATGACTTCCTTTTTAAAAACTGTTCCAGTATAGTTTATGTATGTTGGAGAATAAGAATGGTGATTGTGACCAACCATATACTAGGCTCTGATCTTGAGCATTTTACAGGGATAATTCTATTTGTGTTTTGAGTAACCTTAAAAGACAGCTGTTTATTACTTTAACTTTATAGATTAGCAAACTGAAGTATAGGAAAATTAAGCAACTTTATCAAAGATACAGAAAGAGGCAGAGCTGGGATTCTCATCTGGAAATTGGGTTCTGGATCCCATATGCTCAACACACTATACTAAACCGTCTCCCACGAGAATAATTTGAACCATATTCAGCTTGAACTATTATCAAAATTTAATTGCCATTTACATAATTAGATAATTACTTAAAGAACTTCTGGTGGTATTACATTGGCATGACCCTTTATCTTTTTGAAAATCATAACCAATGAAAGAATAGTATATGGAAATGTGAATACTAGATTTGATGACCTTAAAGCATAGTACAGATAAAAGGCCGCAAACCTAACCATGGTGCAAAATCAAAATCTCATGTATGCAGTGGCAGTAATTGGATGCACAGGCTGAGGATAAGAGCATATATGCAAATCATATTCAAAAATATTATTCTGGTCCTATGGCATCAGTGAAGGAGGATATCTTTTATTAAGTGCAAAACTCCAGCTGCATATATCCACTGGCTTAGAATACAAGCAAATATAAACACAAGTCCCTAGGCCATTACCAAAAATTTGTTTTCTGGAAAATTCCCCTGTCCATCCATAATTAAAAAAAAGTAACAACAATAACAACACCTTTTTAAGGGATTGATCCAATATAGACAATACAGAGCCTATAACAAGTATACAAAAATACTCTAAGAAAAAAAAAGTGGGAAATGAAGAAAACTCACTACTAGAAGGTTGCTAAGTATATGTGCTTCCTAGAGGTGCCATAACAAATTATCAGAAGGTGGTTGGCGTAATACAACAAAATTTTTTTCTGTTCTAGATATAGAGGCTAGAAGTCCAAAACCAAGAGCCATGCTCTCTCTGAAGGTTCTCTAGAAGAAACCTTTATTTCCACCGTTTCCTAACTTCTGGCCAGCAATCTTTTGCACCTTTCTGATTACAGCTCCATCACTTCAACTTCTGTCTCTACTGTCACATCAATTTTCCCAGCCTGTCTGTATCATCACATGGACTTCTTAGGAGGATATCAGTCACTGGACTTAGGGACTACTGTAATTCCTTATGACTTCATCTTAACAAATTACATATGCAAAAACTCTATTTTCAAATATTCATTTTTAGAAGTTCTGGGTGGACATGAATTTTGAAGGGACTCTAATCAACCCAGTATACCAACAAATACATGAAAATTTTGTCTAAAAACTTCTTTATGGATTTTCAAAATGAATAAAGATATTGCTTTCATGAATCAGGAGTACAAAGAAAAAGTATAGAAATTTAGGGAAGAGTTGGTGAATAAAGAGAGAAAATGGAAACTGAAAGAGCTCAGGGAAGATATGGCATTAAAATTAAAACATTACGGCAAAATTAGAATGAGCCTAACAGAAACTAAACAACATTAAAATATGAAATTCTTAAGAAAAAAATAACATTTACAGATACACAAATAAGTAAAGTCTTAAAAGACAAGAATATTTGAATATCTACTTAGGTAGAAACATTTAATACTAGAGGGATAATGGCCAGAATGGGCAACATGCAAATACATTATACTAAAGATAATCAGTAATTACAATCAAGGAAACTACCATACTAATCAGTAATTACAATCAAGAAAACTACCATTTGTGTAGCTAGGTAAAAGATCAGATTCATATAGGGACATTTTTGGCACAGTCTCAGACACTTTTATATAAAACATTAGTGTCCAAAGACAGTGGACAAATTCCTAAGTGAAATTAAGTATGACCCAAAAACTTGCACCTAGGTAGCATCCAAGAGTTTTAAACATGTAAAAGCACTGGGAATAAATGGTCCCATTAACTTTTCCTGAAAATCATCTTGAGTCAACTGAGGTGACTGGGCAAACTAAAGCAGTACAACTGTTGGTGAAAATTAAATCTTAATAAAAATATATTTCCATAACACACCTGAAGTAAATGTAGGTATTTCATATTTCAAAAATATGAAACACAATTTATAAAGAGTGTAAAAAGATGGAGATAATGCAAGTATATTAGTTTTATCCCTTATACTCATATTGATAGACATATTTTAAAACCAACTATACTTTAAAAACATTGTTAAAAAGAAAAAAACTAAGCTTACCAATTAAGAATAGTAGCACAAGCTTATTAAATAGTATACAAGTAGGAGTTCCCGTCGTGACTCAGTGGTTAACGAATCCGACTAGGAACCATGAGGTTGCAGATTCGATCCCTGGCCTTGCTCAGTGGGTTAAGGATCCGGCGTTGCCGTGAGCTGTGGTGTAAGTTGCAGTCACGGCTCCGATCCCGCGCTGCGGTGGCTCTGGCGTAGTTCAGCGGCTACAGCTCCTGTTATACCCCTAGTCGGGGAACCTCCATATGCCGAGACTGCGGCCCTAGGAAAAAGGCAAAAACACAAAAAAAAATAGTATACAAGTAAATTCTAAAAAAAAGTATAATTGACTAAAGGTGGACGTATGCAAAGCGAAGTATGGTAGGGAAAAAAGAATAATTTATAATTAGTCCTATTAAAATATTTCTACATTCCATAAATGAAATAGAAATTATAATTTGTTATTTTGACTTCCTAGGATATAACATACACGATATATTGAGATAACAATATAGAAGGCCTAGAAAAAAAAAAAACAAATACATCTTTAATAGTATCCAAAATAATTATGATGATTCTACTAAGATTATATATTCTATAGGAATCAAGCATCTCTTAAAAATAAGCAATATAAAACAAATATATCATAGATTTTGTCTTATAATTTAAATATTAGTGATTACCAACATTATTTTTCTGTCTGAGTCATGTGATGTGTTCTATTTCTAAAACAACAATTATCTTTAAAAATCACTGCATTTGTTACTTGACTTGCCAAGGCAAATAGGATTATACTGGCTTTGAAAACATC
Organism: Catagonus wagneri; assembly: GCA_004024745.2. Taxonomy (NCBI): domain Eukaryota; kingdom Metazoa; phylum Chordata; class Mammalia; order Artiodactyla; family Tayassuidae; genus Catagonus; species Catagonus wagneri. The sequence continues at coordinate 21,762,309 of PVHT020000173.1, read as the reverse complement.
TACCATCTACATAAAAATAGTTATTTGTTCACATACCTAAACTGCCTACAGTATTAGAATATCCTTCAGAACAGAGACCATATCAGTTGTTCCCCTATCACCGTGAACAGTATGCATCATGTATAATAGATCCTTATCAATAATTCTTGAGTTTAACAATTTTTACCAATAGGCAAAAATATTTGCTTAAAGAAGAAATATTCAGGAGTTCCCTTCGTGGCTCAATGGTTAACGAATCTGACTAAGAACCATGAGGTTGCGGGTTCGATCCCTGGCCTTGCTCAGTGGGTTAGGGATACGGCGTTCCCGTGAGCTGTGGTGAAGGTTGCAGACGCGGCTCGGATCCCGTGTTGCTGTGGCTGTGGCGAAGGCCGGCAGCTGCAGCTCCTGTTAGACCCCTAGCCTGGGAACCTCCATATGCCACGGGTGCGGCTCCACATAAAGGCAAAAAGACAAAAAAAAAAAAAAAGAAGAAATATTCAGTATTTCACTCAAAACTGAGATTAAAGTTAATTTAACATAGGGAAATAGAAGGTGAAGTAAAGTGCTTAATTTTTGTTCAGCTAAATGCTCAGTTCTAATTAGCCCATGGGCACATGGGCCTCCTCTTATTTTCATGCCTCCTTTAGACTCTGGAGATAACAGAACAGTGATCATGGTAGCCAAGTAAACCATATGGGAACTAACAGACCACAACTTAATTAGCACTGGAAATTTATGCCAGTAGTGTCAGGTTCTATTTTTATATTACTTCATCTTCAGAACTACTAAGTTTTAATAAAATGGACCATTTGCCTTTACATTTACATTTCCTTAAAATATAAATGTTAGATAGAAGCAATTATATTTATCAGAGAAATTTACAATAAATGCTATGATAAACAAGAAAAATTTTTTAAATTCTGCCTTCCAAAAATCCTTTATCATTAATGTTTTAATACTATTGACTATTCAAAGTAAATTTTAATATTATTGACTATTGATAGTAAATTAAAGCAACCACACTGGTTTCATTTAATCAAAGTATCTGCAGCATATTCCAATAATAAATATGAAAAATTGAAATGTTAAAGTTTGACTTTCTATTTTTTGCATACTATATCAACTTTATAAAATTTTAGGGAGACAGTATATCTGTATTGAATAATCTGATAATATACTCGGTAAAGGAGTAACTGATATGGAAGAAAAACTGGTTATCTGAATATCAGTTCAAGACTCTAAGAGGCAAGTGAAATCTCAGAAGAGCTACATTTAATTCATTTCTCTACGATTTATATATACATTTCATTAGTTTAAAAATGCTATGCAAACTTCTAAACTCAATAGACATGATCTTAATTTGCATGCCTATAAATAATTTAACTTTAAAAAAAAAGATAATCATGAGTATTTTCATTTTTCCTGAATCTTTCAAAGTAACCTAACCACTATACTGAATACAAAAAAAAGTAGGTAATTTGTCATCAAATTTAATCAGTATAATTAATATTTTGGATTTTGTGTTATTGTAATTAACCAATAATAGTAATAATAATGTCTGTGTCTTCGTTGTTGGTTGGGCTTTTTTTTTTTTTCCCTTCTCCATAAAATTCTTTGCTGTACCATCTGGCCTAGAAAGCTTGCAAGCATTGCTATCTGGACAGAGATATGACAAAGTACCCAGAGGTGAAATCCCAAAACAGTACCAGTTTTCAATAATTCACTGTTCAAACCATCAGTCTGCCACTGCTGTATGTTTTACTTTTAACCAATCAACTATCATATTAGTTACGTTGATTTCTAAACGTAGATTAAATATTTTATGTAATTTTTACATAAATGTTGTGCTTAAAAGTTGTGGTAAACAGGTCTTCAGGAAAAAAAAAATACCATAAAACTAATACAGTCAAAGAAAATGTATGTTAGCGGCACCGAAACAATTTTTTGACATATAAAATAAATTTGGTTGTTTCCAAATATATTATTTTAAACAAACTGATAAAGCTTGAATTAATTCAGTATCACAGAAAACTTTTTTCCCCAGGTTTACGGTTAAAATCTCCCCCCTGAAATCACAGTAATGTTAACAAATATTTAAAGAGTAAGAAATTAGTCTTGTAATGGATATTATAATAGGATTTATCAACTTTGATGATGTGACATGAAACAATAGCTGGAAAGCAAGTGAAAATAGGAAAAAACAAGGTTTCAAATTTAGCATTTCCGAAACTAATATTGGACATCTCTACATCTGAGAAAAAGAAATTTACCTAAAAGCGTGCTATAATTTCCATCGATCTAGCTATTGGATTTCACCGCACTTTATCCTGTTACTTAATTTCACTTCTGACATTTTGCTCTTCAAGGCACAAATCCCTGGAGTGGATGGGACCTGCAGCGGCCTTCCCTCATTCAAGGAAGAAATCTTTGCCAGTGGGCCCCCAATGGCAATTTGGATAGCTGTTTCCATTCTACAGTATTTTCTCGTAGACAATGAAAAGAGTTAAAGGGAACCAAAGTGACAAATACAGTTCGCAACATATCCCTAGGAACTTAGAAGTTTTAATGACCAAGTACCAAAGATAAAGTACACAACTGCTTCAAGTAGGCCCTGGTGGGTAATGTACCTTTAGATGTAAACTGATAGTGTGATATAGGAATGAGTGTTTTGAATTATATTTTTCACCTGTCTTTCATTTCTCTGACTTAACTGTTTCAACATCACTGGCTTTCTGATTATATAGAGCACACCACGGCAGGAAGATTTAACAGAAGTGAACTGAAATGATGAAATTGATACATTTTTAGTTTCTATACAAAAAGTACAGATAATGAAAGAGGTAGTGTTACACAACAAGTTTTTTATGCTGGGTAAAGTTCACAACAAGCTCTCTGAAATCTGGAAAATAAGAAAATAGCAGACATTTTCAGTCAAGCAATATGAAAGTTCAAAATAACAGATGTCCTTCTCAGCAGGGACTAATAAGGAATTATCTTCAAAGTTAAAATATTTTCATTAAAAAACTACTTGTTTTCTGGACTCTCGATGTCAGGTAAAAATTGGGTGGACTGTTCAACACAGATAGTAGGTTAAATTAGCAAACTGCTTTGATGGTTATTCTGAAAAAGACTGATTAGATTCACCCCCAAAGTCATCTAGAAGTTAGATTTGCTAATCAAGAAGAAATCTGCTCTTTGACTGAGAGGGAGATTATCTCAGCCCTTCGCTTACTCAGCATTTTGTCTGTGAAACAATGGGCTCATTTTCAAGTTTTCGTTTACCGCTTATATGCTGATAACACTCAGCTCTGCATCTCCCTGCACTCCCCACCCCATGTCTCTCTAGAGCTCATCCTATGAGCAATAAGAGCGAATAAAACTGGTAACTGATTTTAATTGAATTGTTCAATAAATAGTAAAAGAAAAAAACTCTAGCAGTTCCCTTAATGGCTTAGCAGTTGAAGAACCCAATACAGTGTCCATGAGGATGTGGGTGTTGCCTCAAGCTGTGACACAGGTTGCAGATACGGCTAGGATCCAATGTTACCTTGGCTATGATATAGGCCACATCTGCAGATCCGGCTCCCATCTTATCTAAGCCCAAGAACTTCCATATGCTGCAGGTGCAGCCATAAAAAAAAAAAAAAAAAAACTATCTCTTAATGATTACCTTTACCATCATCTCTTTAGCAACATACATCTAATAAAAATAGAGCAGATGAGAGAGAATACATATTGGTAAATATGAAAAAGAATTTTCCCATAATAAATGCTAACAAAAATCTAAAAATTCACTCAAAAAAGTAAAAATATCTGAGATGTGAATGATAGCATAATATCCCCATATTTATGGTTTTGCTTTTCATAGTTTCAATCATAGTCAACATTTCAAAATTATTAAATAAAAAATTCAAGAAACAATTACTTTTTTCTGACTCACATTGTTTTTCTTATTTTGTCCCTCTATATCCCTTTTATACATTATTTCCATTTGAAGAGGATACATTTTATTTTATTCTGTTAAGAAACTGATCCCCACATTTTCTTTATTCATGCATTTATAAAAAAGTATGTGTTTCTTTTGAGCTTTTCGAAGTCAATTTGCAAAACATACTCTATTCTTTTTGTCTTCTTATCCGTGACTCAGAAATGGTGTTGGCTCACTTATTACTAAAAATCATCAAGGACTTTAACTCATGAAGTAATCTCAAGAGTTAAAAGGGGTTACGTGACAAGTTCTGCTTTATTTGTACACTAAGTTTCGGAAAAAAGATAGCTTTTGGAAGTAAGGTAAGAGAAGCATATCTTTGCTTTTTGTCAGGTATTTAGTTTCATAGAAGTTTAACCAAGCTCTGGTGGAGTGGTCAGAATGGTAGAGTAGGAAAATCTTGAGCTCAACTCCTCCCACAGATACACTGAAATTACAACTATTTAAAAAGCAATTGTTGATGAGGAAGTCCAGAAGAGATCTTCTACAACTAAAGATACAAAGAAGGAACCATAATGAGATGGATAAAATGGGCAGAGACATAGTATACTCAAGACCCATACCCCAAATGGGCAACGCACAAAAGGAGGATAATTACAATTGCAGAGAGTCCCCTCCAGGAATAAGGAGTTTCAGCCCCAGATTTATCTCCCCACCCTGGGGGTTCTGCATTAGAAAGCTGAGTCCCTGGCATGTCTGGATTTAAAGGTGAGCAGGGCTTACTTTCAAGAGAGCAGAAAGTTGTGAGAAATATGATAATACCCTTAAAGGACCCACACATAATATCACAGGTGCCAGGACCCAGGGCAGTTGTAGTAATATGAGAGGAGCTTGGATCAAATCAAATTGGTGTTCGTGAAGGGCTACCCAGAGAGGCAAGAGGCAACCAGAGCTCACCCTTGGGACACAGGCATTTGTAGGAACCATTTTTGGGAGATGATTCTACCACCTGGATGCTGGTCCAAGAAGCACCGTTTTGGGATCTTCCTGCTAACTAGTGTAGCCCCGACTATCAGCCTGCCCACAATAGTACTAGGACAACTCAGGCCAAGCCAAGCAACTACTCAGGCAGTGACACGGACTTATCCACCAGGGATATAGAGATTCATCCATGAGCAGGCTGACTGCCTTAAAGCCCACAGCCATTCCAAAACATGAATGTCCAATAGTGGGCTCCATAGCCAGCTCTTAATACCACTGCTTCATCACTAACCCTGGGAGTCTCAGAGCCAAGTAGCCAGAGACCTCAGGACATAGGGACACCCACCAATGGGCCATCAATAAATCAGAGACCAGTCTCACACACCAGAGAACTGGTAATAGCTCCTGGACTCTCCTGGGCTCTCAGTCAGCCACCTCATGACCCAGCCCTGCCACCAGCAGCTGTCAGCCTCCAAGGCAAGGCCTCCTAATCAACCAGACTGAAGGGCATACGTATCTATCAGAATTTCCATGGCAGTCAGCCTACCACAAGAGAAGGCCTCACACAGAGGGCATAAAAGGCATTCTTAGAGCATAAAGCTCTGGAGACCAGAGGGGAGTATACTGCTGGGACCCCTGGGATATCTCATACAAAAGGCTACTTTTATGGGGTAAGGAAATACAATCATACAGAGAAGTAAAACCAGAAAACTGGGAAAAATGAGGCAACAGAAAAATACATTCCAAATTAAAGAAAAAGATAGAAACCCCAGAAGATTTGGTGAAGTGTAAATAAGTAATCTACCCAAAAAAGTGTTAAAAGAGATAATGATCAAAAGATGTTTTAAGAACTCAGGAGAAGATTGCACAGAGTGAGAAAATATACAGAAAAGTCAGATGAAGAATATAATAAATGAAATAAAAATACACTAGAAAAAATCAATAGTAGATTAGCCGATACAGAGGATTGAATGGGTGAACTAGAAAACAGTAGTGGAAATTACTGAGACTGAACAGGAGAAAAGGAAAAATAAAAAGAAACAAGGACAGTTTAAGGGACCTCTAAGACAATAGCAAGCATAATATAATACCATTTGCACTATAGGGGTCCAAGGAAGAGAAGAGTATAAATAAGCAATCTAAAGGGGCAGAGAACACATCTGAAGACATATTATCTAAAAATTTCCCTAATCTGGAAAAGGAAACAGACATCCAGGTCCAGGAATCACAGAGAGCACCAAAGAGGATCAGCCCAAAAAGGATCACACCAAGTTGCATTGTAATTAAAATGGAAAAAAATATATATATAAAGAGAAATAAGAAACAGCCAGAGAAAACCAACAAGTTACAAAAAGGGAACTCTCAAAAGGCTCTCAGCTGACTTTTTAAGAGAAACTCTACAGGCCAGAAAGGAAGGGCATGATATATTTAGTGATGCAAGGGAAAAACCAACAACCAAGAATATTCCACACAGCCAGGCTTTCATTTAGATATGGGAGAGTGATCAAAAGGTTTATATACAAGCAAAAGCTAGTGTTCACCATGGCTAAATCAGCTTTACAAGAAATGTTAATAAAAGTTCTATAGGGGCAAAAAAAAGGCCATTAACTAGAAACAGAAAAATTATGAAAGGAGAAGTCTCATTGGTAAAAGGCAAAGTTACAGTAAAGGTAGTAAATCAACTGAATATACTACTAATAGCAAAGTTAAGATATAAAAACAGTAAAAGCATCCATATCAACAGTGTAAGTTAAGGGATACATAAAACAATGCAGTTGAATGGATACAAATAAAAAGATCCACACACATGCTGCCTGTAAGAGATTCACTTCAGATCTAAAAATAAACACAGACTGAAAGGGAATGGAAAATCTATTCTTTGCAAATGAGAATTACTTCTGGTAGTAATATATCAGACAAGATACCCTTTAAAACAAAGTCTAACAAGTGACAAAGAATTAAACTACATAATGATCAAGTTATCAACCCAAGAATAAGATATATTTATTGTAAATATACATGCACCCAACATGAAAACACCTCAATACACAAAGTAAATGTTAACATACATAAAAGTTGAAATTGACAGTAAACACAATAATAGTTATTTACATCAAAGTACAACTCTCTCATATCAATGGACAGATCATTAAGGAAGAAAATCGATAAGGAAATACTGGCCATCAGTGTCAAATGAGAAAAAAAATGGACTTTATGTATATACAGAACTTTCCATCCAATGCAGAAAAAATACTTTCTTATCAAGAACACATGGAACACTCTCCAGGATGATCGCATGCTAGGCCAAAAAGATCTCAATACATTTTAGAAAACTGAAATCATATCAAACATCGTTTCTGATCATGATGCTATGAAACTAAAAATCAACTACAAGGAGTAAATAGCAAAAAAACACATGGAGACTAAATAATATGCTACTAAACCACCAATGGATCACTGAAGATAGCAAATAGGAAATAAAACAATACCTGGAGACAATTGAAAATGAAAACATAATGATCCAAAATCCATAGGATGCAGTTCCAAGACAGAAGTTTATGGTGATACAGATCTACCTCAGGAAACAAAAATTTCATGTAAATAACCTAACCTTAACAACTAAAGCAAGTAAAAATAAGAGGAAAACCCCAAAATGAGTAGAAGGAAAGAAATCATAAAGATCAGAAAGAAGTAAAACAGACTAAAAAAGTTAGAAAATATCGATGAAATTGAGATGGTTCTTTGAAAAGATAAACAAAATTATAAACCTTCAGCCAGTCTTATCAAGTAAAAAAGAAAAACTGGCTCTGGAGTTCCCACTGTGGTACAGTGGGTTAAGAATCTGACTGCAGTGGCTCAGGTTGCTGTGGAGGTGAGGATTTGATCCTTGTGCCAGTGCAGAGGGTTAAAAAATCTAGTGTAGCTGCAGCGTGGCATTGGTCATAGCTGCAGCTCAGATTTAATCGCTGGCCATGGAACTTCCATATGCCATGGGTGCAGCCATAAAATAAAGGGGGGGGGGGCGGAGAGAGAGAGAGAGACCGACCCAATCAATAAAATTAGAAATGAAAAAGCAGCTACAATTGATGTTGCAGAAATACAAAGAAGAGAGTACTATGAAAAATTATATGCCAATGCAATGGACAACATAGAAGAAACGGACAACTTCCTAAAGAGGTACCATCTTCTAAGATCGAATTAGAAAGAAATAGAAACTGTGAACATTCTTTCCATCAACACTTACGAAACCACATTAACTATCATTGATTTTGAAAGCAAAACTTGTCTTGTTTCAATGCACTGGAGAGATATTATCTAGTGCCTGATCTTCATCTAAAATACAAGCTACGTGAAGAAAAGAGTTGGAGAACATCCACGGATATCTTTCTATCACCAACGCACAATGCAGTGACTGGAATACAAAAGCTATCCAATAAAAGTTCGATGAACACAAATAAAAAACCAGAAAACAGCTGGGGACACATTATCACAAATGTGTCCATGAACTTTATATAATTAAATGTTTGATTCTACAAAGAACTGTCGCATAGGACTTTAAACTTCCTAATATAGAGTTAACCTTAAGATGATTCAGATATTTAGAAGCATTTATGGAATTTAAAACATTAAAGGTAATGGATTTTTAAAGTAGACTAATATATAAATAATCAGGTAATATATAAAATCCATGTTAGTTAAAAATTCAATAAAGGTAAGATAATAGATCTAAAAAGAGACTGATAAATATGTCTTAGTTCAGTAAACTAATGAGAAAATGTGGCTAAAAAGTTACATTTATTTAAGATTAAAAAGAACTCACACTAGAATGAACTAAATCACACTAAGTATGATTTAAAGAAGGAACAAGAACATGTAGACCAACTTGCCCAGCTTTCTTCCAGTTGAGATTTAAAATTAATCAAAATATCTGACAAAATGCTTTTACTATTTTGATGAGAAATATGGCAAATTGACAAATTAATGGAGCTGTCATCTAAAAAGCACTTCATGTTTGGTAAGTATCTTGCTTTTAATAAAATTGGTCCATAAGTAAAAGGTACATTTTCCTAAATTTTCTATGGAAGTGACAGTAAGAAAGGCCTTATACAGAATATCCTTTGCACTCACTGACTGAATAGCAAACTAGAGCAATGTTTTACTTAAAGCAAGAAAATCATCAAATGTTTAAAACAAATGTTTAAATACAAATGTTTGGGATAAAAATAAAAATGAGGTAATATGATTTTTCGTAAGTGTTTAAATTCATTTAATTTTTAAAAATTTTATTAGGGTATAGTTGATTTACAATATAGTGTAAGTTTCAGATGTACAGCGAGATGAATCAGCTATACATGTATGTATATATTCACTGTTTTTCAGATTTTTTTCCCATGTAAGTTATTATAGAATACTGAGTTCCCTGTACTATACAGTAGGTCCTTGTTAGTTATCTGTTTTACATATAGTAGTGTGTATATGTTAATCCCAAACTCCTAGCTTATCCCTTCCCCCACATCTCCACTCCGGTAACCATAAATTTGAGTATAAGATCTGTAAGTCTGTTACACTTTTGTAAATAACTTCATTTGTATCATTTTTATTGATTCCACATATGAATTAAATGATATTTGTCTTTCTCTTACTTCACTTAGTATAACGTCTAGATACAGTTTTTAAGTCATTAACAACAAAGAAGAAAATGTGTAACATCTGAAACAAGTAATCACTAATTTTGAGATATGCCAAAGCAATTAATAATTGTCCATAGACATCTGCCACATAATTCATTGGCAGAAGTAAAAAATTATTGAGAGGTAAAATGTTTTTAATAGGCAAGTATTAACTATAATATAAACTACAGCCATTAAAAAGCTGTATCATAGTATTATATTTAGAATCCAATAATTCAATAAAAACTTGTATGTGAATACTGATGATAAAAGTCTTTAGGAGAGAGTTTTTTTAAGGGGGCCTGTACCCACAGCATGTGGAAGTGCCCAAGCTCGGGATCGAACCCGCACCCCCACACCACAGCAGTGACAACACTGGGTCCTTAACCTGCTGTGCCGCCAGGGAACTCCCCAGACTATTTTCTTTTAACAACACATTTAAAATCTACTGTAGTCAAGTTTTAAACTAACTGAGGCATCCATGCATGGAAACAGCACAGCAAAGCCAAACTACATGGTCTATACACCTGAAACAATGTGAGTGTCAAGAGGGTAAGGGAAAAAAAAGTTAACAATGATTTCCACATAACACTAAAAATTTAAGCTAAAATAATCTGGGCTAAGAATTTCATTTCAAAGATTTCATTTAATCCCTTTCCAAATGTGGAATGCTATTTAAGTTAATCAAAACTGGCCTAAGGCTTCACAAACTACCTGTGATGAAGGAATGATTTTTTTCCCATCGATTAGAAACATAGATAGGAAGACATATAGAAACAAAGAATAAGCTTGGTTTGAAATGGAAATGCAATCATTTAAAAATGCTCATGTGCAACCAAAATTAATGACTATATCACTGTCATATAAGAATATTAGAAACCCTAAATCTCAAATGAGATAACATTACAATTACATTCTGAACCATGCTCATAATGCAGGGACTAGCAAAGGAAAAAGTCCACATTTTGGGCAAATAATATAATGCAAGTTTGACACATTTGCAGCTACCACCCAAGACCCTGAACACCTTGCTACTATTATGCCAGTTTTTAACCACTGAGTAAAGGGGTAGCTTCTCAGCCCTTCACCACATAGCACAGCAGAAGCCACTTGTATTTGACTGGTGTTATCATAAGACCAGTCTGCCACAAGAGAAATGAAAAATTATGACAAGAATAAAACTATTTTTTCCTTGTCTTTATAATTAAACATAGGTACGTGACAGCATATAACAAGCTTGCTTGTGTGAAAAGGTTTAGTGGAATGACCAACCTAGTATGAATAAACACATAGCTCCAAGCCAGTGAGTCATATTCCAGGATACTGCGAGAATGAAGAAATGTGATTCTGAATACATCAAGATCAACCTGAGGTTGAAGCAAGCAGGGAAGGTTAAACACAGTATGGACCTGGAGGCCCTACTTAAATAGATTGAAAAGAACTAGGTATTCCACCCATCACAAAGCAATAAAAGATATACGGAGAGAGAAAAATAAAAGTACTTTCAGGGAGATTTTGAATAAATCAGTGTGTGGCAAATAATATCGATACGAAAGTTCTTGGGATGAAAAGCGAACCCATAGTTTAGGATGAGATTCCGAGACTCTTATTTTTCTTGGTCCCAAGTTCTTTTCAGGCCTAACCCCTAAACGAACCAACTGTACCCATTCTTCCCAACTTTTTTGAAACATCTCACTAGCATAGAGGACCTTAATGCAACCTTTTTCAATTATGAAAAGTCAAAGACATAGGGACAAAGCTTACCAATTTGATTAATACTGAATTTCTCTTAAATTTTTCTCAGATACTTTCTCAAATATATGTTTTAGGAACTTAAGTTCTAAACAGGGATTATATATACTGGATACCATATATATTATAGAGCATTATACTACATATACACATAAAATATCATATATACACACAGATACATCATGTCTACTAATAACAATATTGAATATTGTTAAACTAAATTCTCCCTGAATGGATTTTAGTTTCAAGACAATCTTATCGAAAAATACAGCAGACTTTATCTTTAGAAATTGACTTATTCTAAAATATACATGGAAATACAAAGATTATATGGAACATCAAGACATAAACCAATTGTGACCTGCATTTGTGCTCTCTTCTCATGATTTATGATTTTGGTAGCATAATTGTGCATGGATGATTTAGTATCTTTACTGTATATATGACTTTACTGGTGAGCCTTGTCATTTGTGGTGTTTTTGTTTCTGGTTGTGGCCTTTTCTTTTCTACCTAGAGAAGTTCCTTTAGTATTTGTTGTAAAGCTGGTTTATGTTGCAGAAATCTCCTAGCTTTTGCTTATCTGTAAAGGTTTTGATCTCTCCTTCAAGTCTGAATGAGAGCCTTGCAGGGTAAAGCAATCTTGGTTGGAAGTTTTTCCCTTTCATCACATTCAGTATATCATGCCACTCCCTTCTGGCCTGCAGAGTTTCAGCTGAAAAATCTGCTGATAACCTTATTGGGGTTCCCTTGTATGTCATTTGTTTCTTTTCCCTAGCTGCTTTCAATATTTTCTCTTTAATTTTGGTCATTTTGATTATTATGTGTCTGGGGGTGTTCCTCCTTGGGTATATTTTACATGGTACTCGTTGCGCTTCCTGGATTTGACTGAATGGTTCCTTTCCCATATTAGGAAAGTTTTTGGCTATTATCTCTTCGAATATTTTTTCTGTCCCCTTCTCTCTCCCTTCTCCCTCTGGCACCCCTATAATACGGATGTTGGTGTGTTTAACATTATCCCAGAGTTCTCTAAGACTCTCCTCACTTCATTTCAATCTTACCTTTTTTCTCTTCTGCATTAGGGATTTCCACTCATCTGTCCTCTACCTCGCTGATTCGTTCTTCTACCTCCTATATTCTACTGTTGGCTGCTTCTAAGGAATTTTTTATTTTAGTTATTGTATTTTGCATCTCTTCTTGCTTAATTTTTACATCTTGTATTTCTTTGCCCAGTGTTTCCTGTAAATTATCAATCTTTGTCTCCAGTTTATTTCCAATGTCTTGCATCATCTTCAGCATCAATAGTCTAAAGTCTCTTTCTGGGAGGCTGATAATCTCATCACTGAGCTGTTTTTCTGGGCTTTTTTCTTTCTCTCTTAACTGAGTTACAGTTTTCTGTCTTTTCGTTTTTATAGGGTTTTGGTGTGGGGATCTTTTTGCAGATATAGAGTTGTAGCTTGTCTTAGTTCTGGTGTTTGCCTGCCCTGTGGCTAAAATTGGTTTGGGAGGGTGCGCTTGCTGTAGGCTTCCCAATGGGAGGGACTGGTGCCTGCCCACTGGTAGGTGTTGATTCCTATCCTTCTGGTGGGTGGGGCTTTGTCTCTGGGTGAGATTAGAGGCTGGCTGTGTGCCTGAGAGGTCTTTAGGCAGCCTGTTTAGTGATGGGTGGGGCTGTGATCCCACCTGGATTATTGTTTGGCCTGGGGCTTCTCAGCGCTGATGGGAGGGATTTTCCCAAAAATGGCCACCTCCAGAGAAATGCAGGCTGCTGAATATTCCCGAGAGCTTCACCTCCAATGCCCTTCTCCCACAACAAGCCACAGTCACCCCTCTTTTCCCAGGAGATCCTCCAAGAATTGCAGTCAGGTTCCACCCAGATTCCTCTGGAGACTTTGCTTTGCCCTGGGCCCCAGTGCACGTGAAAATCTATGTGCACCTTTCAAGAATGGGGTCTCCTCTTTCCCCTAGTCCTGTGGAGCTCCTAACACAAAGCCCCGCTGGCCTTCAATGCCAGATGCTCCAGGGGCTCTTTCTCCCTGTGCCAGATCCCCAGGTGTGGGGACTTTATTTGGGGCTCAGAACTCTCAGTCCTGTAGCTGAGTCTCTGTGATACAGTTACTTTCCAGTCTGTGGGGCTTCCCACCCAGGAGGTATGGGGTTTATGGGGTTGCTTCTATCACATAATCGCCCCTCCTACCTCTTGATGTGGTCTCCTCTTTGTCTTCTGGAGTAGAATATCTTTTTTGGAAGTTTACAGTTCATTTGGTTGAAGGTTGCTCAGCATTTGGTTGTAGTTTTTTTGTTTTTTGTGAGATAAATTGAGCTCCAGTCCTTCTATTCCACCATCTTAATCCAATCTCATAAAGTAAGTCCTTTAAATTTCCTTCTTTTATCTCACTATTAATTAATCCTTAATTTTTTTTTGTCTTTCTGTCCTTTTATGGCTGCAACCGTGGCAAATGGAGGTTCCCTGGCTAGGGATCCAATCGGAATTGTAGACGCTGGCCTACGCCACAGCCACAGCAACGCCAGATCCAAGCTGCGTCTGCGACCTACATCACAGCTCACGTCAATGCTGGATGGTTAACCCACTGAGCAAGGCCAGGGATCGAACCCACAACCTCATGGTTCCTAGTCAGATTCATTAACCCCTTGAAGTTTCTTAATTTTTGCATCTTACATTAAAGTCTGTTATTGACTTGTTAATTTTTCTATAAGATTCCAATCACAGAAGGGTTTGTTTTGCATATGTTATACTATTTCAATATCGTTTGCTGAAAAAATTAAACTTTTCCCACTGAATTGCCTCTATAATTGCTCTTCCATTTACTGGCCTCTGATTTTTGTCCAAATCAGTTATCTATATTTCTGTGAGTTTATTTCTGGGCTATTTTGTCCAATGAATATATGTATCTAATGATTCACTAAAATGACTTCACATTAAAAACTACTTGATCTGATAAACAAATTCAGCAAAGTAGAAGGATAGAAGATTAACATTCAGAAATGAGTTGCATTTCTGTATACCAACAATTAAATACTAGAAAAGGAGTATTAAAAAGCACTACCTTTTAAAATTTCATCAATAAATAAAAACTAGGAATAAACCTGACCAAGGAGGTAAAAAACTTAAATGCTGACAACTATAAAACATTAAGAAATTAAAGAGGATTCAAAGAAATGGGAAGATATCCCATGCTCCTGGATTAAAAAAAATGATATTATTAAAGCGGCCATACTACCCAAAGCAATCTACAGATTTAATGTGACACCTATCAAATTACCCATGACATTTTTCACAGACCTAGAGCAAACCTTTCAAAAATTTATATGGAGCCATAAAAGTACAGACTTGCCAAAACAATCCTGAGGCAGGGGGTTAAGCAGGAAGCATAACTCCCCCAAACTGTAGACAATGTTATAAAGCTACAATAACCAAAACAGTGTGGTATTAGTACAAATATATACCTAAGAATCAACGGAATAGAATAGACAGCCCAGAAACACACTCAGACACCTATAGTCAGTCCTTGACAAAGGAGGCAAGAATATAAATGGGAAGAAGACAGTCTCTTCATCAGCTGATGCTGGGAAAACTGGACAACTGCAGAAAATTCAATGACACTAGAACACACCCTAACACCATGCACAAAAAGAAACTCAGAATGGCTTAAAGACTTAAAGTGAGACAAGACGCCATAAAATTCCTGGTGTCTTGCAGGACACAGGCAAAACATCCTCTGACATCAACCATACAATTGTTTTCTTAGATAGGTCTCACCAAGTGATAGAAATTAAAACAAAAATAAAGAAATGGGATCTAATCAAGCACAAGTTTTTGCACAACAAAGAAAACCCTGGAAAGAAAATGAAAATAGAGCCTACAGAATGAAAAAAAAGTTGCAAATGATGCAACTGACAAGGGCTTAATCTCCAAAATATATGAACAACTCATACAACTCACCAATAAAAAAACAAAAAACCCAATCAAAAAATAGGCAGAAGCCCTAAATAGCTATTTCTCCAAAGAGGACACATGGAGGGCCAGTAGACACATGAAAAGATGCTCAACGTCATTAATTATTAAAGAAATGAAAATAAAAACTACAATGCATTACCACCTCACACCAGTCAGAATGGCCATCGTTAGTTAGTCTACAAATAACAAAGCTAGAGAGGGTGTGAAGAAAAGGCAACCCTCCTACACTGCTGGTGGGAATGTAAATTGGTACAATCACAATGGAAAACAGTATGGTGGTTCTTCAAAAACCTAAATATGGAACTATCATATGACCCAGAAATGCCACTCCTGGACATCTGTCCAGAGGAACTGTAGTTCAAAAAGTAACATGCACCCCTATGTTCATTTCAACACTATTTGAAAAAGGCAAGACATGGAAACCTAAATGTCCATCAAGACATGAATGGATTAAGAAGATGTGGTACATATACATAATAGAATACTACTCAGCCACAGAAAGAACCAAATAATGCCATTTTCAGCACCAGAGATGGACCTAGAGATTATCATACTAAATGAGGGAAGTCAGAAAGAGAAAGACAAATATGACAAAATATTGGTTATATATGTCAAATCTAAAATATGGCACAAATGAATCTATTTACAAAACAGAAACAGACTCAGAATGGACCTGTTGCTCGGGGCTGGGGGGGAATGGAATGGACTAGAAGTTTGGGGTTAGTATATGAAAATTATTACATTTAGAATGAATAAGCAATGAGGTCCTACTCTATAGTTCAGGGAACAATATCCCATCCCTTGGAATAGACCATGATGGGAGACAATATAAGAATATATATTTATATATAATATACACAAATATTTATGTGAATGATGGGTCATTTTCTTTAGAGTAGAAATTGGCACATTGTAAATTAAGTATAAGTTAAAAAACAATTATGGAAAATAAAATTTTAATATTCTAGTTCCTTTGTAAATGCATATAAATTTTATAATCAGCTTATTGATATCTTCTAAATCATCTGCTGAGATTTTTGACTGGGATGGCACTGAATCTATGGCAAAGATCAACATCTTAAGATCATTGTTCCATCTTCAAATCTATGAATGTTATATACAGTATTACTGCTTATATACTTTGGCTTATAATCAGTGATGTGTAGTTTTTCAATATTTACCATATAGATTGTACATGTATGTCGCATTTATACCTAATTCACTCTTTGGATATATTATAAAATTGTTTTCTAAATTTAGAGAACTTAGATAAACTTACTTTTAAATTTCAGTCTCCTATAGTGATAACTATCTAAGGTGGGTTTGGGGACCAGATTAAAGTCTGATAATTTTGCTTTGAGGTCTTCACTTTCCACTGTGCCCCAGAGAAGGGATTCTTTGCTTACTGCAGTTTTATTGTCCTTTTAGCAGTAATCTGTTGGGTGGTCAGTGGAGAGGGGTGCATAGAGGAGGTGGGGGAAAGCAGTCTTTGCTATTCTGATGTAGCATATTTCTTCTTTATGTAACAAGTGTCCGGGTCACGTCTGTCACAGCCATTCTGCTGCTCACCCAGCTGTAGTTTGAGGTTCTCTGGCTAAGCCTGCCTCTCCCACAGGAGTTGAATTCTCCCCTTATTTCCTTACTTCCACTGCATTCAGTGCTCATTAGTATCCCAGTGGCAGCAGCATGCTTTGTTCTCCCACCACAGACGAAGACTTTGATACTGGAGACAAAGGGGAGAAAACTGCAGCACGAGAGACTCTTCCAGATCTACATCACAGTGAGCATTTCTTAGGGCTGTTTCCAATTTTTATATGAGCACACAGTGAGGTTTTTAGGGTATGAGCCTGCAAGAAGGTAGGATTTCTCCCAATTCCTGAAGCCCCCCCCAGAAGTTTCATATTACCTACCAACCCACACCATTCCTTTACTGTATCAACTATCCCAGCTAAACTTTTCTTAGTGGTTGAATTTACCCCAGGTGGACAAGTTCTCCTCACTCCCTGCACGCTCATTTCTCACTAGATTTTGAGCTAGTTTATTTTTTTTTCTGCAAACTTAAATTATTCAGTGAGTTAAAATGTCATAAATTGGAGGTTATTCAGACTAATCTTTTGTGGCAGTTCACTTTATCCGCCAATTTGACTGAGCCATCAGGTGCCCATTTAGTTAAATATATCGTGTGTATGTACATGAGGTGCTTTTGGATGAGATTAACATGCGAATCCCTAGACCGAATAAAGTAAGATTGTGTTCCCTAATGTGGGTGGGTCTCATCTAATCAGTTCAAGGCTTGTATAGAATTAAAAGACTGATCTTCCTGATAGTAAGAAAAAACACCTCCTGCCTGACTTCACCGAGTTGGAACACCAGTTATTTTGATTTTTGTTTTTCTGTCTTTGGACTCAAAGTGAAACACTGGTTCTTTCCAAGTGCAGATCTTGGGACTTGTTACTCTCCCCCGCCTATGTAAGCCAGTTTCCTTATCATCAAAATTCCTCTGTCTCTCTTCTTCCATACACACACACACTCTGTATTTCTCTGGTCAAGCCTTACACACCATGTCTTCCCTCTTTCTACCCATATTTTCAATCCAAAGGCAAGTGTCGTACAAGCTAAAATCAGAAACCTACTTTGCCAGCTGAGAAGTCCCATTCTTTTCAGCAGTTTCTGCAGTTAACTCCACAGTGGTGTTTTTCAAAATACTACTGCCCATCAATTGCCTTATGATATTTATTAGACTAGGCAAAAATCACTAAAACACCCAGTGAATTAGTAGCCTAGCAAATCTCTGTCAAATCTGAGACGAGTACAACCTGAAAGGACCCAAGAACTTTTCAAATGTGTCAAATATATAAAAGCAAGAGTTCCAATCGCCTTTTTTACATAATTTAAATATTATTCAGCCTTCAAACCTGTTAGGCTTACACACCCATACCCATGAACATACACCCTCTATCTTAATAAAGTACCATGGTGGATGAATGTAACCTCTTGACGACTACCTATTACGGCCTTGGTAGAACCAGTTCTCAAAATTGCAACCTAGCCCTGATTGGAGGAAAAACATTCTTTCATTATTCCCAAAGCCTTCCTCTACTCCATGATTCAGAGTCAATGAACAGTAAAGCCTAGTCTTCTAACATACATCAATGATAGAATCAGTTTTTTAACAGAGTGTCATTTTTCTTATAGCATTATCTCTTTGTTAAAAGATGGAGCACAAGACAAAGAAAGCTTTGCAGGCTATTTTCATATGTACATACAACTGGATCCTGAGTGTCACCCAGTTCTGTAGGGTTAGGAACAAATGGTAAAATAATGAAACACTACTGTCTTTAAAATCACATTAGGATAAAGCAGGCTTTTTGATACACATCAGTATTTTCTTAGTTGGAAAATTCATACACTTCGATATTGTTTATCTGGCCATTTCTTAGGCCAGGCAAATTGTTAAAATCACCAAAATGTGTGTCTCATCTGTGCCTCAACCTTCGGTCAAAACTCGTATTTCTCAGATGCCCTGTTAGAGAAGAAAACACTAACAAAATAATTTATATTGTGCTATGAATTATTGACAACATCCTAATATCATCCCTTCTGGCAATATTTGCCCTTTCAAAAGCAGGGTCACATTTTACCATATTTTTGGGTAATGGATGAAAATGAGGCATATTTATTGAGAAGAATATCTTTTCTAGCAGGAGAGATTTCTCGGTCCCTTTTAAAACATTCTGTGAAGGAAACTGCTCAATGTGAGATTTGTTTAATACCAGGTTTGTTGTGGTCAAATTCAACCCTAATTTAGGCAAACTCAGAAGTTTTACAACCAAGTGATCTTTGTCAAGACTAGGTACTTAGCTTTTTTTGTGGAACTTAAAATAATTTTAGAATGACAGGCCTATGCAGAATTTATTTACTAAAATTACCAAGCAACAACTTCGATAAGTATTATTCTCTTCCCATCACTTATTAATTTGGAAATTTTAATGAGATCCTGGCATAGAAGGGATGCTAAAATTTGTCCAGAATCTTTCCTGGGTTGCATATATTACATGCATTATTCAATTTAGTCTCAGTAATTTTATGAAGATGTTATTCTCATTTTTTAAGGTGAAAGTGGGTCTTTAGGTATAAAATAACTTTTCCACAATCACACAGTAAGAAATGAAGTTCTGTGTAAAACCCAGGTATGCCTTTTCCCAAAGTGTGAGCTTTTCAACTGCATATACATCTTCTAATAAGGAAATCCAAACATAAACAAAATTAGTTTTTTTAAGTAACAAATACAAACTAGACAAAACATAATTGCACAGGAAATAAAAAATGTGTTGGGATCCACATGCATTGTATTGAACGTACATTTTACTCTAGAAATGAGACAGTGAAATCATGAGTGTTTATTTGAGGCACCCTACTACAGATAGTAAGTAAATGAAAAATAGAAAGTGCAAAAACACACTGCGGTTCATGAATTCATCATGTTTATGGTAACAGTTCTCCCAAAGGCCTGTGTTACTAAAAGAGATAATATCTAAGAAACTGTAATTCATCACAGCATTTCTAGCCCCAGTAAGATTAGTCCTAAAGACTGAAAAATAAAATTTCGAGAACCATATAAATATATAAAGCTAATGGCTTTGGTGGAGAGCAGAGAAATGAAATTCTTCTGGCTCATTAATGCCCTCTCCCCTTTTAATTTTAATTTTTAATTTTACATCAATGCTCAATAATAAACTCATTCAGTTAGCAAATATATATAGGAAAGCAAAAAAGAGAAATGTGAAAAATAGCTAATGGATATTAAAGGATGGTTAAACTTTACTTTCTTAGCCATCCCTATTGCTGAAAGTCCAACTGCCTTGTAAGAAAGACCTTATTAGTTTGCATTTAAGGTCTATCAGTAATAGTGGAAGTTCAAATGGATGGTAGGAAAATCTCAGAGAACAGATTAAAAATAAATATATGCTAGCTATTTCAAGTTATTCTGACAAATAGGAATTTTCCTCTAAAATATATTTACTAAGGCTTTGACAAGCTTGAAGTATAATATGGTTCTACTCCTTTCTACTCCTTGAGGCAAGGAGTAGAAACCATTATATTCTTCAAAAATTCCAGAATTCCACAATTTGTATTTATCTTATAAAATGCTTTATAAAATATTCATGCCAAGCAACTCTTAGAAAAACATAATCATGATCAAGGTGTTGAGTGTTAAAAGGGAATTTATGTAATTCCAAAATAAGTTTGTAATTTCATAAACAAATATCCCATTAGGAGGAAACAAAATTTTACAAAAGGGTGAAGGTCCCAAGATCCGTGATATTTACTTCATTTTGTATTTTTTTGATAGAATATTTAAAATATGACAAAAGTCTAGGATTCATAAATAGAATGAGCTGAGATTTTGGTATTAGTGAAAGTATAAGAATAAATCATCTATTGGAATGGGCAGTAACCTAATAATAGCAAAATCCAATGTCTGAATTTGAGGCTTCTTGTTTACCAATATATTTCAGCAAAATATTTTCTGACAGCACTCTTATTTCTGTTGTCAACTAAAGAATCTGTGAAAGTAAACAATTTCAGGATTTTCAAAGGTTAAGTCCAAGAATGCTCAAAAAAAGCCAAGAAGCCTCTCTAAATTATGCGAAATGGCACAATACTGAAGCTACAAGTCAAACCCAGAAATTCCTATTGTGAATTTCTAACTTAAAATCTGAACAACTGATTTTCCATTAAATAGTGTTCATTAAAAAACTTGACTTGCTGCTGACAGACCTTTTACTACTGAATGTACAAAATAAAGCATTAGCCAGCTGTTAACATCATCTTTCTACCTTTTAATGAAAAATTTGTATTAGTTGGTAGAATTTCTCTATTTTCCAAGAATAAAGGACACAAGTTACCTCCACTGTTCAAGCTGACAGGGCTGCCAGACAGAAGCCTCATCAGTCACTGAATTGCCCTTGAGTGGCACAGTTTTATATTTCTAAAGAGTCTGTTTGCACCTGAAAATGTTCTTCCACTTAAGAAATTCACTCTGGAAGTAGACACATTTTCTCTCTATTCTATTCTCAGGCCAAAAAAAACGGGGGGGGGTGTATTTTTCTTTACTGCCTTTCTTTGTTTTCCACACACACATTCAATAAACTGTTCTGTCAAGAGAAAGAGCAAAGGGCTCAATTCAATAAAAAATTGCAGTGATTATGCTATGCAATTTCGCTCCTGCTACTTTATCACAATTTGCCATTCAAGTGGACACTGCTGTGCTCCCGGCTTTAAAGAGGGGAAAAGTCCATCAAATGCTGCAAGGTCATTTTAAATCAGAAAGACACAAGTCCAATTTGAGAGCATGTCTATGTCAGATTGTCAGCAGTCCTTGTATCAAAAGCCAAAGCCATGACTTCACATAACACAAAGCAATCAGGATGGACCATTATCAAATAGCACATATTTACCTAAATAATCTCAAAGTCTGAGTTAATTCCTGTTACCTAAGAAGCTGCAGCGTTCAGGTCTCAAAGGTCTGATTCAATTAGTTATTACTGTTCCAGTTCAAGGCATTTCTAAATGGTGTGAAAAACTAGGAAAGAGTCCAAGCTGGGAGTTCCCTTTGCAGCTCAGCGGTTAACAAACCCAGCTAGGATCCATGAGGATGCAGGTTCAGTCCCTGGCCTCGCTCAGTGGCTTAAGGATCCTCCGTTGCTCTAATCTGTGGTCTAGGTCTCTACAGTCCAGATGATCTATGTCTCCTTTCATTTAGGGTATTATCTGTCCAAGAAACTATGTGACTTCAGAAATAATAGTAACACAGTAAAGATTTCTACTAACACTTTTGTGTGTGTGCTACAAGTTGTAGCATGCTTGTAGCTCTTCTGTGTCACTTTAATATTAAGATATTTTACATTTTGTATTCATACTAAGCCTTCAAAATCTGGTATGCGTTTTGTACTTAGATCAGTTCAAACTAATTATATTTTAAGTGCTCAACATTTTAAGTGCTACTGCATGAGACATACCACTCCAGAATCTTACAGGTAAAGCTAGACATGTATGAAAATATATTGCGAGATTATTGGTATTTCTTAGATGCTCTTGGAATTCAAAGTATCTACCTGGGGTATCAAGGGCAGGTAATAATTGCATATGCTTTACTGTGAATACTATCTATTTGGTCATGGTTTTAACAGCAAAGTATATAAGACACAATTTATTAGGGGATAAAAAATACATGAATAAAAACTTGAGATTGGAAAGTTAGTGTATGTGAGGAAGAAAATGCATTTTTGCTGTGCCTGGAGTTGACTTTAAAGAGTACAGTTAGGTAGGAGTTCCCATCAAGGCTCAGCAGAAATGAATCTAGCATCCATGAGGACACCGGTTCAATCCCTGGCCTCACTCAGTGGGTTAAAGATCGGGCATTGCTGAGAGATGTGGTATAGGTCACAGACACATCTCGGATCCCATGTTGTTGTGGCTGTGGTATAGGCTGGCAGCTGTAGTTCCGATTTGACCCCTAGCCTGGGAACCTCCATTTGTTGCGGGAGTGGCCTTAAAGAGACAAAAAAATAACAGAGTATAATCAGGTATATGGAAGCTAGCTTGAAGGCTTTCCTTCTTTAATAAGTGAAAGAGAATGATTAAATGAATAGCAGTGATGGTGTCGGGGGAAAAAAAAGTGAGTACAGGGGAAAAAAGTCACTGAACCTACAGAATTAGCAAGTATTTGGAGTCCAAGCAAAAGTTTACCACCCCAGTGACTCTGACATTTAACCTGTAAAAACAGGAAAATACAATAATCAAAAAAGTTAGAAATCATAAAGAAAGGAAAAGTAATGAACTAAGACAAAAATAAAAGCATTAGAGTTTGGATATATTAAAATTGAGAAACAAAAATAGATAAGTGGATGTTATCCTCAACAAGATTCTGGAGGGGCAAACTGAATTTCAGATGAGATATCATCAGTAGATTGTACAGAAAGTTGGATGCTAGAATTATCAAAGATGGTGAAAAATGAGAGATGTCATTGAGAAAAAAAAACAGTAGTATCATCAAAAATGTTGTACTCAAAGGTCTCCAAGATTGGGAGCTAGCAAACACAAAGCAAAAAGATAAAGATCAAAATGAAAATTTATTTATTATGATGCCCTAGAAATTATTCACAAAATATTTTGGGAAGTCCAAGAAACATGGTTGGTAAGGTTAGTGCTTCCTCCCTCCACTGCTATTCACCACCACAAGATCATGAAAATATCCAATTAAACATAAGAATTATTGGAAAACATAAGAAATTGTTTAATACTGTTCGAACCTGATTCAGAGTGTATGATATGAAAAAAAAAGAAAACAGAAGAATGGCGTTTATTGCCTGAAATAGGTTGAGCCAATATAAATTAAGAATTTTGGTAGAATTAAAGCCTAGAAAATTTTCATGTTGCACATATTCCATTAGATAACTTACCCCCCCCAAAAAAAAGACAGACTGAGACTGGAGGAACAAAGGATAAGAAACATGATTTTAGTCGAGAAGGTATGGCTCAAGGAGAATCCTTTTTAAAGGCTGAATGTGACTGACAGCTGTGTAAATTAAGCTATCCCCTATATAGCTGAAAAAAATATAGCCTGCATAAAAGTAGGCTGAAATTGAGAGACACTGACAATAACCACACTTTCTGAGAAATACTGTGTCTGCATCATAGAAAATGCAAATGGAACCCTGTAACTGCAGAATAAAGGCATCAAGAATAGTATCTGGAAGATCCAAAACACACATATATTTGACATGAACATTTCAGGAATGAGAAAAAGAAATATTGGAGATGCGAGAAAAAATGTTAAGCTGAGAGAAGTAGTAAATACATAGGTAATTCTAAATGAATTTTGTTATATAGGACAGTGCTAATACTGAACAAGAGCATTTGTGTCAGGAGAGGAAAGACCGGTGTGTTACCATGCTGTAAAGTATTTGGATTGTGTGGAAAACAGGAAAGATGCTGACTGAACATAAACATAGATTAGCAGCATATTTCAATAGTGACTTCTAAAAGAACATAAATAAAGCATGTAACTTCAAAGTCAGTTAAGTAAGAAACTAGAATGGATGAGAAATATATATTAAATAAATAAAAGAAAGACAGTTAAATTAAAAAACTTATATCCACTGATGTTGGGACAAAATGTGTGGCCAGTAATTGTTTCAAACTTTGTACACTTAAGAAGTGAGACTGGTAGAGTTCTGAGTTTTATATTATGTTCAGGTGAATTTCTCCTCTTGAGATACTTTAAAACTTTTTATACAATTAACCTGTATTTGTTTGCCAAAGGAATTGCAAAAGTATACACTAATTTGTAGCTATCACTACAGTATTAACAGGTGCAATATTTCCAGTGAGTACATCAAGAGTAAATATCAGTATCACTTAAAATGGATGTTCCCATTGTTCAGCAATGTTTAATGAGGATTTTATCATGCAATGAGAAAGATTAATTTTTTAAAAAGTTCCTATTGACTTATTTATTATAGCAAATGTCTATCAACAACAGTCTGCTTTACTCTCTCTAGTCTGCTGAACCCCTTCCAACCAACAGGATATGACAGAATAGAGTTCAACATACAGGGGTGTTCAAATAAAGGCACTAATTAAATAAACTGCAGATTATCTTTATGAATCCATACTATGAATGTTGTAAAAACAATGTATCGTAGAAGGTTATCAGTGGCATAGGAAAATGTTTAATACATGTTAAATGAAATTTTTTCTAAGGTATCTACTACATGTACTCTACTATGGATACATACTCCATAAGGTCGAAAGTGACTCTGTATGTTCTTTAAGAATTCTCTATTTTCCAGATCTACCAAAAAACCCATGTACTGTAATCACATAATGAGATAATTAAAAAATGGAGTAATCCATAATTTGACAATGCACATGACATGTCACTGCACAAACACTAATAAATAAAATTTCTCATTTTTGCATATAATCAAAAATCCATGGTTTAAAAAACATCAGAACTCACTTAATAAAGTATTCACTCTAATGAAATAATCCATAATGTGGTGTTGTGATCCACACAAATCAACCGTCAACGTGACTGTTTCAGAATCTAAGTTTCAGCTAATTAACAATGTAAATGCATGTGTCATCAGTAAATGGGGATTTATATGACACACTGTAGTGAAACATTTCTAAAGCACTCTTTTTGTGCTATCTGTGGTGTGTGTGTATTCTTAGGTGAAATTCTTGGAAGTCCTTATTCATCCTCTGTGTTTTGGTGAACATCCTGTAAAAACACATGGAAAATATATGTACATAATCCACTTTAACATGTTTGTTTTTACCAGTATCTGCCTTGTACCTGCCTGGTATCTTTAAAACAGTAACAAAGAGAAGTAATATAACCTTTTTAGAAAAAAAAACATATTCAGTTTCAAAAATATTTAGGGCTCATTTTAATTCTTTTAATTTTAGGATTTAAAATACCTAGGTTTTAAATATAGTTCAGTTTTTGAAAAAATCTGAAGGAAACAACTAGAAAATAAATCTTCAAAGGTTTATGTTAAAATTCTGCTTGCCACTAGGTCCTGCATGTCCATTCGTAACAATTTTACTGGTTGACCCACTAGTAAGTACTTGTACAAATAAAAATATTTAAAGTTTTTTATATTTAAGTTGTATACTTTAATAAGTCCCTTTGAGAACATAAAACAATATCATCCCTTTCCTTTACCTAATGTATCCTTTTCCTTTATGTAAGGGGTGGATGCTCTTGCTTCAGAGATTTCTTACTGTTATTATTTTCATTACCTAGGTTCTATTTATGGAAACTTGTATACACAGAAAATCAATGAGCAAAAAGAGGAAAACACAAAATTAAAAAATCATGCATTGATGTTTTAGAGCAAGAAATTTTACCAAGTTACAAATCAACCAGCTGTTCAAATAAATAATGTATCCTGCAGCTGGCTCTCACATGGGTCTGCATGTCCAACAGTAGCAGATGTCCCAGTTCTATAAATGTGCTAGTAGAAAGTCCTAAATTGAGATGGAAACAAATTGTGATGCAAACATACAAGTGAGCATTTGACTATAGAAATGATAGATTCAATATACATGTGTCTAAAATTTTTAGAAATATCAGAGTACAATGGTTTTCAGCCAAAAAAATGTAAAAATATCCTACAGCCTCCTAAGAATGAGCTGATCTCTACACTGAATTTTTGTTTTAGATAAGCTCTTTTCCCCCTACATTATGCAAGTGAATGTGTCTTTCTTTTTCCATTTAAGAATGTGCTTAGAATCTAGAGCAAGAGTAATTAAAACAATTGACAAATCAGCCTACAATGGCACTTACTCAGTGATTTAATGAGGACCTGTTTGAGCCTAGAACTGATCATAAAGCAAGTGCCAAAAAGAAAAATCTCAAACTAAATAATGAAAACATTAAAATATGCTGGAATTCCTCTTCTGAAGAATATCAACCTAAAGTGGGAAAGAGTTGAACAAATGAATAATATCTCAACTCCAACAAGTGAAGTGTTCATATGAAACAACAGTAGCACTGATGAGTAAGGCCTTGATGAACAAGAAAGGAGGTCACAGAAGTTCTCATAAAGGAGATGGTTATCAAACTGAAGTCGGGACAGACACTCCCTGAGTAAGCAATATAATGGAAAGGGAAAGTATCCTAGGCAGAAGGAATAACATGTGCAAGATCAGGTAAACCTGAATTAGCATAGTAAATAGGCCTGGAATGACTGAAACACAAAGTAAAGAGTGGAGCAATAATCCGGGAAGGAAGAAAGGGGAGGTCATCCACTACCTTGCAGGCTATACTCAAGAGTTTAGACTTTTTCCTATAAGCAATGGAAGTCCACTTAAATTTTCTTGAGAAGCAAAACAACATGTATTGGGTTTTCACATTAGGAAGATCAAGTTCTTCCTTTTCACTGAACTTAGGAAAGGGGGGGTGAATACATAAGAGGTATAGATGGGAAGACACTGAAGCCATCCTTATGAGAAAAGGTGAAGCTTTAAGCTAGTGCAGTGAGGATGGATGCCATTTCCTAGTCAAAATCAATGCAAGCTCCCTCACACCCTAAATAAGGCCCAAACTGGGTTTGAGCAATATTGACCCATAGATTTGAACCAATCTTCTGTTTTAACCCACTAAACTAATCCCAGTCATATACCCAAACCAACTCCCCCCTTTCAGTACATACTGGATCAGTGCTACAAAACAAGATCTAGCCTTCTTCATCCATGTGGGTCTTAAACTCATCTGATATTATCCAGCAAAGTTAATTAGAGCTCTTTGATCACTTTCAGATCACTCTGGTTTTATCCCCTGCAATAGCTAGAACAGTATCTTTCACTGGGTAGAGCTTCAATAAAAATTTTGGCGCATTTAACTGACTCTCTTGTATCAGTATATGAGGACACAAAAACTCAGAATAGGTCACTTGTTTATTCAAGATAAAACAGCTAAGCAAAGTCAGGGGTAGAATTCCATATAAGACCTTGAGTTCTCAGGCTACTTCTTGACCATAATACAAGATTTTCAACAGACAAATGGCCTCTACCTAGATGTTTGTCTAGCATTATAAACACAAGAGTCTTATCGAAATTAATTAACAGCAACAAGTTCTTATCTGCCAATACTCTTGTAATTATCTGTTACGTTACCAATGACACAGTCATCTAGATTTAACACTTCCAAAGTCAGGTGAAATTCTTCTACACCCGCACACAACTTCAATTACTCCTCAAGTTCTGTCAACCTGTTACCTCTGTGGTGCTCTTTGTTCCATTATACTCTATACTGGACTTCGAAATAAGATCCTAACTGTTCTCCCTACTTCCATCAAACCCCCTTCTTCATATAATTTATTCTATATACCAAGACAAATTAATCTTTGTAAAGTACAATGCTGATAGTACTATTGCAATGGTAAAAAGTTTCAATGCCATTGAGCACTGTTTTAAAGTGTTTAGCTAATACAAGTAGCTGATAAAATTAAAAACATTAAAGTATATACTGAAAATTAACATGTATTTTCCTTGAAGATGAAACTGAAACAAAATATCCCATTCTCAATAGTAGCAATTTTCAAAATTATAAAATACCTTTAATTGTAATATGAAAATGTCCTTATTCTGAAGATAAACAATAAAAATGAATGACATAAAATTATACAATAATGTTGGAAAATCAAAATGAGGAGAACAAAATGTCTTAGGACAAATTCCATTTTCTTGAAATAATATAACATGCCATATGATTGAAAATTAACATATAATGTAATTTTAAATGTTTCCCATTATTGTTTCTTACTCCTTCTGTTTAGGGAACCAGAAAATAAAAATGGTAACAGAAGAATACATGTCCCCCAAAACACTGAGAAATGTTAAAAAAAATATAATAGTATAAATAAAGTATACTACTAGTATAGCAGTATACTACTGCTGTGTTTCAAATTACCACAGTATTAGGTTCTTAAAATAACATCCACTTATTAGAGTTCTTCAGGGCAGAAGTTCAGCACCACATAAGTGGGTTCTCAGGTTGGGATATAACATAACTAAAATCAAGGGTTCAGCTGGTTGCATCCTCATCAGAAACAGGCCTTTTGGCTGATGGTGCAGGAGATATGAATATGCTGCTACTTCAAACTTAGAAACATTCACCCTGGCTCTTTTAACAAGGCTAGATATGGAAACGAACATTTAGCATAGGCAGAGGTAAAATCTAGCACAGGAAAGCATATCTGTTTCCAGAGCCCAGGCCACTGCACGGTGGTAAAGCATGTAAATAGTATATCCACGCCTTTACTTTGTTCATATGTCTCACATCCTCATTTTAACTCAAAGTATTTTTATAAATTTAACAACTCTCATGTCACCTCGGTTCATTGCAGAAAGATAGTATCTCCTTCAGCTATTTTTCATAAAGAAAGACATGGACACCTCTGCAGTCCAACCCGCTGTGAATGTAGCATTGGGTTTTGAATACATTATTCTAAACACTATTTTCTTTATTATATAATTTTTTCATGTAATCCAAGGCATTTCTGAAAAAGTGTTATTTCTCTAACCATAGTTTAGATAGTACCTACATTTTCCTATAAAAAGAGAACATCTATTTCATTCCAAGTACATCTTAAAATAAATGCAGTTATGCTTACACAATATAATCAACATACTGTAAAATTTGGTGTTGGTGGACAGCAACATTTGAAAAAACAACTTCAATGCTATGGTTTTTAATGTGAAGAGTAACCATTTTTAAGGCCGAGAGAAAAACTCACTAGGGCTGTTAAAATAAGGATGGGTCATTATTACAGTTACCTATCTCAAAAACAAATAATAAATAACAAGTTATCTTTTGTAAATTATAGAATGAAATAATTCTGTTTATTAATAAATTGCTAGCTGATGTTATTTCTAATCACGTTCAACCAAAGACTGGTTCTCTCCTCCCCAAAACAGTCAAATTATTTCAGTGGCAATTGTGGGTAAAGGCGGATTCCTTTGCAAATGTGACTCTACATAAAAGTCAATTTATCAAAGCTATGAATACATTTACGTTGCAGGGTATTCCATCTAATCCTTTCCTCCTTCTAATCCATACCCTTGGAATTAAAATGAGAAGCTTTTGCACTTTAATGAATGCACAAATACAGTATTAATATTTATTCAACAATATTGTTTAAATATCCTAGTGCAAAAAAGAAAATGGCAAAATTCATTTCCATCAGCAATTACTCAGCATGGACTCAATTCGCTTCCACCAGTGCTTTGATCTCCCTGATAAACACAGTAGTTTGGTTGATCCCATGTCTCTGCATATACATATTCTTCCCTAATGTTCTGACAAGAAATAATGTGTTAAATTTGCTATTAAAAAAAAACAAAACCCAAACAAATCAGCCAGCTTGAAATCAGAAATTTCTTAAGATGACAGAAAGAAAAAAAAAAACGCAACTTCCTAATAGGGATGTTTCCTTGTATGTATGTCAAAATAGTTTTGCTGAGTGTCTCAGGTAAGAGAAAATCATGCTCGCTTAAAATGACAGTTATATGAGTATTTGCATACAATTTTGTGATTGAAATTATTAAATGGAATTTTATTTTCAAGTTAATACATTTGTCTCTTTCTTTAAAATAGTTGGAAAAGGTCCAAAATTTATTAAGTTTCTAATTTTTTGGCTTTGTGCATTTTTTTAATTGACTGAAAAAAATAGCCAAGACATTTCTCTTCTACTCTTTAGGATATGACTCTACTTGTACAAATAAAATCATTAAATATTCTAGTCTATCCATCACAACTACACAGCCAACATCTTTCAGTTAAAAAGATACATAACAATTTAGGGTTTTTTTTTCCCCAATGGAAAACAATGAAGAAAAGCCATTTATAATAGCAATCCCTGATGTTTCTTGTCTCTTCTTTTTACTGGAGGAGTCCTTTTTATAATTAAGAGAATTATGTCTCATGCCAAAAGCCAAGCAACTTATCAACAAGATTTTTTGAGCCTAATATTTTCTTGATTTAATATTCTGAGTCTTAATAGACATCTGTGGACAAGGAGAAAAAATTGTATTTGATAGCTAATATGCTTGAAGTAAAAGCAGAAATTTAATCATAAATTGGCATTTTATCATTTAGAAATAAGTAGTATTTTTAATCAGTCCACCTCACTTCTAGGTTTTAGTCAAAGAATAAATCAAATTCTTAATACATTTAAAAGACTGAAATTATATCAAGCATCTTTTCCAACCACAATATTACAAAGTTAGAAAATAATTACACAGGAATTCCCATTGTGACTCAGTAGAAACAAATCTGACTAGCATCCATGAGGATGCAAATTCAATCCCTGGACTCACTCAGTGGGTTAAGGATCCGGTGTTGCCATGAGCTGTGGTGTAGGTCACAGACAGATCTGGTGTGGCTGTGGCACAGGCTAATGACTATAGCTCTGATTCGACCCTGAGCCTGGGAACCTCCATATGCCACGGATGCAGCTCCAAAAAGATGAAAAAGAAAGAAAACCATAACACAAAATAACTGGAAAATTCACCAAAATGTGTAAATTAAAAACATGCTAATTAACAACCAATGGATAGAAGGAGAAATTTAAAAATTTAAAAATACCTTGAGACAAACAAAAATGAAATATACCCCAGTTGGTAGAAAAAGCAGTCTAAGAGGGAAGATCACAGCAATAAATGCCTACTCCAAGGAACAAGTCTCATATAATACATCCAACTTTAAACCTCAAAGAACTAGAAAAAGTAGAACAAAGCCCAAATTTAGTAGAAGGAAGGAAATAAAGATGAGAGCAGAAATAAATAAAATGCTAAAAAAATGGAGAAGATCAGTAAAACTAAGAGCTGGTCCTTTGAACAAGCCTCTAGTTAGACTCAAGCATAAGGATGCAAACAAATAAAATTAGAAATAAGAGGAGAACTGTTAAAACTGGTAACACAGAAATACGAAAATCATAAGTGATTACAATTAATAGTTATATACCAACAAACTGGACAATCTAGAAAATAATGGACACAGTTCTAGAAACCCAACCTACCAAGACTTAATTGGAAAGAAAAAGCAAGTCTTAACAAATAGACTACTAGTAAGAAAATCAATTTGGTAATCAAAAAATTTCCAATAACAAAAAAAAAAAACCCCAGAACCAGATGGCTTCACTGATGAATTCTACCGAACAAAGAATAATTAATACAAATCCTTCTCAAATTCATCCCCAAAACAGAAGCAGGAACTCTTCCAAATCATTTGACGATACCAGTATTCCCCTGGTATCAAAACCAAAAAGGACATCGTAAGAAAATAAAATTACAGGCCAGTATCCCCAATATATATAGATGGGAAAATTCTCAACAAAGTATTAGCAAAGCAAATCCAGCAATACAATAACATTAAAAAGATGACAGATCTTCATCACATGAAATTTATTCCAGGGATGCAAAGATGATTCAGCATCCACAAATCAGTCAGTGTGTACACCACACTAACAAAACAAAGCGGTTACAGAGGAAATGTTCTGTAAAGTAATAAAGCCCATATATGACAAATCCCCAGTTATTCTCATACTCAACAGTGAAAAGCTAAAAGCTTTTCCTCTAAGATCAAGAAATAA
Source organism: Catagonus wagneri (assembly GCA_004024745.2). Lineage (NCBI taxonomy): Eukaryota > Metazoa > Chordata > Mammalia > Artiodactyla > Tayassuidae > Catagonus > Catagonus wagneri. The sequence continues at coordinate 21,729,849 of PVHT020000173.1, read as the reverse complement.
TGGTGTCCACTATCACCACTTTTATTCAACATAGTATTCAAAGTACTAGCCAAAGAGCAATTAAGAAAAAGAACCAAAAGAGATCCAAATTAGAAAGAAGTAAAACTGTCACTACAGATGACATATTGTATGTAGAAAACCGTAAGGATCCCACCAATAAACACCTGTTAGGTTAAAATAGTTCAGCAATGCCAAGGATACACTATCGACATATCCAAGTCTTTAATATTTTTATTTACCAGCAGTGAACTATAAGAAAGAGAAAGTAAGAAAGTAATCCCATTGGGAGACCCTCTTGTGGCTCAGTACTAACAAACCCATCTAGTATCCATTAGGATGCTGGTTCATTCCTTGGCTTCACTCAGTGGGTTAAGTATTCTACATTGCTGTGGCTGTGGTATAGTCCAGAAGCTGAGCTCCAATTCGATCCCTAGCCTGAGAACTTTCACACAGTGCATGCATGCATGCCCCCCCCAAAAAATGAATTCCATTTACAATTGCATCATAAATAAAATACCTACAAATAAACTTACCCAGGGAGGTAAAGATATGTACATTCGAAAACTATATAACATTGATGAAGAAATTACAGATACAAATAAACAGAAGATATTTCATGCCCATAAAGCAGAAAAAAAATTGTTAAAATGTTCATCTCAACCAAGGCAATATAAAAATTTAATGCAATCCTTGTCAAGATTCCAATGAATTTTTCACAAAACTAGAAAAAATAATCCTAACGTTTTTGTAGAAACACTGAAGACCCTGAATAGCCAAGCAATCCTGAGAAAGAACAAAGCTGAAGGCATCATGCACCCTTATTTCAAACTATATTACAAAGCCACAGTATTAAAACAGAATGGCATTGCATAAAAAGACATACATCAATGGAACAGAATAAACAACTCAGAAACAAACACAAGTCTTGAACATAAGACCTGAAACAACAAAACTCCTAGAAGAAAATAAATGGTAAGCTCTTTGACATAGTCTTGGCGATGCAGATCAAATTTCAAAGAATATGACACCAAAAATGAAAGCAACAGTAGCAAAAAGAAACAAATGGGACTACATCAAACTAAAATGTTTCCACACAGCAAATGAACCCAACAACAAAATGAAAAGGTAACCTACTGAAAAGGAGAAAATACTTGCAAATCATGTATATGAAAAGGAGCTAATATCCAAAATACATATAGAATTCATACAACTAAACAGCAAAAAAACTCAAAAATAGAAGATCTAAATATATATTTTTCCAAAGAAGATATACAGATGGTCAAACCAGGACATGAAAATATGCTCCAGATTACTAATCATCAGGTAAATGTAAATCAAAACCACAGTGAGATATCATTGCTCACCTGCTCGAAAAGCTAGTATCCAAAAGATAAGAAATAACAAGCATTGGTGAGGGTGTGGATAAAAGGGAACCCTGATGTACTCTTGGTAAAAATGTAAATTGATGAAGCCACTATGGAAAACAGTATAAATATTCTTCAGATTTAAAAATACAACTACTATATGATCCAGCATTCCAATTCTGGGTATTTCATTTCCAAAGAAAATGAAAACACTAACTGGAAAAGATATATGCACCTCAATGTTCACTGCAGCTAAGAAACAAAAACAACCTGCGTATCCATCAGTGAATGAGTGGATAAAGAATTATGGATATATATATATAAAATATTGTACATATACAATATATGTATTGTACACACACACAATGGGATATCATTCAGCCATACAAAAGGACATCTTGCCATCTGTGACAATGTGGCTGGACTTTCAGAGCATTATGAGAGTGAAATAAGACAAAGATAAATACTGCACTATCTCTTTTACAAGTGAAATCCAAAAGAAAACCAAACCAAATTCATATACATGGGCAACAGACTGGAAATTGCTAGAGGCTGGAGTTGGGGGTGGAATAAAACGGTAAAGGAGGCAGAAGGTAAAAAAGAGAAACAATTTAAAATTCTAGGAAAAGAGAGATATAGAGAATAGATACAAAAGTATCATTTAAATGACATAGATACCAGATTGGAAAAAAATTTAAGAGCCTGTAGAATGAGAAGCCTCTACAGTCATTTTTCCTTTTCTAAAAAAATTCAGAAAATCTTATGAAATTCCCAACTAAGTCTACAATTTAATAATAGTATAGATGTCAGTGTCCTAACTAAACATCGAAGACAACAAAATCAAATATAATGAAACTGTACCTTATGATTTCTTCTAACAGAAACATTATATAAATCTATACTGAGCTACTTATCAGCTATTTTATAAATATCTATTGAATTAATGGATAGAAGAAAAATAATACTGTATTGGATAAACTGGTGCTGCTTCTAGTATTGTCCACATATCCCTCACTCAGGAGCACTTCATGAGAATGGCTTTAAGAAAGGGAATGTTACCAGTCACTTCAGCAAGATCTACTCCATAGAATATCTGCAGATGGGGTTTCCAAATCTATATTTTAAAAACCTCCTGAGGATGATGGCCATTCTGACTTGTTTGAAGTGATACCTCATTGTAGTTTTGACTAGCATTTCTCTAATGATTAGTAATGTTGAGGATCTTTTCATGCATTTTTTGGTCACCTGAATGTATTCTTTGGAGTAGTATCTATTTATATCTTCTCATTTTTTTTTGATTGGGTTGTTTGTTCTTTGATATTGATCTGTTTGTGTATTTTGGAGATGAATCCCTTGTCTGTCCCTTCACTTGCAAAGATTTTCTCCCATTCTTTAGGTTATCTTTTTTTATTTTTTGATTACTTCTTTGCTGTGAAAAGTATTTCAGGGTTAACTAGGTCCCACTACTTTATTTTTGTTTTTTTTTTGTTATTATAGGAGGATCGAATGAGATATTGCTGCAATTTATGTCAAAGAGTGTTCTGCCTGTTTTCCTCTAGAAGTATTATAGTATCTGGCCTTAGGTTTAGGTCCTTAGTCCACTTGAGTTTATTTTTTATAAATGCTGGAGAGGGTATGGAGAAATGACAACACTCTTACACTGTTAGTGGCAATGTAAACTGGTACAACCACTATGGAGGACAGTATGGAGGTTCCTTAAAAAACTAATAAAAGAATTACCATATGATCCAGCAATCCCACTCTTGTGCATATATCTAAACAAAACTGTAATTCAAAAAGATACATGCACCCCAACGTTCACTGCAGCACTATTTACAATAGCCAAGGCATGGAAGAAACCTAAATGTCCATTGACAGAGGAATGGATAAATGAAATGTGCAACACATATACCGTGGAATATTATTCAGTGATAAAAAAAGAACAAAACGACATCATTTGCAGCAACACAGATAGACCTAGAGATTATCATACTGAGTGAATTAAGTCAGAGAAAGACAAATATATGATATCACTTATATGTGGAATCTATTAAAAAGGACACAAAAGAACTTATTCATAAAGCAAAACAAACAGATTTCAAAACCAATCTATGGTTACTATAGGTGAAACCATTGGGGGGAGGAAAAAATTAGGAAGTTAAGAATACCATATACATAGTACTATATAAAATATATGATTTATATGAAAACTATAGCACAGAAAAAATCCATTCAATAATCTATAATAACCTATATGGGAAAAAGACTAGATAAATTTAACCTCAGAAAATATTCTTCCCATCATGCTTTAGTGTCTGAGTCATAGAAGCAAAAGATATCATAAATGATAGGGACATTTGGCAGTCCATTTAAAAAAAAAAACTGTAACGAATTACTCTTCCTAGAGTGTTATGCCATTTTTACTGTGTTTATGTATTTTAAAAAAAAATCTTTGAGGTTGACTCTCTTCAGTAACTATCACACATGAAAGAAAATGAAACATGTTTACAAATGTTATAACAAAACCGATTTTACAATAGCAACATGTATTATAAACTTCAATAAAACTCACTTATCTGTTGTCTGATAAAATGTTAAGCAGTCTATGGTATGTTTGGGAAAAAATGGATTCCCCATGGTTAGAGTTCAGTACATGTGATTCTTGTAACTGCTGGTTAATGCGGTCATCACTTAGGGGCTACTGGGCTTTAACATGCCCTATTGTAGGAATAGTTTTTATTTTCTAAAATCCAGTTAAGGGCAGTTGGTAAATCAAAGGAAGCAAGTATGCAAGAGAGTTCCTATTTATCTTCATATAACTTGAAGAAAAAAAGTATCATGGCAATGTGGATCACAGCTGACTATAAAAATTAGGCAAAACACCTTAATATGTTGACCAGATGTTTACAATACACATTTAGTGGTCATCTGCTGTACTCTATGAATTTACTCCCCCGAATGGAGTAACTGTATTTAATGTCAATCACAGCTCTTTGGTTAATAGATATCTAAGGTTTAAATTGTTTGTTATATTAAAAGCCAGCTGCTACACATATACCGATCACAGCTGAGTCATAACAACTCAAAAATAAATCATGCTGCCTAAACCCTGTTCTTTCTCCTGGCTCTGATATATGTTAATCCTGTAAAGTTAATGGCAAATACACAGTTTGGAATTTTGGGTTATATATTATTTAGAGTCATCAGTGTGGGGCTGTGGGAGAGAAACTATGAGTCTGTCATCGGGGGTTTTACCAGACAGAGCATAAACTCCCCATAAGACACCAAGAACGGGGCAGACATTTGCAGAAGTTCTCTAGAGAAAGTGCAGGGCATAATTCTTTCAAAGTTAGTCTTTCCAGTCTATTAAAAATGCTTATGTTTGTATTCCCAAATCACATTGTCCTTTTTTGTTTCTTAAGTCACAATATCTTCAAAGCAGAGTAAGTTCTCTGTCATTCTCTCATATCCTTATATGTCTGCATAGGTCCGCCTCATAGATTCTCCTAATGCCTAAGCCACGAACTTACTAATATGTATTTCAGGACATCTGCTGCTTATTAAGCAGGTAAAAATAGTTGTCACATTTAGAATATTTTGTTTTGCCAATGACGTGGCCATGTCCTGGAACCAGTGTCTTCTGAGGTATACCTGAAGTCTGTGGGCAGTTTTCTCTTAAAAAAAATATTCAGTAAGTGCTCATTAATTTAAAATAGGGGAGAAAACAGGCTGTAACTTCTTTGAATGCATGCTCGAGACTATTTATGGCATTAACAAAAAGGCTAAAAATAAACTAGACCAAGGAACATGATATTCATATTAATATTACTTTTCCGTAATATTCTTCTAACCATCAAATGTATCTTAATCTAGACAACTAGGGTAGACAAAACTACAGGCTCTTCTGCTTTTTTTTTTTCTTTGTTCTAAGCTCTTATAATTCATTTAGTTCAACTTAATCTCACAGATAGAAAGGATGAGACATACATTCAAAGTAATGTTTTATCTAAATGGTTATACCTCTTCAAAATATTTTTTGCAATACAAAAATGTCTTAGCTTAGGAAATATGTGTACTTAACCATTTTCCTGAATTTTATTAGTGTAGTATTTTATAAGAATAGTATTTTCCTGAATATATTAATACCTGGTTTAGTCTAAAAGGGCAACATAAAAAGTCATTTTAACAATAGAATTGTGATTAGGAAGTACTTAAAACTGCTATTAGCATAGATCAATTGATTTCAATTTTCATTTAATAACAGAACCAATAAGATATTGTTTATTTGGAATTTAAATCAAAGTCAAATAGAGCTCAGAGTGGTATGCTTGAAAAATACATCATTTTTGAAACATTCTGTTCTCCAACTCTGATTATTCTATTGTTCCAGATTTGGATAAAATTTTTTATGAACAAAGATACCCTAAGACTTGACCAACCATAAAGATCTTGGGATTTCCCTTATCTCTCTTCAATAACTTAATAAGTAAAGATTATAAATTTCTAGACAAACTTTAGCCAAAATCTTACATACATTTATCAGTGACCTGAACTATTGTAGAGAGAGGTCTATGAAAGCCTATTACCTGTTATACTCATAGCACAGGTAAGTGTTTACATAGTGGCTGGTCATAACCTGCTCCCTCGGCTATAAATACTCAACTAAAAATCAACAAATCAACCACTCAGATGGTCTGGTTAAAAAACTGAGCATTGATAAAAAGTATTTGATCCAGTGTGTTCATTTTAACCCCCTGAATCTTCTCGGATAAACTGAATTTGAAACCTTTAGAAAGGAAAACTGAAAAATAATTAAAAAGAAACAATTACCAAAACAAATCCCAAATATTTATTATCAAATAAGTTACTTACATCCCTAAAATGGTAGGTGCACTTGGTTTTTTACCTTTGATGATAAAAATTGTTGAATTAGGCTATAATTCTGTGTCAAAGCAAAGGTATGGACATAGGTTTTAGTTTCATCCTCAGTTCAGTAGGTTTCCATATGTTAAAACCAGAGAGACTGTGTTTTAGTGTGTTAGAAGTGCCACAACGAAGTATCACTAACTGGTGACTTAAGAAAACTTTGTTTTATCACACACACACAAAAAAAAGACTACAAGTCCAAAATCAAGGAGTTGGTGGAGTTGGTTCCGAGGCCCGAGAGGGAACAATTTATTACAGGCCTCTGTCTTTGGCTTACAAATGGCCTAATTATCCTCTCTGTCTCTGTGCCTCGATTTCCCTTTCTATAAGTACACCAGTCATATTTGATTAGGGCCCAATCTAACAACTTCATTTTAACTTTATTCCCTCTGTGAAGACCATACGCCCGAATAAAATCACTTTCTGAAGTACTGGGTATAAGGATTCAACATATGAATTTTAAGTTGGGAATGGTAGCATGCAGTTCAACCTATAACATGTTGCAATAATAAATTCCAGATTTTCAGTTTTAATAGAAAAAAATTCATCAGTCACATGATTTGGCAAAGGTGATCTTGCATTCTTGCAAAGCCCATCAGCGTGAGTTAAACTGTGGTGGTTCTCATCTGTTGACTGTTTTCTGTTGTCTTAATCCCTTAATTCCTTCATCTCTGGTTTAATGTTTGTCTGTGAATTTAATGAATGTCTGTTCTTTGAATAATATAAGAATATTTAACTTCCTGTGCCACTAGTACCAGCTATGATGAATGGCAGCGGCTAAATCTAATCTTTCCACAGCTGCCTTTGAGTTTAGTCATCTTTTATGTATCAGAGATTACTGGGCCAGCCACGTGGAATGTTCAGACTTAACTATTAAGTGGCCAAAGCCATTTTGAGTGGCTACTCAAAATAATAAAGGATCTAAAGAAACTGGTTGAATTCATAACAAAAGGATCTAAAGCAACCGGTTGAAGAGTTAGGAATTACGGATCTAATCTGTTTCACTTCTGTCTAAATGGCAGATACGTAACAATCAAACAGAAGAAAAAAAAATACTTCTAGAAAAAGTTATAATTGTCTATCAAGCCCACAAATCAGACCTCCTTTTCCTTTGAGGAGAACAATATTCATGTTATAACGTGTCCTTTAAAGTACTGACTATCCTCTTGTTTAAATGATAGTGTTTCCGGTTGTCAAGTTTGATGCTGACTGTCTCTGAAAAGGAAAAGCCAATCCAATACACATGTTTTGGAGGACAGAAAATGGGTCAAACCCTCAAAAATTAAATCCCAATTGTGTAGCATCTCAGAAGTATGTCTACCTTCTTGATTAAAGATGCCTTTAAAAGCTGCCAATGTTGAAAACTTAAAAACAAAGAAAAAATGCCAAATATACATATATTCGGTAAGAAGAAAGTAGGCAAAATCTCCTGGGAATGGAAGTCACAACACTGATAAGAGAACAGGAAGAAGGCGGCAACATAGGAAGAAGCAGGTAGGATAGGAGGAAAGCAGACAGGAGGTAGCCAAGTGGACACAGAACCCAAATACCCACTGAGTCACAAAAGCTGTTGACAGACTCTAAGAGCTACCGATTTGGCCTTGACACAGATCAACAGAATTTTAGCTCTTCCAGACTCCCTTGTTCCCCAAGGTATCCTGACAATAAAGCTTGGTTAACTGGAAACAAAATAAAGTAGTTCTGAGATGCGTACAACTAAAAAATAATTAACACTGTTAACTCACCAACACCTCTTCTGAATGAAATTTACATAAAAAATAAGGTGATCTTGTGATAAATGCAAATATGGCCATTTTTTTCTAGCATCTAATACTACCTGCTCTCTTCATGACAAGAAATGAATATGTCACCTCATTTCCATCTAATTAGCTGCTCACATAGAACCGCAGTATAAATGTAATTAATAGATTACTTAGTTCTTTACCAATTGTATCTACTAAGAAACTAATACAGAGGAATAAAAAACAAGCCCTAGATATTAAAATTATTGTGTCCAATAAAAAACTCTGAACACAGGAAAAAATATATATGCACACACACACATGCATGCCTGCAGACCACACAGCATAACTGGTGGAGGATTTAGAATTTTTAAAATGTCTATAGTCTGAGTTGTTGCCCATGAACTTAGTACTCTGATTTATAATATGGCATAGGGCATAGATTTGCCAACTATAGCCTGTGGGATGAATTTGGCTCCTGCCTAGTTTTATATGACTGGTTTGATTAAAATATTTTTTCAGATTTTTATATGATCACATTTTAAATGATGACATAAGCACCTATATAATAATCTCAGTTTTGGCTCTTTTTGAACAAAGCTTCAACTGTTTATTGTCAGACTCTTTATAGAATGTTTGTCTTAGTATTTAGTATACTGCACTCATTCATAAACTGAAATGTTATAAAATAATGGAGGTCATATTTTGAACTAGGCTTTAAATGGTTCAAAGAGCAACCAGTCATCAAGTTAGTAGCCTTCCTGTCCTCAGGTCAGGTAGAAACCAACAAGATTTTGCAAAATACTATTCACATATTGCTTTACTCAACAAAATTTATTAGGCACATCCTTTGTACCTGAAAAAATAATGAATCTGCTTTAGGTCAATGCCCAAGTTATTGGCTTGGCCAGCTGTGTGGAAAGCTGCGCACTCATCCAGTTAAAGGATATTGAAAAGCTGCAAGGTGTTTAAAATGAAAGTTCCAAAATGTGCATGAGGTGTAAGGTGGAGACACATGAAAGAATCTGAAAATATCGCCTAGCAACTCATAAACAATATGACCCGAAGAATATTATTTAGACCCATAAGCCTGTATTTGGAAGTTGAAATATTTGAAATTAACCAAATAGAGAAGTATAGGTAAAAAATAGAATAAGAATACATGATGATTGCCGACAGTTATGGCCAAAGAACTGCCAAATCAGGAACAATTATTGGGAAAAGTGAAAGAACTTTAATCTGATTTTAATGAAAACTTCATAAAAAGTGAGTATGTTTTAATAGAAAACTTGTGATCTTACTTGAAGATAAAGAGGAATGTTTGGGGAAGAAAACAGATTGTATGTGTCAAAGCAAAAACAACACTGGGCAAAGATTAAAAAAAGACAAGGAAGACTTTATTCATAGATATTACAAGAGGGGAGAAAGGCCAGACTCAGGCTGAGGTCAACTTCACTGAAACAAAGGGCTGGAGAGTTTTAAGAGATGGGGTGGGGGCATCTTAGGCCATCTGTGCTTGCTAACTGACTTTACCCAAGAACTATCTTCATGACAGGTGGTAGTTTCACAACCTGGAGCAAGCTGCCTCCCAAAGACAGGTTCCTGCTCTTTCACAAAAATGGGCAGTCAGGAGCCCAACTACCCTTGAAAAAGGGATGGCACCCAGGTTTTTTTTTTTTTTAAATATTCCTAGAGTTCCCAGGTGACTCAGCAGGTTACAAATCCCACTAGTAGCCATGAGGATGCAGGCTCAATTCCTGGCCTTGCTCAGTGGATTGAGGATCCAGGGTTGCCACAAGCTGAAGCATAAGTCACAGATGTAGCTCAGAACTTGCATTGCTGTGACTGCAGTGTAGGCCAGCAGCTGCAGCTTTGATTCAACCCCTAGCTTGGGAAATTCCATACGTTATGCCTGCGGCCCTAAAAAAAATAATAATTTAAAAAAATTTTTAAAAAAGACATTCCTTGCTTGTAGAACTGGCAAGAGGAATTTAAAAAGACTTATATCTCAAAGGGGAGAAAAATAATAGAAAAATCACAATTTTTCTGAAGTAAATGCTCTAAGAAAAGCAAAGTTAGGGGCCAAGAACTAGGGAGAAGTCTTTCTAAAGTTTAGTCAAGATGAGAGGTCAGCTAATTTGAGGAGTGAATTGAGATAAAATAAAATTGGAGACAAAGATAATCAATTACTTCTTCAATGAACTCAGTGTGAAGAGATGAAGATAGATTGAAACTAGAGATAAGGCAGGATTAGAGGTTGAATATAAGATTTTATGATAGAAGAAAAGCATTTATAATCTGAAGGGAAATGAGTGGGATATGATACAGAGATTATGGGAATAACCATGGCAACAAAATCTTCTAGCAGTAGTCAGAGTGTTGGGTACAGAGCATATTATTAAGGATAGGCAATGGGAGTCTCTCTCCCACTCAGACAATAAGGATAGAGGAATTAAAAATATTTTTATAGCACAGTTTAGCAAAACAAAAATTTACAGAGGTTAATTAAAACTAACTTTCCCCAGAATAGAGGCCTGGTATCAATGGAGCAATGTAAACAAGTTTTTTTTTTTTTTAACTTCTTACTAAAATGTTTTGAACTAAAGTTTTGTTATCATCATCTTGTTGACAACTCACATCTTATTACATTATTTTCAGGTCTAGAAAAACACCCACAACTGATGACCTTAGAAATTACATGAACTTTCTCAATGCCCAGCAGTGACCCTGCCATTTTTGGAGGAGTGACAGCTGTTAATAAGCAACAGATGTTTAGAGTGAAAGTAGGATTCTGAACTCAAGATCAAATGAAACTTTTTTTTCAGTCTCAAAGAAAAATGATGTTATAATCTTGAGTTTTTATATGGATGACTGAGTGCTGACTATTTCTTGTGACAAAATAAAAATATACCTCAATATAAATGGGCTCTGGTAAGTAATTTTCCCTCTAAATCATACACAAAATTCTATATACCATCTAGAGTAGCTGCTTTTACATTTTGTGGCATCATGATACTCTTTGAGAGGCTGATGAAACCCATGGACACGTAAATTTCCTCCAGTATAGGTGAACTTCAATTGCCTCTGCTTTCGTTTGGAAATGTTATACTAGGATAAAACAGAGTGCACACCAGAATAGTTAAGGAGAAATAGAACATAAAAATGGCTTGTTCGCATAAATCAAAATGGAGCTAAATATTACTTGCTAGTTATCCATATTTCGATATTATGTAAGTCTACAGATTTTAGTAATATTTCTATGGAAAAGAGAATATTAAATTTAGACTCAGATTTGAAGAAACTTTTAAATATCTCTATATGTGGATCATATTATACCACTTTGACATAAAATGAACCTCAATGGAAAATATTTGGTACTTCAAATGCTTCTCAGCCAGCTTTTTTTTTTCTTTTTTTCTTTTTAGGACCCTCTCTGCAGCATACGGAGGAGGCTCCCAGGCTCAGAGTCAAATCAGAGCTACAGCTGCGGGCCTACGCCACAGCCACAGCAATGCCAGATCTGAACTGCATCTGTGGCCTACACCACAGCTCACAGCAACACCAGATCCTTAATTCACTGAGAGAGGCCAGGGATAAAACCTACAAGCTCATGCTTCCTAGTCGGATTCGTTTCTGTTGCGCCACAGTGGGAACTCCACTTCTCGGTAAATTTTAAAGCTCACAGATAAAAATATATCACTAGTGTTAGAAAAATCACTAGTGTTAGAAACTTTTCTCCTAGAAAAATTGCTAGATAAGCATCAACATTATACCATGCAACCAAAGATCTTGTAAAGAAGTATGTAATTTACCCTTAATATTTTTATATAACAAAGTTAGTTTGCATAATCAGAGTATTGCTTTGATCTTTGAACCAATATAATTAGGAAAAGCTATGTTATTTAACTTTCCTAAAGTTGTTTTAATTCTGAATTCTATAGGTAAATGAAGAAACAAATATTACAAAACATATATTAGTATTATAATAAAATGGAGAGGAGGCTAAAAATCCCCCAGCAGACAAAAAAAAATCATTTTTTATAAACAAAACTAAGTCTAGCTTATTTCATAGATATAACTGAAACTTAACTTATATTATTTCTTATAAATGCCTCTGAAAAATAATTTTCCAAGATAATCACTTTTAACCAATCCACTACCATCTGGAAATCCCCACAGTAATAGCTAATCCTTTTCAAGGTTAAAAAACTCCAGACTTTATGAGTCATCCTGAAACACCACATCCCTGAGCTTCATGCCAGTTTGGAGTCTGAAGTATCCCTGGTCTGGAACAGTTTGTCTTTCACTCATAAAACATTTATATCAGGTAAAGCTCTATAAATTTTCTTTTAACAGTAGAGAGCTAACAAGAACACGAGATTTTGTTTTGAAGTTTGTAGGTTGATTAAAAAGCATCTTTGATAATGCTAAGATAACTAGGAAATAGTATTTTTCTTTCCTAGTAAGTGGTTAAAAGGAACATTAAGAGGCTTGAAAAGCACAACACACAAAACAAGATGCATGACATTGCTAACATTTGCCACATAGAAAGCAGAGAAAATGTTCAGAAGTGATTCCCTTTATGCAATAGAGGGACAATGATATTCTAAATCTACCTACATTGAAACCAATGGCTTATTACAGGATAGGAACTACTTTCAACTCCAAATCCACTCTCAAACTCCATGAATGAAGAAATATTACAATGATTTAATATCTAGTGCATCAGACCACAGTAGGCGAATCTATTGATTCTCATAAATGAGATCTGTATTTCTAGAGAATAAAACTATAAGAACATTGGATAGCAATTTACCAATGTGGCCTCCAGGCTAATTATTTAAACCTAAATAGCAATGTTTATGATCTATTAGCTGCCAAGTTATTAACTATGAAAATGTATTTGCAATAGAAAAAAGTCAGTAAGTTTAATATAAATGGAACTCCATTAATTGTTTCACTAAGGTGTTTATTACAATCATTGCCACAATCAGATTCTGTCGACAGCTATAATAAAAATGCTGCCTGATAGTCTTACTGAAGGATAAGTCAACAAGCAGCAATGCTAACAATAAAAATCACCCATTATTAATATCTATTGAAGGCAAAATGCCCCCCATAGTACAATTTTTTGTGGTACCGGTAGAATTTTTCTTTTTGATTTATAAGGAGAGCATATAACCACTATTTGCCCGTAACTTTAATGCAATGAAATGAAAGCTATCAAGCACACACAGGAAGGCATGATTAACATAAAAATAAATAATATACAAAGATAACATGTGTATGTATGTATATATATATTTAGAAGTATAAATATATATTCCTTTAGATACACTAAATACATAAGCAATCTCAAAAGTCACAGAGTGGTTAATTAAGCTTTAGATGCCCTGAAAATCAGATCCAAATACTGAAGAAAAATTTTAACTTACTAGGAAACAATAGCAACCAAAGACAAACTTGTATAACCAGCACCCGTTTTTTCATTTGCTCCCTTTTTCCTTTTCTCCTTTACTGCTTTCTTCCAACATTTAGGTTGTATACCTTCTTTGTGCTATGCACCATTTAAGATGGTAGGATACAGGAAAAAAGATTATTAAATACTTTATCATCTAATGACTCCTGTCCAGTGGGGAAAGACATTTAAAAAAAAAAAAAAGCTAAAACAAAACAATACATAAGATCTAAAAAATATGTATGAACCTGGATAATGGTAAGTGATAGAAAGTAAAGGACAGTAAAAGAATAGAGCATAAAGTTAGTGAGCTGTGAAAGGAAATTTTTGACTGAATAGCAAAGCAAGACTTCAATGAGATAGCATTTTAGTACAGACAAATGAAGAACAAGTCATGAGAGGTGGCAGAAGAACACTCAAAGGGGAGGAAACCCAACTAAAAACCCTTTCTGAGGTGAAAATGACCTTGTGAACAACTAAAAAAATTAGTCTGGTTTCCAGGAAGTGGTTCCTAGATTGACAGAAAATGAGCATGGCAAGATGGGCATTGGGTTGGTGGGTCAAGGGGTAAGAGTTGGGTTTTTTCCACTTAAAAAAATGGCTTCTGTGAATGGTTGTAATGCACAGAAGCCTGTGACAGACAACAGTTAATTCAGTCAAACAAAATATTCAGAGGCAAGGGTTCTTTTTTTTTTTTCTTCACATTTTTAAAAGTATGGTACAATGCTGTGCCGATTTCTTCTGTACAGCGAAGTGACCCATTCATACATATGTACACATTCCTTTTCTTATCATTCATCATGTTCTATCCCAAGAAATAGGATATAGTTCCCTGTGCTATACAGTAGGACTTCATTGCTTATCCATTCTAAATGTAATAGTTTTACACTACTAACACCAAACTCCCTGTCCATCCCATTCCTCCCCGACCTCCCCCACCTTCCCTCTTGGCAAACACAAGTACATTCTCTATGTCTGTGAGTGTGTTCATGTTTTGTAGACAGGTTCATTTGTGCCATATTTTATGCCATATTTTAGTTTCCACATACAACTTAGCATATGGTATTTGTTTTTTTCTGACTGTCCTTCCTTTCTGACTTCCTTAGTGTGAGAATTTCTAAGTCATCCATGTTGCTGCAAATGGAATCATCGTGTTCTTTTTTATGGCTGAGTAATATTCCATTGTGTATATGTACCACATCATCCTAATCCATTCACTTATCTATAAACATTTAGGTTGTTTCCATGTCTTGGCTATTGTCAATAGTGCTGCAATGAACATAGGCATGACCGTATCTTTTTCAATCAAAATTTTGCCCAGATACATGCCCAGGAGTGGGATTGCTGGATCACATGGTAGTTCTATATTTAGTTTTCTGAACCCTCCATGCTGTTTTCCATAGCAGTTGTACCAATTTACATTTCCACAAACAGTGTAGGAGAGTTCCCTTTTCTCCACAGCCTCTCGAGCATTTGTAATTTGTAGACTTGTTAATGGTGGCCATTCTGACCAGTTTGAAGTGATATTTCACTATAGTTTTCATTTGAATTTCTTTAATAGGCAGCGATGCTGGAAATCTTTTCATGTGCCTACTGTCCACCTGTATGTCTATTTAGGCCTTCTGCTCCTTGTTCAAATGGGTTGTTTGGTTTTTTTGTTGAGTTGTACACATTGTTTCTATCAGAGGCAGGTTTTAAATGTACATAACTTATCATTCCAAAAATCACATTTGGATACATACTTCCAAAAGTATAGTATGCTTAAATTCTTTCAGCTACATATGTACACATAATACTATTAATTAAAGCATTAAAAATGCTTTTCAGTTTATAAAACTTTTTATCTGATTTCACATTGACAATCTTTTATAGTACACAAAGATATTTTAATCCTCATTTTACATATGAAACAATGAATACTTGAAAATCTAAAATGAGATGACTACAGTCAAGATACTAATAAAAGGAGTCCTGGCTTTTTAAAATCATAGCACATAAAAGTATGTGGAAATGAATAATTTGTAGTAAAATTCACCAAAATTTCAGTCAAAAATATAGTATATATAAAATAAGCAGAATGACTCATTTCAACTTTGTCTCAGTTCACCTTCTCCATGGTCTCCTCTGATCTACACACTGGGAAAATCTTAGGCACATCTCCACCTTCATCTAAAACAGTTTTTTAGAATTGAGAATATGCATTGAACCCCTGTATGCTTTTCCTCACAGCAGTGTCTGACTTCCTTGGTTATGAACTAATGTGATACATTATTGCATTAACTGCCGCCTTTTAATGAAAACACAATCTCAATTAGTAATTTTGCCGCCTTTTAATGAAAACACAATCTCAATTAGTAATTTAGACATATAACAATTGTCATACTTTGACAAGGAAGTAAAGTTATTTAATTCCCCCTCACTTCATTATTTCACTGTGTCTAGGAGTCAGAGTAAAGATCTATTAATAGCACCAGGAAATATTATTTAGTGACAATATTCTGCAAGCTACTTGTAATTCTATCCAGTTTCACAATACCAAGCCATACAAAGGTTAAAAAACATGTAATAGACAAATCATGTTTATCAAGTATGGAAATTTATAAACAGAGTATTCAGACTCAATCCTAAATTAGAATGACCTTGAAGTAATTACACATGAGTACCATAGGGTACCTTTGGAATATGTTCAATTCTTGATCTCATCTGTAAGTACATTCAGGCTTGTGGGATCAAGCAAGCTGTTTTGGCTCAATATATTCCTTCCTCTGCCCCTGGCACTAAGACATCAGAACTCTTTTCATGAGGTATCTTCCTATGTCACTGTCAAGGTTGAAGTATATTTTTTATAATATTTTTTCTGGAATATCTTACGAATAAACATTACAAACCAATATGTATTTAAGTCTAAAATATTCTAAAATTTTGTTTTAATGTCTAAAATATTTTTTAAAAATATAAACATCACATGCTCAATGACAGATTCTATAGATTTCAGAAAAATCTGCTGATTTAAATACTGTATTATTTTCCTAGTTTTTTCCTTAGGTAAAATGAACTGTCAAGAAGGCATGACTATCTTTCCATGTTAACCACAAAAGAGAAAGCAAGGCATTAAAACTATTTGGGCACCTGAAAATCTCAAGATAAAATCAACAATACAGTACTGCACAGAAGTTTTAGTGCTCCTGTGGATCACTGTTATATCCAAGAGAAAGCGATCGTTCATTGCTTTTGTTTTTATTCCCTTCTATGTCTTATATTAGGTAGTATGTTTTTTTCCAAGCTTCACTGACTTATAATAGACACGTAAAAATAGTATATATTTCATATGTACGACATGATAATTTTATATTTTTAAGGGCTTACTACAATCAAGCTAACACAAACATCACCTCACATAATTACTATGTGTTCTGATAACACTTAAAATCTATTCTCTCACCACATTCCAATTACACGAAGCAGTATTCTTAACTATAGTCACTAGATCCTCAACAACTAATGCATAACTGGGATTTTTACCCTTTGACCAATATCTCCATTTACTGCACTCCCCAGCCCCTGCAAACAAGAGCTACGCTTTCTCCTTAAGTTTGACATTTTAAGATTCGACACAAATGAGATCATAAAATATCTATCGTTTTGTATCTGATTTATTTCACTAACAGTATTCTTTAAGTCCATCCATGTTGTTGCAAATGACAGGATTTTCTTTCAAGGCTGAGTAACATGCATATTATGTAAATACATGAATATATTTTCTTTATTCATTCATGTCTGGACAAACACTTCTGTGATTTCCCTATCTTGGCTATTACAAATAACACTTCTATGAACTTGGGACTGCAGATATTTCCTTGGAATAATGATTTCATTTCTTTTGGATACGTACCCAGATTGAGACTGCTACAACATATGGCAGCTATACACTTAATTCAGGAAAATTCATGGTTTTCCGTAATGACTGTACCATTTTACAAGTCTACCAACAGACTTCTCTGCTCCCTTACCAACATTTGCTATCTTTGGTCTTTTCTGTTAATAGACATTCTAATAACACAAGGTGATTCCACACTGTGGTTTTAAAGTATTTATTTTAATATGACAGTTTGGAATATTGAGTATCTTTTCATATACCTCTTGGCCATGTGCATATCTTCTATGGAAATGTCTTTTGTAAAAAAATGACCATTTTTATTTGGATTATTTGCTTTTCTGCCAATTACTGAATGAGTTCCTTATGTATTTTGGATATTAACTCTTTCAGATATAGAATTTGCAAATACTATCTTCCAATGCATAAGATGACTATTTTGATTTATTTTGCTGTGCATAAGCTTTTCAGTTTGATACAGTTCCACTTGTTTATTTTTGATTTTAATGTTTGTGCTTTTGGTAGCATATTAAAAAATAATTCTTCCAATCCATGAACAATATTGTTCCATTTTTCTGTGTCTCTTCAGTTTATTTCATCATTGTATCACAGTCTCAGTGTAAAGATATTTCATCTCCTTGGTTAAATTTAGTCCTAAATATTTTATTCTTTTTGATAAAATTGTCAATTGAATGGTTTTATTTTACTTTTAGATTTTAGTGTATAAAACACAACTGATTTTTCTGTGTTGAATTTGTATGCTGCAAATTTAATGAATTCAATTACAGTTTTTTTGTGAAATCACTGTGGTTTTCTATGTATAAGATCATGCTCTGCGAATAGACAGTTTTACTTCTACTTTTCAAATTTGGATGCCTTTTTTCCCCTCTGCTTTCTCACCTAGTTGCTCACGGTAGGATTTTCAGTATTTCCTTGAATAAAAGTGTTGAAAACAGACACACCTGTCTTGTTCACACTTTTAAAAGAAAAGCTTTGAGCTTTTACCATTTAATGTGATGTTGGTTGTAGGCTGTCTTCATTATACTATACTTAATTTGTTGAGAGATTTTATGTTGGAAGAACACAATCTTGACAAATTCTTTTTCTGTATTTACTGAGGTGACTATAATTTTCATCCTTCACTGTCTTAATGTGTTGTATCACCTTATTGATCTGTGTATGATAAATCATTTTTGTATCCCAGGTATAAATCTCAGTTGATATATGATTCTTTCAATGTACTATTCAATTCTGATTGCTAGTGTGTTTTTTGAAGATTTTTAACATCCAGGTTCATCAGGGATACTGGATTGTTACTTTTTTTTTTTTTTTTTTTGGTGATGTCCTTATTTGGCTTTGGCATGAAGTAATGCTGGACTCATGAATGTGAAAGTGTTCCCTTCCCTTCAATTTTTTTGGTAGGGCTTGAGAAGTATTGGCATTAATTCTTTAAATGTTTGGTGGAATTCACTTGTGACCCTCCAATCCTGAACTTTGGTTGTTCATAGATTTTTTTTTTTTTTTTGGTGACACCCAAGGCATGTGGAAGTTCCTGGGCCAGGGATCGAACCTGTACCACAGCAGTGACCCAAGTAACAGCAGGGACACTGCCAGACCCCTAACATGCTGAGCCACTCAATGTTCTAGGCTGTCTTCAACATGCCCAGACCCTGACTAACAACTAGCTCCTGCTCAACCCCAGCAGCAAACACCAAATCCACCCCCAGGATCCCAGGCTCCAGGCAGGCTCTCTCAGATCCAGGCTTCTAGTCACCCGAGTGAAAGGCTCACCTCCACAGATCTAGGCTCCAGACAGGCTCCCAGGAATCCAGGCTACTGGTCTTGCCCAGCCCCAGGGCAGCTCTCACAACCTGTGGCTCCAGAAGAACTCCAACGGACCCAGGCTTCTGGACTATCCCTTCCTGAGGGTTGACCTTGTGGTCCTGGCTGAATTTTGATTACCTCCCACGAACCCAGGTATTAGGCCAACCCTGAGACCCAAGTACCAAGCCTTCCCGGCACCTGCCCCAGGGACCAGCCCTGCCTGCCCAAGAACTTCAGTTGCTATTATCTTGGAATACCATGTTATGTCTAAAAGATGTATTATATAAGCCTCATGGTAACCATGAAGAAAAGAATCTATAGTAGACACACAAAAGAGAAAACAAAAAGAATCAAAATTTACCGCTATGAAAAATTATCTATAAAGGAAGACAGCAAGAGAGGAAGAAAGGAATAAAAGAACTACAAAACAGCCAAAAGTCAATAAACACTAAGGCAATGGTAAGGTTTTATCTATTAATACTGACTTTAAATGCAAATAAATACTTGAATCAAAAGGCTTAGAGTGGCTGAATGGATAAAAAACAAGATCCAACAATATGCTGCCTACAAAGGATTCATTTTAGCTTTTGGGACACACATAGGCTGAATGTGAAGCAATGGAAAAACATACTCCATGCAAATGGAAACCAGAAGAGACTTTTCTATCAAAACAGGCTTTAAGTTAAACATTATAAAAATGGACAAAAGACACTGGAAAACAATAAAGGGATCAATTCATTAAGAGGATTTATCAACTGAAAATATACACACTCACATCAGTGCATAAAAATTTAGTGAGCAAATACTAACAGATATGAAAGGAATAGACAAGAATACAACAGCAGTAAGGAAGTTTAATATCCAACTTTCAACCATAAATATGTAATCCTGAAAGAATATCCACAAGGAATTGTTGGACTATATACCAAATGGACCTAACAGATATACATTATATATATATTATATGTAATATATGTATGACAATCCACCCAAGAGGACCCAAATACACATTATTTTCAAATGCACACAAAATATTCTCTAGGAAGATTGTACATGAGGTCACAAAACAAATAAGTCTTAGTAAATTTAATAAGATTAAAATCATACCAAGTTTCTTTTCTGAACACAATGTTATGATACTAGAAGTCAATAACAGGAGGAAAAATGGAAAATTCAGAAAATTATGGAAATTAAACAATACACTTTTGGACAACCAGGAGCCAAAGATGAAATCAAAAGTGAAATTTGGGATCTCCCTTCGTGGTACAGAGGAAATAAATCCAACTAGTATCCATGAGGATGCAGGTTCAATCCCTGGCCTTACTCGGTGGGTCAGGGATCCAGCACTGCCTTGAGCTGTGGTATAGGTCACAGACATGGCTCAGGTCCTGTGTTGCTTGTGGCTGTGGTATAGTCCAGCAGCTGTAGCTCCAATTCGACCCTTAGCCTGGGAACTTCCATAAGCGAAGAGTGTGGCCCTAAAAAGCAAAAAAAAAAAAAAAAAAAAAATTTAAAAAGGGAAATTTTGGGTAAGCAATGAGACCCTGCTGTATAGTACAGGGAACTATATCTAGTCATTTGTGATGAAATAAACATGACGGAGGATATGTGAAAAAAGAGTGTGTGTGTATGACTGGGTCACTTTGCTATACAACAGAAATTGACGGCACATTGTAAATCAATTATAACAAAAAATAATCTTGAAAAAGTGTATATTGAAATAAACAGAAACCTGGTGGATGGTTCTGATGGGAGGACCCAGTCCAAAAGGGGTTGCAGTTTAGGACACAAGGTGAGAAGACTGTACCCAGACTGGTAACTGGCAACATCGTCAGCAAGCCTGTCACCTGGATGCAGATTTGCCTTAACAAAATGACCCTTCTCTATCTTGAGCTCCACTAGGGTTTCACAACCTCCTACCTCGATCCAAATTGATCCCAAAGCTCCGACAAAGGCATTTTCGTCCACAGATGGTTGCCAAATTATTGCTGCCGTTTGAGAAGACCAGTCAGTTACCATGGATTTTTTTAAGTGAAGATTCAACTAGCCTGTATCATTAAGCTTTTCTTCTCTTAAAAATCTAACTCTGCCATTTTAAAATTGCTCTGCGACACTAAATTTTCTAACAAACAGACTAAGAAACTGATTTTCTAAGGAAATACCTTGTATAACTAACTACTACAGTTAAATTAATATAGTTTTCACTCTAGACAAAGAACAAATGTTGGTCCTATAGAATGGTTTGGTTATATGGAAGCATTGGTTACCAGTAAGCCTGCTTCTCAGAACAAATGCATAGATATTATAAGTGAAAATATGTTATAAATTATAATTGACTGTATTATACTAGGTTTTTAAACTATTGCCACTAATATTAGCTTTAATGGTAATTAATAACATCATTCATAATAGTAATCTTATTACAATGAGGGGTGAGCAACCATTTACTACACAGTGTCAAAGGTACAACAGGAATAAGAAATACACAAGCAACACTATATAGCTATGAAATCCATCCAAACATTTTTTTCTAGTCTTTTCATAGAATTACACCTTGATGAGTTTCTTGTATTTCTCAGATCTGGAATTGCGTTTTTTTTTTCGCATTTTCAACCAAGTATGACTCAAATTTTAACATGATTTTAAATAAATAGTGGCTTACACATGCACCACGTTCATTGCAGCACATTCACAATAGCTAAGATATGGAAATAACCTAAATGTCCATCAACAGACGACTGGATTAAGAAGATGTGGTATATATACACAATGGAATACTACTCAGCTGTTAACAAAATAATACCATTTGCAGCAACATGGATAGAACTAGAGACTCTCATACTAAGTGAAGTCAGTCAGAAAGAGAAAGACAAATACCATATGATTTCACTTATATCTGGAATCTAATATACTGCACAAATGAAACTTTTCATGGAAAAAAAAATCAAGGACATGGAGAACAGACATGCGGTTGCCAAGAGGGAGGGGGAAGGAGTGGGAGGGACTGGAAATTTGGGATTAATAGATGCACACTATAGACTTTGTAATGGATAAGCAATGAGATCCTGCTGTATAGCACTGGGAACTATGTCTGGTCACTTGTGACGGAGCATGATAATGTGAGAAAAAAGAATGTATGCACGTATGTGTGTCTGGGTCACCTTGCTGTGCAGCAGAAAATTAACAGAACACTGTAAATTAGCTATAATGGAAAAAATAAAAATCATTATAAATAAATAAATAATAGTGGCTCTTGTTCAACATGCAAATAATATTTTCTTTGGGCTATAAAGTAACACTCCATATTTACATGTCGTTTTGAGACAGTTGGTAAAATAACCATGCTAAATTACTTGTTCCACTGGAAGCTCTTCTAAAAACTTTTGTCGTGTTACACAATACATTTCTAAGGACAGTAAGAGAAGTATCCTTATTTTATTGACTACCATGGCCATGCTTCACAGAAAATAGTACCTGAACAAACTACATTGCGGCACTGTTTGGGTACAAAATTTCTCCAAAGGAGACATGACTTGAGGCATAGCAGAGAAATGAGGTAGAAGATGTTACAAAAATTTCCTTTGGGAGCTATTGGTTTCCTCCTATTTTTCCCAACTGGCTCATCTACAAAGATTTGAGCTGGGCATTGGGCCAAGGTAAAGACTGAAATCAGACCATGGAAGCAGAAGCACACTCTGATTGCAGATAAAAATCAATGGGATGACCAAAAATAATTCCAAAGAAGATTGCCTGAACATAACTGAAGGAGGAAGAAAAAAAGAGTGATAAACGAATTAGTTCCAAAAGAATTTCCAAAGTAGGTATTTATAGAGCTTATTACATAAAGTCAATCCTGCTATAAGACTTGCTTTAAATTACAAATTTGTTCTAACATGATTGGAATATTAAAAAAACTTAACATAACTAGAATTTAGTGTTCCCTTTAAAAGTAATTTCATCTGCAAGAAATACTTGGTGACAGCAGAAAACTACATCAAGCTGTACGGAGCTGGGTAGAAATAAACAACAGACTCACACACAAAACACAGGCACACATCCCTTCTAGCCACCTCAGGTAATAGTGTGTATTGTGGGTCATATTCATCCACAGATGGTGTTAAAACTTCCCCTGTATTTCAGTTAGCCCTCCTTCAACCACTTTGAAGTAATTCAGAGCTGCAAACCTTCCAACTCACACTCCACAAGAAAACTTCAGGGATTCTTAAAAAATGTTAAATACCATTTTTTATTGTAGCATTCATATGTTTTAACTGTTTAATATATGTAAATCTCAGCTTCTATTTTTTATGAGGTTTCAAAATTTTCATGCCATTGACTGAGTTTTTGAGGATTGTGCTTAAACCCCCATTTCTCCATAATTCCTGCAATTGTTTATTGCATCATTTTGCGCTGAAGTTTATTTTTAAGAATATACGTCTCATATTATATTGATTATACTAGAAAAAAGTATAATTACATATACCATTCAAGAAAAATCGATTCATCCGTAAGATATATAGTATTTACTATGTAAGAAATATAGTAAGCTGGACAATCTTTTTATCTAGCCACTACTGTCACTATAACTAGCCAGTATGATCTTGATACAAAAAATACTTCTGTTGCACAGAGATTTTATTATTTTGCCTGAAGATATTTCATTTCGTTAACAACCAGCATGGGTTTTTTAAGCCTACTTCTCTCAATAAATCTTTAAATGTTTTTAAATTGTTTCATATTTGGCCAAGTTGGTATTTTTAAGAACCTCACTCTTTCTTTTCTTTTTCAGCTACCGCTGCGGCCATGGAAGTTCCTGGGATCAAATCCAAGCTAGAGCTGTCACCTCTGCCACAGCCGCAGCAATGCCAAATCCTTAACCTACTGCAACTAGTGCCTCAACAGGGACAAGCCAGATTGTTAACCCACTGCATCACAGTAGGAACTCCCAAGAAGCTCATTTTTAACTAGCAATGAATGTTTACAACTTAATTTTTCAAAAGTCTAACTTCAGTCACCTGTTAATAAAGTAATAAATCTGAATTTCATAGTGGTCAACAAAATACTAGTAAATGAATGGAATTCAAATGTAAAGTAAAATAGCTATTTTAGTAATAAATACACCAATATTTCAGCATTACATGTCAGTATATGTTCACAGTATAACTAGGTGAACAAGAAAATGAAAAGAGTGTGACCTAACTCAAATGCTTTTGATAAAGCTCAATGTCTTTCCTTATTCACAAAAAAAAAATAACTTTCAAAGAGAAATACTGTTCAATTTTTTTTTTTTTTTTTGCTTTATAGGACCACACCCATAGCATATGGAAGTCCCCAGTCAAAAGGTTGAATGGGAACTGCAGCTGCCGGCCTTTGCCACAGCAAAGCAGGATCCAAGCCATGTCTGCAAACTACACCAAAGCTCATGGCAATGCTAGATTGCTGACCCATTGAGCGAGACAAGGGATCGAACCCACATCCTCATGGATACTAGTCGGATTCATTTATGCTGAGCCATAATAACAACTCCTGTTTAAATCAATCTTACTCTTAATAAAATATTAGAAATTCCTCGTTAAAGATGGAAACAGTACATCTCATAGTATCAGTAATAACTTCATTCTGCAAGTTCTAAAATGCAAAATGATGAAGCAAAGTAACAGCTGTGATTTTTAGAAACTGAGCACATTTCAAAAACATTCACTTAAAAATAAAAGAAAACAAACTGAAAAATACTTACACCATTAATGTTTGCTAAAAGACTGTTCTCAGGTAGCAAAGGAATACATTATTTAATGAATAAGGGGAACCACTAACCAAACCATTAACAGTAAGGAAAGAAAAGCAAGTAATGGCTAGCTTGGCATATGCTTTTAAATAGACCAACTGTTCGTCTTTATAGAAACGCATTTAAAATATCTAAATAAACTCAGACAAAAATACCCTATTACTGACTGGGAGTAAGTTATTTGTAACGATGTTGTTTCTCCTCAGAATAACATTCTAATGGGACTATAAGTTTAAAATATAAGTAATGAAATTATAATATTTCAACTAGAAAAATAATCAGTCAAGAAACTTCTCTGAGAAGTATTGCGAAAGGATATATATTATCACATTTAAATAATTAAAAAGCTGCATAATACTATAGTAGCAAGCATGCATATAAACCTAAGTAGAAGACAAGATATAACTTAGAAATGTTTTTAATAATTTAACATTTAACATGTAATAAATAATCCAAGTCAATAAAAATGTTTAGTAAATGCTAAGAGTTATTAGAAAAAGAATCAGTTTAACTGTTCAAGTCCTAACGTATCCTAGAATAAAATCCAGATGTTTTAAAGTGCTTAACTATTTTTTTAATCATAGAAATATTAGAAGAATCATCCTAGGAAAATGTATCCAAAAAGGAGTTATGTATTTATTCCTTGGATAAAAAGACACGTGTGGGCAGTTACCACTGTGGCTCAGTGGAAATGAATCCTACTAGTATCCATGAGGATGTGGGTTCGATCCCTGGCCCTGCTCAGTGGGTTAAGGATCCGGCGTTGCCATGAGCTGTGGTGTAGAATGCAGTTGCGGCGTGGATCCTGAGTTGCTATGGCTGTGGTGTACGCTGGCAGCTACAGCTCCAATTTGACCCCTAGCCTAGGAACTTCCGTATACCATGGGTGCAGGCCTAAAAAGCAAAAAAAAAAAAAAAAAAGACATGTTTGTCATCGAAAAAGTAATTGATTACAAAAATTTCCTGTTGAAAATATAGGAAAAAAGGTGACAAACTGAGGAACCACTTAATACTTAAATATGAAAGGTCAAATAGATTTTTACAAACAGTGATATTAAGATCACACACACAAAATAATGGGTCAGGCACTCACCAGTTCATAAAGGATTAATACAATGGATAATCACAGAAAACAGAAAATCTTACTACTAATTAATGTAAACACAAAGCAAGTTAATCAAAAACAGCTCTGAATTTACTAAATTATCAAACACTTTAAGATGTTTAGTACTAAGTACTGGTGAAGTTGCAACAAGACAGGCCCTCTCATAATCCGTTAGTGAAGAGTTATTATATTAGTTTACTATGGCTACCAAAACAAAGTGCCACAGCCTGAATGGCTTAAACTATAGAAACTTATCTTCTCACAGTTCTAGAGAGAAGTCGTCAAAAATCAAGGCTTTTTCAGGGTTGGTTTCTCCTAAGACTGCCCTCCCTGACTAAGAGTGGCTATCTTTTCCCTGTATTTTCAAATAGTCTTCCCTCTGTATGTCTGTATCCTAATCTCCTATTCTTCTAAGGACACCAGTCATATAGGATTAGGGCCAACCCATTTGACTTCACTTTACCTACCAACTCTTTAAAGGGCATTATCTCCAAATATAATCATTCTAAGGTACTTGGAGCTAAGACTCCAACATATCAATTTGGGGAGTTGAAGGCACAATTCAGTCGATAACAGGGGTCAAAGTAAAAATTACACTGGCCGGAGAAGATGGTAATTGAAGCTATTAAAATATGAGAAAGAGGCCAGAGTTGAGTCTCAACTCAACTCCAAAAACAGAGTGCTGGGGAGGATCTCAGGTCACCTGTGTTTGCCAAGTGGCTTCACCCAAAGGCAAAGTAGCTTCAGTTACGTCCTTGTTAGGGCCCTATCTTCCTGGAGGACTAATTTCCACAGGGAGGGCTCTCAGGTCTTTGAAACAGTCCTGGAGAGTAAAACTAGCAAGAGGTTTTTAAGGGGATTTAACTTCTCAAAGGGCAGACAAAGAATGAACAATTAAGTTTTCTAAAGTAACTCCTAGAAGGAAGTGAAGGGCCAAGAGTCAGGAAGAAGTCTATCTAAAATTTAATCGATCTGAGGAAAATCTTAAGGCAATCTTAGGGGGGTTACTTTTCTCTTACCTTTCTTGTAAGCATTTTGAATTATATATCAAACTTTTTGAGAACTCTTATCTTTTGCAACATTCACTTCATTTGCAAAATGCTAGTCCAAGGGGTAGTTGGGTGGAAGTCAGAAATACATGTAAAAAAGTAATGTTTTTGCAGCATTATTTGTAGTAGTATTTTTTAATTCTATTTTTATTAGCATATAGTTGATTTACAATGAGCCAGTTTCAGTGGTACAGCAAAGTGACCCAGCCATACACATATACACATTCCCTTTCTTATATTATCTTCCATTGTGTTCTATCTCAAGAAACTAGCCAGAGTTCCCTGTGCTATACAGAAGGATCTCATTGCTTATCCATTCTAAATGCAATAGTTTGTACCCACTAACCCCAAACACACAGTTCATCCCACTCCCTTCCCCCTCCCCCTCATCAACCACAAGTCTATTATCTATGTCTGTGAGTCCATTTGTTTTGTAGATAGATTCCTTTATATTTTAGATCCCACATATAACTGATATCACATTGTATTTGTTTTTCTCTTTCTGAGTCACCTCACTTAGTATGAGAATCTCTAATTGCATCCATGAATAACTAAATTTCTTAAATTCCCAAAATATACAAATAATTGTTTCTGATTTACCACAAAATATGATTACTGATATGTTTACCAGAGATTTTATGGTATAGAAAATGCTGATTTCTTTTTAAGGAAAAAAATGAATACAAAAGTGTACAGTATGATGCAATCTTCAAAAACATTGACATGTATACACACACACACACACACACACACACACATATGTACACATACAACCATACCTAAGATAGATTTGAAGGAAACATATTTACAGTATTCATCTGTCATAGACCAACAGATTTTTTTTATAATTTTAGACATTTCTAATTTTAAACTATAAGCAGGTCAAGAACGTAAAGCAAACATGAAACAAATATATCAGACAAATTTAAAGCGCTGGTAGAAGGGTAGAACATATTACATTAGTTAAGGGGAACATAATTTGTCATTCTAAAATATGCCTCTTTGGCATTAAAGATTATTATTAAGCAACAGCAGACCTAGGAAAGATTCATATAATTTCGCATAACTGGGTCCTCACCCCAATCCCCAAAACTTTTTTTGTCTTTAGCTGGGGATGGCATTTAAGGTGGTGGCTTGGGCAATTTGAACTGGTTACTCAGTTTTCCTAAGTGTTGCCCATATATATAGGAAGTATATGTATCTTATTAAACTTTTGTTTTCCTCCTCTTTGTGGGACCTCAAGGCCTCTCCAAAGAAATAAAACTCAAGAGCCTCTGGCTGAGACAAGAATTGCCAGATCCTTATCTTCCTAGCTGCCTCATTGTAACAATCCCTCTCCCACTTTGAGCAACCTGGCCTGCTCCTTCCTACGCCCTACTAGGAAAGGCCTATGGCCCACTCTTCACCCCACCCCTATAGGGGAATTGTACACCCACGACCAACTAACAAGTGTATCGTAAGACACCTATTTCCCCAACCAGTCAGCAGATCGTCTGTTGTACTGCAAGACCTCTCCTCTCCCTAGGCTATAAAAACAGATACAACCACGTGCTCAGGGTTAGCAATATCCGATTCTCAGGAGGTTGTCCAGCTGTGCTAACAGCAATCTTATCTCAATAAACTCTTCTTTCTCTTCACTTTGCTGAGTCTGAACATTCTTTTTCCAACCCACGCATGGACCACAACACTGTTAACCTGTCTCTTAGTATGGGGATGGGGGAGGTAGGTTTCAGCCAAGAACTCATAAGGGTAGAGGGAAAGCTATTTTTTTCTCCTCTATGTCAGCATTTTGGAAATACTTCTCTGAAGGCCATTTACAGGATAGATTTTAAAACTTAAAGCAGGTTAGTAGACAAATAGTCAAATATTATTTTATTCTTAGAACTGAATGGACATTCAGTTCTAGGAATGAAAAGGAGAATGTTTTCAAATCTATTTGAGTTGTTTTACTCATGTGCTTCATTTAATGCACCTAGGGCATGACAAGGTGTCACAATTCTCTGCCCTCTACAGTTTTTGTCCTTCTCAATTGTCTTGTGTAGTGGGAAGAGAAATTTTCAGTAGTGTGCCTGCACTAGCTCATACCAACTTCTGAAAGTCAACTGTGCATATCTCTTTCCCAAGACTACATGCAATGATGTCAAGTTAGTAGTGTGGAATCTGCAATGATGGAATTACTTATACTAGGGACAGTAGCTACAAATCAGGGCACTTTTTTCCCCCTTAAGATCTAGTTGTTAACATTTATCAGCATACCCAGTTTTAGTATGGTAATATAGCAAACTAATGCAATGAAAAACAATCAGGAGTATTTAGGAAAAAGTACATTTGTCTTCTAGATGCTGTTAAGACTGAAGATCCAAGGCAACTGGGGTTTGCAGACAAATTCCAAAGACAGCTGCATCAAACAGAATTTTCTTAGAGAAACCCAGGGTTGTAATGAGATTAAAGCCCAGAGGGAGAGAGGGAGACTAAGAGGATGATTTCAAGGTAACTACATAAGAAGATGCAGTAGTGGTTGAGAAAGAACTGGAAGGAAATCATCAACAAACGATTGTATAACCCTATAAATCAACAGAATAGAGGGACTCTTGGTCTTTTTCAGAAATATATCACTTCCAGGACACAAACAGCTTCAGTATGGTCTCAAGGAGTCTTAATATACTTCACAGAAACCTAGTATCAGTATATTGAGAAGTCACTAAAGAGATAATTATCAAACAGAAATGAACAAGACTAAATTTCTCTTTTTTCTACTACAGTGTCTGATAAGTCTTTACTGACACAGAGCTATACCAAGATTTAAAGGGAATAAATCCTACCAGTAAAGAATCCAAATTGCCAAATCAATGTAAACAATGATGGTTCTAAGATGCAAATCTGTTCATTCACTTCTCTCCCCATTAAAACCACTTTACAGTTTACCACTGCCAATGAGATGAATTTCAAAATTCTTAGCATGGTTCATTAGGCAATTTATAATCCAGTTCTGCCAACTCCCCATGTTTTACAAATTGCAGACACATATCCCTCCCTTGACCACTACTTATGGCTCAGTACCCAACTGTTGCCAAAACTTGGCCTCTGTCCACTGGTGCCAAATAGAAATAAAGAGACAGAGTTTTGGGTGAAGGTGTAAACCAAGAGCTTTTTTTGCCTTACCAGGCAAAGGAGACCACAGCAGGCTAATACTTTAAAAACTGTGCCCTCCTTTGGGAAAACCTGTGGAGAATTTTACAGTTAGAAGGAGAAAAACAGGTTTGTGGGTAAGAATCTAAACAGATAAGATTGTGACAAACATGCATTCTTCTTTCTTTGCAGAATCTTAGTCATCAAAGCTAAAATCAGGAGATCTTGGTATGATCGTGATGGTGGTCTTCTGTGTAATTGCCTAGAGTAACAGTACTTGAAAAAAGGAAATACTGATCAGAGATTAGAAAAGACTAGAAAAGTTCTTGTAAACATCGTGTGCTAATAATCTTTAACCCACAGGCAATTGTGTTCAGGGTGTCTAATTTTCAGCATACAGGTGATTGATTGTATTCAGGCTGCATTAAGCCAGGGAGAGGACAAGGAAGAACTCTAAGCTGTTCCATTTTAAAATATTCATTTCTAAAAGAAGCATATGGACTGTAACTTTTCTCTTAGGTGTGTAAGATGCCTTCCTTAAGAAAGAATCAGGATCCTGTTCAAAGAGAGTACCACTGTTTCTTGACTGTTCCTTCTTTGTCTTTGCATCCCCTTCCTTCCCTGATCAGCAACTGTCTGAACCTGCCTGTTGGAACTCAGGGAAGGCAATGGTGGCTGAATGAGGCCCATTTCCTAATAACAAGAAATGGGGGAACCAGAAAGGCTTTTGTGCCCACAAGCCCCATGCCACACACACACAATGAGATTCACTGTTTCTACACAAAGTCATCAAGTATATTAAACGAGTTCCGCTCCCACAACCCAAATCACCTTGATTTATAAATCATAATCTGCATTCCTTCAAGAATCAAGAATTTTCTAAGACAAGACTATATTCATCCTACAAAATACGTGTCCTATGCACTGTGTGCAGATGTACAAAAACTGTTTTCGAAGAATGGATGAATATTTAAGGAGGACTTACAGTCTCCCGGGAAAGAAAAATACTTAGTTACAGAATAAATTATAATTTCTAATGTTTTTACTCTTTATAGGTTATGAAGGAAGTTAGATTACTAAGAAAATGCCCAAAGATCCTCAGTTAGCTACTGTAGTTTAAATCCAGCCCTTTGTTTTTATCTTAAATACCATCAATTCAAATAAAAATTCCTTTATGCTTTAGTCAGAATAAGTTGTTGCCATCTCAGACTAACCTTCTAACCACTCTCTTTTCATTACTCAAAGAAAACCCCAAGACAAAGGATTAAGTTTTGTGAAAATATTTCTAAATTAGACTCAAGATGAATATATTGATACTATTACTTGCAATTTTATATTATGGCTTAACTGAGAAAATGTGTATATGTGTAAATGCATATACAGAGGTAGACCCATGTACATTCACAACCCCAAGTAAAAGCAAGATAGAGCAAATAAGAAAAAAAATTGAAATTTGAAAAAGAACATTTGTGTCCGTTTCTAGGGTAGACTGATTAATCAATTCCCTTCACCATCTACCTCTACCTCCTACAAATACAAACCACATCATTCAGCCTAGCTTGATCAACTGCTTTTCCTTACTGATTAAAAATGAAAACTGTGACTACCTTTGTGCACTTCAATCAAGGTTCATTTTTCTTGAGAAATAACCTAACATTTAGTTCTGCATAAATCTGCCTAGAAGGCAGTTTCATACACAGGTTTTCATAGTGTGAATGTCTTATCAGACATATGTTTTAAAGCTATCTTCTTTATTGTAGTTACTCCATCCAATTGCATTATTTTGGTAAACAGAATAAAGTAATTTAGAATGACATCTATCTGAATCAGTCCCAGACTAATTAGCTTTTTTTTCCCTCCCCAAAAGACGTAAAACAGATGTTTCTGTTATTCTGCCCGGACACTGCCTATCTCTTTATTATGGGATCAATTTGTTAAATCTTTTCCATTTTCTGCAATCTTTTTCCATTTTTTGCAATCTTTTTCCATTTTTTGCAATCTTACACACCTAATCTTAAAACATTTATGTGTAAAATTGTTATATTTTAATTACTAATTTTCAAATCTGAATCACTTTGAGGTGAAAATAAGATGTAGAAATGCCCACACTAAATCATCCCAGCATTTGCACTGGAAGGACGTCAGACAAGGTAATAGAATCCATGAGTATATATCACCTCCAATCAAATTAACCCAGGGCATCAGTTCCTCAAAATTTGTTTCCTCATCTCAAAGATGAACAAGTCTGACTAGGCAACATCTCAGTTCTCCAGAGTCAAAGATAGGAAATGGGCTTTTACCTTCTTTTTCTGTGGGTACTAAAAGAAAACTGTGCCAGCAAAGACAAAAGGAACAGTCAGAAAAGCTGGAAAAAAGCTGATATATATTTTTTCCACAAGGCCATAAAGAAAACAGTAAATAAGGGGGTTTTAAATGGTGCCAAGTAATAATGACAATAATCAACCCACTTTATAGTATTTTACAATTTCCAAATATTTTTTCACACATTAAATTTTGTCACAGATGTTACCTGGTGGCCTAAAGGTTAAGGAATAGGCATTATCACTGCTGTGGTTTGGGTTACTTCTGTGGCACGGATTTGATCCCTGGCCTGGGAAATTCTACAAGGTGCAGCCAAAATACATATTATATATAAAACCAATGATAACTCCATGATGGAAACAGAACAGAGATTCATTTCCATCTTTTATGAATTAAAAAGTCAAGATTAAGGAAGATTAGGTCAAAGACAAAAATGGGTACAGGAAAATCTAAATTATATTTTTGCTCCACAGTCATGACTTGTTACAAGCCTAACTTCTAATCTGGATGGCCTGCGTTCAAATCTCAGACCACTGGATGGTTCCTGACCCTTTGACCACCCTGGGCTTCAAGATGCTCATAAACTTGAACAAACTTAACGAAGACTTGAAGGAAGCATTTTAAAGCTAGATATGAAGCACTTAAGACAACTGCCCGGCATTCAATAAATGTTAGCGGCCATTACTGCAGTCAATAAGGTAAACCAGTAGATGGAAAATCCAGCCACAGCATCACTGCCTCAGTTTACCTTCCCTTTATATAAAGGGCTCTGGAGGAGTTGAGTAGATGAAAGTAGTGTGTCCAGGCAATCAATGAGCAGCAGCCATGCTGCCAGGTAAGGAACCAGGATGACAAAGGTCTAAGGCCCCACTCTCTGCCACAACTGAACCCTAAACCCTGGCCTAGACAGTCTCCTCCAAGGTTAGTCTATGAGTAGATAGCCCGAATTTTCTCATTTACAAGGAATTTACATTGTTCTAATAAGGGCTTTTGTTTTAAGACAGCCTGACAGAAAGCTGTAACATGTGAATTTAAGTCCAGTCTAAGAAATTGTACAAGTGTTAGCATGTAAGTTAATTACTTTTAATGTTGAAGACAGAATTAATTCATGTAGTAACATCTGGTGGCCCTATCTGGTGTTTCAAATTAGGATAATTAGAACTGACAAAGTACCTTCATTCCAACTTCTCTTTCTCATCACCTCTTAGATTATTTGCCAATTTGGTTTTGTTTTGCTGTTGCGACAGGGTTTTTGCTTTCATTTCACTCAACATCACTCAACCTACTTTAAACTATAGCAGCTGTAATCTTTACCATGCTACTATTCATGATATGTATTTATAGTATGTTGAAGAAGTCTCAATATATAAGAAGTATACAGAATTGAAATGGTCAGTACTCATCATTATCATCATTACGTAGTATCTATCAAACTATCTCAATTGAAAGATAACTTTCCAAAGACATTCACTATAGTGTTCCAAGTTCGTAGAACAGGACCTTGACAAACAGTAGCAGTCAGTAAGTAATGTGGCATAAAACAACCAATCAGCTATGTGCACTTTTATGGTGCTACATCTTAGTTAGAACATAGTTTGACTTTGTTCCAGGTTTTCGTTGCCACTTTAGGATATTTTGTAACATATATTTAAATGTATGTTGATCTCCCTTTGATTGTGTGTCTTTCATCCTCAAATTTTCAAGGCTAGGAAAACTCTGATCTCATGCTTTATTCTAATTATAGGATTTCTCATTCTATAATTTTTTTCTGCTTTTCTTGACCAATCCTTTATAACTGATATAATAAGGGCTGATATTCAGAACAGTTGAGTACACATTCAAGCTCTTAACAAATTCACTTAATCCCCCTGTGCCTAAATCTCTTCAGCTGAATGTCTATAATCATATATTTATCTTCTGTGGTTCAGAGGGTTGCTCTGAAGATCCAATTATTTAATAAAAAGCTAAATAAAATGATTAAATTAGACCTCACCCTAATGTATTATTATTCTATTTGTTTAGTTAAAAGTGACAAAATGTTTCTAATACTTAAAAAAAAATTACGACAATTTTTTTCTTTAAAGTATTGGAAGATTTATGATGCAAAAATATGATACTGTGCTTGCATGAAATCAAAGTGAGAGAATCTACCTTTAAAATCCTATTTCTAA
Source organism: Catagonus wagneri (assembly GCA_004024745.2). Classification (NCBI taxonomy): domain Eukaryota; kingdom Metazoa; phylum Chordata; class Mammalia; order Artiodactyla; family Tayassuidae; genus Catagonus; species Catagonus wagneri. Next base: position 21,695,100 of record PVHT020000173.1, on the reverse strand, counting down.
GGTCATCTGAATTTCTGAGTACAAATCTGCCAGGTAAGGCAATTAATATTTTAACACATAGTCTAAATCAATCACTTAGGTTACAATATTTTCTAAAACATTTTAGTTTGTCCATTGTTGTCCAGAAGTGAGGTTACATTTTCATTAGAAAATTTATGAAAAATTCTGATACAGTCACATGAAGATTTTCATGTTTTTAAATACTAACAAGAGCCCTGTGGCCAAATATTTGAAAATAAAGCTTCAATCAAACTATATTATACCTACAGCATCTTTATAAAACAATGGTAATAATGACGTAGCAGACAGGTCGGCTACAGGATAGACATATGCAACCAGGCTCTTATTTACACTTCTTGAGGCAAGAAGGGTGTCGGGACATAATAAGTCTAGACAGCCCTCCCACCATGCTGTGCTTTGGAATCCATCTTGACCAAAAGATGCAGATGCAGATCAAAGAGGCGGGGCTGAGTCTGGTCACGCGTGAAAAATAAAAGGAGATAACTGGCCAAAGGGAGACAAGACCCGGAAGAACTGTTCTACCTAAGTAATTTAAATCACCTCTCTGGTATGCTCCTCATCAAGGGAAAACCCACACCCTCACTCCTTTGGGTATGTATTACTGCTCTGCTTCTGCCTCTCATTAGATAAATAGACTAAGTATCTGTATTTCTGTGCTCTCCCACATGTTGTACTGTGTTTCTAACAGTAAATTTTATACTTACTTTTACAGTTTTTGCCACCTTGAAACATACTCGTTTTTAATAAGGAGTAAGAATTGGGGCAATTTTGCTTTTAGCCTCTAGCTAGTCTAGTGGATAGGAGTCCTGGTTTTCATCCAGGCTGTCCAGGTTCAATTCCTGAGCAGAGAGTTAAGATCTTGCTTCAAACCATCATCCACTGCTGTCTCTCCAAAATCAGTAACATTTCACAAGCTCAGCATCAATCACACTTTGTGAGATTAAGTTTGAATATAAAATGAAAGTCAGATCTTCCTAACTCCTAGTTTCTCTTAAATATTTCTTCCTTGTATTTTTCTTAGATATTCTAAAGTTGGAAATTTCCATAAGCAATTATTTAATCTGCAATGTATAATGATTCTAAAAGGTCTAGCATATAGCGCACGTTAAAAAATTATAGAAATGAATATAATTAAAAGCTAAACTGAGACAACAGTTTCCATAATATACTAAGTATATCATTTTCCTTCAAGAATAGAGTCTACAAGGTATAAATGCACAAAGGACTACAAATGGTAGCATTTCAGTGATAATTTTATTGAGAATATTTAAAGTTAGAATTTACTCTGCCTTAGGCAACCTAACAACTGCAGAGGATTACAAACAATCTAACTTCCAAAGCATTAATGAAGCAATTAGCAAAGAGATGAATGCAAATTATAAGCAGTTATGGGGAAATGGGAAATTAAAAGGAAAATGCAAGCCACTGAAACATGACTGTTTTCCCTACTCAGTACCTTTGAGAATAACCTGGCTTGCCCATTAAAAAATGAGTGTCTGTCAAAATTGTTGTATATAAGGTACTTTCCTGCTTTAAACATGTGTACCAGATGGTAAAACTCACTGTAGAACTTTACCTCCAGAGTATAGTCAATTCTTATACAAAAGCCTTCAGCATTTGCAGATTATCTTTTATTCAGGGACCCTAAAGGATGTTTCAGGAAAAACTGGGGAAGGGAATTTATTCCTTCTTAGTGTCTTTCAACTCCACAGAGTAAGTAAAGAGTCACATTAACTATGCATGACATTAGATATTAGAGAATACACTGGAAGGTATTCGCATGTCACCAAGAATTAATCCACTGATTTCCCTTGGCTCCTTACCTTTTGTCAAAGAGAAGTTTCACTGAAATTTTGGTTGGGGTTATTCTCACTGGCCTTTAAGGTTAGCTAGGAAGAAAATTCACTTCATTTTATAATGGGTCTAAAGCCTTCTGTAGAGATGTATGATTTCAAGTGACTGAATTGAGCAAGTTGATTCTATTACAATAATGTTTACTCAATGCCTCTTTTTTAATTGACCAGAACAAAGATCAAACAAAACTAGCTACTTAGAACCCCAGTCTTCCAAGTATTGTATAACGTTGGAAAAGTCCCTAATTTTTTTTTAGCTTAAATTTCCCTGTTTATAAAATAGGGAAATAATAAAGCCTGTCTCCTATACCTAATGTGAGATTTAAATTAGTTAAAACTAGTAAAAATTTAGAAAGGTGTCCAATCCTTATAAACACTCAAAACATAGCATCACAAATTAAATAATCTAAAAATGCATGAAGAAAAATAGCTCTTAACCCCTGCCACACTGTGGAAACAGGTTTTTATGTATCACAATCACTGTTTACACACAAATATATGTATATATACCTAGTTTTCCTTTATTAAATAAAAACAGGTCACATTATATACTATACATTACAATTTGCATTTTTATTTGGTACCACAGCATGTAACTAACATAGCCAGTAGTTTTTAAATAATTTTTGAAGTATATTATGTTCCTTATTACATTTTTCTTACTATATTTTTCTTAAAGACTACACAGGACAAAGGAATGAAACATGTTCTTGGCTATTCTACTAATGAAAAAAAAAGGGGAGTTCCCATCAAGGCTCCGTGGAAATGAATCTAAGTAATGTCCATGAGGATATAGGTTCAATCCCTGGCCTCCCTCAGTGGGTCAGGGATCTGGCATTGCTGTGAGCTGTGCTGAGGGTCTCAGAGGCAGCTTGGATCCTAAGTTGCTATGACTGTAGTGTAGGCCAGCAGCTGCAGCTCGGATTTGACCCATAACCTGGGAACTTCCATCTGCTGAGGGTCTGGCCCTAAAAAACTAAACAAAACAAAAAAAGATCTTTAAAAGCAAGTGCCGAGGGACACTGCCAAGTATGTGAAGGTAAATACAACATTTTAGGAGAACACAGTTGGGAATGACTCTCAGGAATTTGGAGGGAAAAAACTGTATTTACATCATTTATCTTAACTTTTAAGAAAAATGAAACCAAAAAACCCAAACACTAAATGTCATCCAGAGAATACGGTATCAAATCAGGCAAGCATCCTGGAGAAAATTTAACCCTTGTTATTAATCAAATAAGGAAAAGAGATTTGAGGAGGCAAACTTTCTAGCACACCATTCAAATTATTAGGACTGATGCAATGCAACATTTTTGCAACACAAAATTTCAATACAGATCATGAAATAGTTGGCTTCTGCAACTGGTATTGTTAGATTAAATAACTCAGATAATCCACCCAAGCAGGACAATTATACAATCTGGGAAATACATAAAAATCATCTGTTTTAAAGAATCAGAGATGATAAAATAATGAAGAATGACCGGGTCATATTCTGGGGGAGGGCAAAGAATGAGCCTGATTTCCTTGTAAATGTCAGAGTGGGGCGGTTGGGAGGCTGAGAAGTGCTTCTAAAAGGCATGGTGAACCTGGAAGCAGGAATTGGAGTCCAGGGTCCACTTAAGGGTCCCTCCTGAAACATTTGCTTTGACTGCCAACAACAAGAAATAAAATCTACTTTTGAATCATTTCAAACCTTGAAATTGGGGTAATGTGACTTTAAGACTGCAAAAATAGACATTTGACAGAACGCAATGTTTTATAGAAGGATTCAAGACATTTGTATAAAACATTCTGCAAATATAACGCTGATGACAAAACAACAAAATATGCTCACAGGCACATAAGGAATTAACAAAAACAGATCAAAGGCCATACAGTTAATATAGTTATATATAGTTTCAGAACAATAAATAAAATTTAAGCACAGTATTTTTAAAAAAATACTAACTCAAAAACTGAGTAAGAGGGAACACTTCTGAAAAGGTGAAGTGAGTGCCTCAAACTCTAAAACAAAAATTGTTAATCTATAAAACCAACAAATGCACTTGTAACTGAGCAGAGCCATACAGGACTCCTGGGCACAAAAGCCTTTCTGTGTCCCCTATTTCTTGTGTTCAGGAAATGGGCCTCAGTCAGCCTCCACTGCTTTCGCTGAGTTCCAAGGGGGTAGGTTCAGACAGTTGCTGATCAGGGGAGGGAGAGGAGGCAAAGACAAGGGAAGTACAGTCAAGAAACACTTGTACAGCCTTGGTACAAGATCCTGGTTCCCTCTCAAGGGATACGCATAATGACATAGGCTTCTTATATCCTAAGAGTTGTATTCCTTATACTTCTTTTGGAAATGAATAAAATTGAACAGTTTGGAGCCCATCTGTGTGCTCCTCCCTCATTTGATTGTACCCTAAACACAATCAATCACCTGTAAACTAAAGACTAGGCACCCTGAGCACAACTGCCTGTGAGTTAAAAGATTATTAACAACATTAGCCTGCTGTGGCTGCCAAAGCAATAAAAGCTGTATTTTTCTCCTTCAACCAAAACTCCTTGTTTCTATTCAGGACCAGTAAACAGAGGCCGTGTTTTTAGCAACACACTGACAAAAAATGTCAAGCTTTCTCAACTCTGGAAATTAACCAAAGTTTTGGCACAATCCTAAGAATGTTTATTCAAGAAAAGTGGCTGAATCTCCCTATGATCAGCAAGCTTTGTGGTGTTTTAACTTGCCCATCCCTCCCTTCTCTGTTCTTTGGTAGCTTTGAAAACCATCAGCCTTGAAACTATGGCAGCTGTGAATATTGGCAGACAAGCAACTGGAGGAGGGGCAAGAAGAGGTTTGGAGCTCTGCAAATGCCCATTCTCAATTGTCACTATTTGACCTGACAGCTCCCTGAAAAGCCCCATTCTTGGGGCTTGTCTTTATTTGGCCTGATGGAGACTTCACTCTGGGTAAGTAGCCCAGTCCCTGGCATTTGTCAAAAACAATTGTTTAACATTGCAGCTGACTCGTTTTGTGGGCTAGGAGTATGATATCAACTGGGGTTACCTACCAGGACTACAGCCAAAAAAATTTAAAAGGAAAAACAAGGTGTTCATATATAAGGCCTTGAAAAATCTAACAAATTCTTGACAATTTATAAGACCATGCACATGTGTAGGGTTCTGAGTATGCCCAGAAGAAACCTAAGAAGCCCCTAATCTCTCATGTCTGGCTGACCTTGAAGATCTGTGCAAGCAGGAAGTGAATGCTATGACAGATTTATAAATTCCCTTCAAAGCGTTGAAGAAATGCTCCAACGCAAATACAGAACTTCTTGGTAAAGTCTGAAAAGACTTAGCCTCAAGGCACTTAAAAAAATTTCTGCCTAATTATTAGTTGAGCACTAAATTAACCTACAGAGACTTCAGTGGTCACATGTCGCAAAACATACAAACTTGCAGAATTAATCCAGGAATGTCAGTAAGCAAACAGCAGCAAGAAGCCCAACAAACAGCAAAAACAAAATATGCCAGGGGTGGGGGTGGGGGTGGGGGGCAAGATACATAGAAATAGCAATGTGTGGCACAAAGAAACAGAATAAAAAGTAGGCAAGAAAAATGGTTCCTGAGCAAGTCCTGATGTTGGACTTTCTAGATAGCTTTTATAACATGTTAAGAACTAAAAGAAACAAATTCTAAAGAATTAAAGTATGAAAACAATGTTTCACCAGTTAGAGAATGTCAATATCAGAAATAATTTTAAAAAGCCAAAGAGAAATTAAGTTGAGAAGTATAATAACTGAAATAAAAAAATCCTTAGAGGATCTCAGTGGTAGATTAGAATGATAGAAAATCAATGAGTTTGGATTAAAGATAGGTCAATTTATATTATCCAGTCTGATGAACAAAAAGGAAAAAAATGAAGTTAGATGAACAGAGCCTCAGAGATAATGGGCATCTCTGAAAGGGAATGTGTATTTATTTTTAAAAGCCTTCAAATCCCACAAATTTGGCGAGAAACATTACTCTACATATCCAAAAATGCAATGAATTCAAGTAGGATAGGCTTAAGGAGATCCATGCCTTGAAACATCGTAGTCAAAATATTCAAGGACAAAGGCAAATAAAAAATCAATGTAATAAGAAGCAACTCATCACATACAAGCGATCCTCGATAAAATTAATAGCCGATTTTTCAATAAAAACCATGGAGGCCAGAAGGCAGTGCAGTGACATAAAGTGCCCAAAGAACAAAAAGCTGTCTACCAGGAATGTTACATCCTTCAAAATTATCTTTCAAAAGCAAAGGAGAAATTAAGACATTGCCAGATAAACAAAAATGGAAAGAATTCTTCATCATTAACATATTTGCCTTTTAGGAAATACTAAGGGGAAATCTTCAACCTAAATCAAAGGACCTTATAAGAAGCAACACAAACCCACACAAAAATAAAGACCACTGGTAAAAGAAACTATAAAAATAAATGTCAAAACAGTTTTAGTGTATTTTTTTATAATTCTTTCCTTATATCTGATTTAAAAGACAACTGCATCAAGTAGCAGTTAGAAAACCCTGTGGACTGTTTATAACGAAAAAGGATATAATTTGATGGCAATACTAGCAAAGAGGAGGAGGAAGGAATGAAGTTATATTGGAAAAGTTAAATACTCTACAAATTATTTTGGAATTAGCCTAGATTATTTTAAAATAAGGTATTAACTAACCTGGGGTGACCACTAAGAAAAAAACTCAAGAAATAGTAGAGGGAACAACAATAAAATTTAAATAAAATATTTTGGATCATCTGTTTAATATAAAATAGGCATGAATGAATGGAATACAGAAAAAAAGTAAATTGCTAACTGGCAGACGTCAGTCCTGTTTTATCAGTAATTAAACATAAATTAAACACTCCATTAAAAATCAGACTGTCTGGATAACAGCAAACAAAAAGATCCAATTGCATGCTGTCTGTAAAACATAATTTAGATTCGAAAACATTTAAGTTGAAATAATAATTGAAAGTAAAAGGATGAAAAAGATGTATTACGCAAACAGGAAGCAAAAAAGAGCTGGGATTAGCTACAATACATTCAGATAAAATAATTTCAAGACAAAAATTGTTACTAAAAGCAAAGTTAATCCATCAGGAAGACATAACACAAATATACACACTTAACAGAGTCTCAAAATACCTGAAAAAAATGAGAGCACTGAAAGGAGAAGCAGACAATTCAACAATAATAGTTGGAAATTTCAAATATTTTCTCCCATTCTGTGGGTTGTCTTTTCGTTTTGTTTAGGGTTTCCTTAGCTGTGCAGAAACTTTGAAGTTTAATTAAGTCCCATTTGTTTATTTCCCTCTTTATTGTCCTTACTCTGACACATGGACCTGAGAAGATGTTGCTATCATTTATGTAAGAGAGTGTTTGGCCTATGTTTTCCTCTAAGAGTTTTATAGTATCAGGTCTTATATCCAGATCTTTAATCCATTTTGAGTTTATTTTTGTGCATGGTGTTAGGAAGTGTTCTAGTTTCATTGTTTTACAAAATGGGCAGAGGATCTAGGCAGACAGTTCTCCAAAGAAGACATGCAGATGGCAAATAAACACATGAAAAGATGTTCAACATCGCTCCTCATTAGAGAAATGCAAATCAAAACCACTATGAGGTACCACCTTACACCAGCCAGAATGGCCATCATCAAAAAGTCTACAAACAAGAAGTGCTGGAGAGGGTGTGGAGAAAAAGGAAC
>PVHT020000173.1:21671738-21686491 GCA_004024745.2 Catagonus wagneri | reverse complement strand
TTTTTTTTTAAACCTCAATAAATTTTAATGAATTCCTATAAAATTTATCAACTGATCTGTGTCCTCCTAAATCCACATGTTGAAACCTAAGCCCTAATGCCTCAAAATGTAAATGTATTTGGATCTGGGGCTTTTAAAGAGGTCCTTAAATTAAAATGAGGTCACTGGACTAGACCCTAATCTAATCTAGACCCTAATCTAATCTGACTGGTAAAGAAGAGGAGATTATGACACGAATAAAGGTTCTAGGAGCATGCATATACACACGGATAACCACCTGCAAGCCCAAGAGAGAGGTTCCAGAGGAAACCAACCCTGCTGGCACCTTTATCTTAGACTTGATCCAGAACTGTGAAAATATAAATTTCTGTTATTTAACACACCCGGTTTGTGCTATTTTTATTATGACAACCCTATCAAAGTATAATCTCTGATCACAATAGAATGAAATTAAAAATCAAAGAACATGGAAAATCTATGATGTATAAATTATACACATTTCTAAACAACCAATCTTCTTTCAAGGAAGATATGAAAAAGCAAATTAGAAATGAATGAAAATGAAAATGCAACATACCATTACTTGTAGGACGCAGCTAAAGAAGTGCTTACAGGAAAATTTTTAGCTGTAAATGTCTACATTAAAAAAATATATATTCCAGATAAATAACCTAGCTTTTCCCCTTAGTAAACAAGGAAACATGAGAAAATTAAACTCATTACATGAAGAAAGGAAATAATAATTATCAAAGTGGAAATCAATAGAGAGCAAACAGTTTTTTCACAAAAATTAACAAAATTCCATCATTCCATTATCATTGCATCAGAAAGAATAAAAAATACGAATAAACTTAATCCCTCTTCTCTTCAGAGATAATTCAGCCTACTTTATTAAAACTGTTTAATTCCAATCAAGGAATCTGTCTAACTCAAGGCACACAGAATGTCTCACTTCTATTATAATAAATGGTAACTATACATGCAATACTATACGATCCACTAGGATACTACTATTTATCTGGGCATCAGGCTTATATTGATATACCATATCCTCAAATTTTAGGTATTTAGAGTAATCTTTAGAGATCTCCAGATAGCGAGACTGGTAAGCCTTATTTCCTCTGAAATAATAAAGACTTGAAAATAAAAGAAATATAAGTATGTTTAAAAATTCAGTCGAGTCTATTGAATTCCTTTTCATGTATACTCTTTAAACTACAATTTTTGTATGAAGAACAAAAAAAACAGGAGATCATTATAGACTATGTTCAATAGATACTCTTGTAATAGCACTTTTTTTTTGTCTTTTTGCCTTATCTAGGGCTGCACCCGTGGCATATGAAGGTTCACAGGCTAGGGATCTAACAGGAGCTGTAGCTGCAGGCCTTTGCCACAACCACAGCAACGTGGGATCCGAGCCGCATCTGCAACCTACACCACAGCTCACGGCAATGCCGGATCCTTAACCCACTGAGCAAGGCCAGGGATAGAAAATGCAACCTCAGGGTTCCTAGTCGAATTCATTAACCACTGAGCCATGATAGGAACTCCTCTTCTAATAGTATTTTATCAGCAAACTGTCTAGAGCAAGCCCTCTGCTTCCTTACAGTCTCCTTGCAGATCACCCCCAACTAAGGCCCAATCTCTGTAATAGATTCTAATACCCTCTTACTGAAATGTTCCACAGTTCCCTGCGGTGAGTATTCTCCATTCTTGCAATAAGGAATAATTAATTTATTTAACTACAGGTAGGTTCCTGGTGATAGCTGAAAGGCACGATAAGCTGAATACGCACTTGAGGGGACTATCCCAACCCTGTGTCTGCCACTTACTGACAACTCAGACCAATTCACTACCACTTACGTTAGCCTCACTTTTCCCATATGCAAAAGTGGGAATGTTCTAACTCAGAGGACATGGTATGAACAACTAAGATGAGAACAAATAAACAAGTGCTACTAAAAAGAACAAACAAAAAATTCTCCCCCAAAGAACTAATGGGTGGTGGGACTAACTAATTAGACAAAGCTGAAGAGAAAATGAATTAAATGATGATCAGATAAAACATCTATAATAAAAGAGCCAAAAAGATAAAGAAAATAGAGGATTAGAAACACAGGAGGATGTTGTGGTAAGGAATAACATATACAACTGGAGTCTGAAATAGAGGGAAGAAAAGAGAGAAATAAGAGTTGAAGAAAAACTTTATTTTTTAGTGGCCTTTCCCCTGGTATGCCTAAGTTCCCATGCCAGGGATTGAACTTGCACCACATCTGTATCCAGATCTATGGCAGTGAAAACACCAGATCCTTAACCCAGTGAGCCAGGAGGGAACTCCAAGGAAAACTTCATAGATATTGTGGCTTGCAACTTTTCCAAACATATTTTAGCCACCAAGACACATATTTAAAGCAGCCCTGTACAGTTACCCAAAATCAATTTATTCAAATGAACATATTAAATTATTAAAAGCCAAAGAAGAAAAACCTTGAGGAGTAACAAAAAATACACATTACCTTTAAATGAGCAGCAATCAATATGAGAGAAATTCTCTAATAGAATGATAGGAACCGAAAGAAAACAAACTACTCAGTGTTGAAAAAGTAACTGACAACCTTGGAAATGCAGAAAAATATATAATAGTAAATACGTGGGTAAATATACTTGAATGTTAGCTGTATATAGCAAGAATTGTAATGTTTCATTTGAATGTAAAATATGATTTGGAGTAAATTCACAATGGCTTTTGTAATGCTTGGAAGGGCTAAATGGAGTTAGAATATTCTTAGTCACTTGCTTTGCACCAAATACTTTCATGGTGACAATATTTGATTTAAGTCAAAACTGCCTGTCAAGAAAAACCACTAAATGAATAGTAAAAAATACATAACTGCTAAGTGAATAGATAGAAGAAAAATAAGATGAGCAAAAAGAATAAAGAATAAGTAGGCTAATAAATTATTCAGGTAAGCAGAAAGATGACTTACTAAAACCAAAACAAATCATTACTTACATTAATGATAAGAACACTAAATGCTCCAATAGAAAAAGGTTGTTTAGCTGTATTAAAGAGCAAAATAATATTTCTTAATTACAAGAAAATTCTAGATATAAGGATAACCAATTTTATAATGATAAATAAAAGAGAAATCTCATAATAAACACAGCTACAGCTCCAATTTGACCCCTAGCCTGGGAACTTCCATATGCCATGGATGGGGCCCTAAAAATACAAAAAAAAAAAAGAAGAAAGTAAAGGTGCCAATGCAAAAAAAAAATTAGTAACAAATGCATACCTAATTTATGACAAAAATGGAACCTCAGAAGTTCCCTCATGGGTAGGTTAAAGACCCTGAATTCTCATTGCTTTGGGTCAGGTTACAGCTGTGGTGTGGGTTTGATTCCCGGCCTGGGAACTTCCATATGCCATGGACGTGGTCCAAAAAAAAAGAAAGAAAGAAACTCAGAGCCTCAGAGCAGCAGGTAAAGGACAGTCTTCCATAATTAGTGGTGAGCCAACTTTATATACATATATATATATATATATATATATATATATATGTGTGTGTGTGTGTGTGTGTATATATATATGGGAAAAACATGAAACTTTATTCGTAAAAATAATCATTGCTATTTAGGTTGTAAATCTCAGTGGAAAAATAGAAAAGTAAAGCCATTTATCTTGGAGAACATCTTCATGGTTTCAGTACTGGGAAAATTTAAGTAGGAGGGAAAACACTGACCACAAAAAAAAAAAATGATAATTTGGACTACAACGTTAAAGAAGTCTGTTCATCAAAAGACATCATTAACAAGTAAAACAAATGAGGAAGACATGTGGATATGTACAACACAAAAAAAGCAATAAAGGGTCTCAATGAGGGAAAGACCACCCCAAAGGCAGAACAGATGAAATATTTGAAAGGCACTCCACAAAGAGTATATACAAATACCAATGATCATTTGCACAGGTTTTATACTTATTAGTAAATGGAAAAATACAAGTTAAACCACAATGAACTATAAAGACAAACAGGTGAATCACTAAAGTATCAAGATTTTAAAATCCTAAAGCTGTACCTTAAGCTTCATAATAATATAAATCTATTAAAAAAAGGGTCCAGTTGCTAATTTACTTGCTGCCAATATAAGAAAGCATAGTGCTCTGAAATAATGAGCACACACCTTAATGCCATGGACATAAAAACAGATTTCAGGAAGGTTAGCAGTGGTATGCTAGATGGGCACCTATTTTCCCTTCTTTGCTATGGTGACTAAATATAACCCCCTCAGATACACCTGTTGAACCCCTATCCCTCAAAGTGATGGCATTAGGAGGTAGGGCCTTTGGGATATATTTAGGTCTAGGTGAGTTCATAAGGGTAGGTACCTCATGATGTTATTATTGTCCTTATAAGAAGAGGAAGATAGGTAAGAGTGTTCTCTAAGGGCATAGCACCAAAGTAGCTAGCTGTCTGCAACCCCAAAAATAAGCCCTCACCATGCAGAAAATCTGCCAACATCTTGATCTTGGACTTTTGAGACTCCAAAGACATGCCAAATAAAATTGAGTTGTTTAACCCACCCAGACTATAGTACTTTATTAAAGAAGCCCAAGCTGGTTAAGACACCTTTGGTAAAATCATGCTGGTAAGTTGAAAATGGCCACACTGGTAGTGTTTACACTATGGAAGTTGACAAATGTGAATAAATTTAGGCTCCTGGTTGTCACATACTTACCAGCATATCATTTCAGAATAATAACCCTGGCCCTCTAAGGTCTTACAGAAATAAGGAAAGCTGATTCGTTTTGGCTAATCTGTGAGCCAAACTTTGCCATTAAATGGAGAGGGCCTCAGAGTATTGAGTATTTAATGAGTGCTGGAAATTCCTCTCTAGCATAATAGCTCAATCTGGAAACAAATCAAACTTTGATATGGCATATTTGTTACACCAAAATCAATGTGCTTAAAAATTTCTAGTTTTTCAAAATTACAATACAAATTAAATAACTTCATTGTTTGCCTTCAAAAATTTAATCTTCCAATTAGACAAATGTGAACTGACAAGATAGACAAGGTTCTCATTAAGCTTTCATGATGCTTCATTACACATCTTCACTTGTTCAGAGTTGTTCTTCAGGTAAACAGGGTTATAGCTGATACTGAAAAAACAGATGCCTCATGAACAAATTATGTTATTTCCCTTGTTTCTAATTATACAGCAAACAAAGCACACATCTTTTAACAGCTGCACAATAGAAATACACATTTATTTTGCTGAAGAAACAGAATAATCACTGGATCATTGATTTTTCTGCCTATTCACCTTACTGTAATGATCTCCATTTGTTTTACTCTATTAACTGTACTTTTTCTTACAATTTTTCCTCCTCCACATAAAGTAATAAATACTACTTTTAAGTATTATTAATGTAAAATCATTAACCTTTTTTGTTTGCTTTTATTTACAACAGGACCAAATATTTTTCTTTAATTATCTTATATAATTCAAAAGCTAAATGATAGAAACATCTTAATTCCAGGTCCTATGTATATGAGTCTACTAAATGCATGCTATAGGGGAAAAAAAAACAGACAAAGTGTGGTTTGTCTTGGTTAGACAGGTCCTCTCCATTTCAAAATTCTCTTTTTCTCCCAACTTTGGGAGTAATAGGCTATGAACTATACAATGTTTTGAAAAACATTGAGACCATCAGAAGTGCTATTCAGAGGATACCTCAGGCTTATACAGTGAGCATTTAAGATCACACACATTACATTCACATAGCCAGTAAGTCTGAGACTTGGAAAATGAGTTAGGAGAGGAAGCAGAAGGACTGAGGCCTTCTATTAGTATTTAGTTAACTATTTCCTATTTTCTGCCCTGGAACAAAAAGGACCTGGCACTACTGGCTATTCATCGATAAACCCTAGAAATTCTCACCTCATGAGTAAAGAAGGTACAAATGCAGGATACTGGAGATGCAGTTGCAACTCAGAGACCAGCAACTTAAAACAATCCTGTACATACATAGACTGCTATGTCAAAACCTAATGCTAACCACAAACCAAGAATTTACAATAGGTACACATACAAGTAAGAAAAAAATCAAACCAAACATAACACTAATGATAGTCATCAAACCAAAGGAGACTACAAAAGATGAAGGCAAGAAAAAAAATACTGAAAAAAAAAATTAACAAAATGGCACTATGAACATACATATGAATAGTTACCTTAAATGTTAATGGATTAAACATTACAACCAAAAGACACAGATGCACTGAATGTACACAAAAACGAGATCCATATATAATCTACCTACAAGAAACCCACTTCAGATTTAAGGACATCTACACACTGAAAGTGAAAGAATGGAAAAAGGTATTATCCAGGCAAGTGGAAACCAAAACAAAGCTGGAGTAGCAATACTCACGTCAGACAAAACAGACTATAAAATGAATACAGCTGTAAGAGACAAAGAGATCCTATATAGGATCAATCTAAGAAGAATATATAACAACTGTAAATATGTATGAATCCAGCATAGGTGCACTTCAATATATAAAGCAACTGCTAACAGCTATAAAAGGAGAAACTGGCAAATAACACAATAATAGTGGAGGACTCTAACACCCCACTTACAGCAATGGACAGATCATCCAGGCAGAAAATCAACAAGAAAACATAAGCCTTAAATGATGCAGTAGACCAGATGGATTGCAGAACATGCTACCTGAAGCAAAATACATTCTTCTCATGGGCACATGGAACGTTTTCAAGGATAGACCACGTGCTAGGCCACAAATCAAGCTTTGGTAAATTTAAGACTGTTGAAATTATATAAATTATCTTTTCTAAATACAACATTCTAAGAACACAAATTAGTTACAAGAAAAAAATGCCAAAAATACAAACATGTCGAGACTAAATAATACGCTGCTGATCAATGGATCACTAAATAAAAAAGGAAATAAAAACCTAGAGAAAAATGAAAACATGATCCAAAACCTACAGGATGCAAAGGAGGAGGTCTAAGATGGCAGACTTGCAGGACCTAAGACTCATTTGCTCCAACAAATATACTAAAAATACAACTACATGTGGAAATACTCGCACAGAAAATTTGCAAAAAACTGACAAAAGACCTCAAGAGTATGATAGAAGAAGAAAAACATTACAAAACCAGATAGGACATAAGAAAGAACAAAGAAGAAGAACAGAGAAAAAGAAGCAAAAGGAAATGAGATGTGACTTGCTCTCCCAGGAGGGGGCTGGAAAGAGGAATAGCTTCTGCACCCAAGGAATTTTCTCCACCAGTGACAAGATCAGCCAAAAATGAAGGAGGAACTCTAGACAAATGGTCTGAAGCAGTTAATAAGGAGACAGTCCTCCACAAACGGTTAGTGCTGTGGGCAACAGGCAACCATAGGCAAATGCCAGCAGGCATTGGGAATTAAAACTGTGGCCTTAAGAGATCAGACCCTGAGAGGGAACTGGGGCCAGTTATGTGGTGGGGCAAGAACCAGGATTGGCCGTGAGGAAACAGCCTGGAGGGACTAGAGTACAGGATGACCACAATGGAGAGCATCTAAGCAGAGGCAACCCAGCTGGACTTAGAGATGAGACACCACTGTTTGGGGGTGCTGCAATGAAGAGGTTGAAACCACCACTACAGCCTTGTTCCCTTCTCCCACTTTCTCAGGCTGCATGGCACTGACTGCCTCAGCTCATGAACCATATGGTCATAGTAGCTAACTAGCAATGGCTGGGAAGCAGCTCTACCTGTAAGTCTACAGACTTCTTGGGGCACGTGAAGTAACCACCTGAGGGGAATAACACAAGTTCCCGGTTCCTGCTTTGGGGGCAAGGCACGATAGTGGAGCCCAACCTGCTCCAGAAGGTCTGCAGGAGGTGGCACTGCCCATCCCACCAAGAGATCAGGGAAAACACAGATGCTTTGGCTCCACCTAGAGTATCTGCATAGGCTTTCACCAGCAGGACAGCACCAGAAAAGCTGCTGGTGGTGGCACCCACTCTCTGCAAAAGCAGTGACCTGCCTGAACAGGGAAAACATGAGTATCTCAGCTCCACCCAGAGAATCTGTAGAGGCTCATGCCAGTGGGGCAGCACCAGAAAAGCTGCTGGAGGCAGCACCCACTCCCTGCAACAGCAGTGACCTGCCTAAGCAGGGACAATACAGGCATCTCAGCTCTGCCCAGAGAATCTGCAGAGGCTCATGCCAGCAGGGCAGTGCCAGAAGAGTTGCTGGCAGCAGTGCCCATTCCCACAAGAGAGCTGCCAGTGCCGCTCTGACAGCGCTGTAGGCTTCCCAACCAGAGAAAAGCACAAGATACAGGGCCCCCTGCCAGTGGCCCTGTGAAGGCTGACATCAGTGGCACACTTTCCCTATCAAGGGAACCAAGGGCAGCCCTTTAACCCATATTCCAATCTGTAGGGCTACAGACAGCATTCACTCTTGCCAGCAGCAAGACAGGGAGAGAGACCACCAGAAACACACATCCTGCAGCTACACAGAGAGCCTGTGAGCAACAATTACAGAGAAGGTCCTGCCCCTGAGGCTTTAGAGAGAGATCCCTCGAGTGGCCAAGCAAGGGGAGTGCTGGCAGAATGACAACACCTGTTCCTTTATTTACAGAGAGCAGTCCGTAGGACTTACCCAGCAAAGAGAGAGGTGGCGGGAGAAACTGCTTATGTTGCAAGCTACGAAATATAGCCCTTAAAGCTATCTGCTAGCAGGAGGGCCTGTAGGAGACAATGCTACCCCTGTGAGCTACAAAAGCAATCCTGTGAAAAGTGAATCACTGCCGCCTGCCTCACAGGCCCTATCCCTATCCATAGCAGACACACAGCTACAGGAAAAGAAGTGTGATACTGTTACTCCCAACACGTGCCTTGGGTACACGTGAACTCCAGGATTGGGCACCTGCTTCAATATCTACATAACAACTCTCAAGAGCATGATAAACAGAATGGTAGACACTATGAGATGACAAAGAAGCAGCTTTCAGACAAAGGAACAAGACAAAAACACACAAAAACGATTATATGATGAGGAGATAGGCAATTACCTGAAAAAGAATTCAGAGTGATGAAAGTAATGATGATCCAAGATCTTGGAAAAAGAATGGAGACAAAGATTGAGAACTTCAATGTTTAACAAGGAGTATTTAAAGAGAAAAATGAATAATGCAATAGCTGAAATGAAAAATAATCTAGAAGGAACCAATAGCAGGTTAACAGAGGCAGAATTACAAATAAGTGAGGTGGAAGACAACGTGGTGGAAATAACTGCTACAGAAAATAAAGAATGAGAAAACTGAGGTGTCTAAGAGACCTTTGGGATACTTAAATCTACCAACATTTGCATCACAGGAATTCCAGAAGGAGGAGAGAGAAAGTGCCAGAGAAAATATTGGAAGAGATTATAACTGAAAACATCCAAGTGGGGGAAAAGAAAACTCAGGTGCAAGAAGCACAGAGTATTCCATACAAAATAAACCCCAAAAGTAACATAGCAAAACACATACTAATCTAGCTGCCAAAAATTAAGTTCAAAGAAAAAATACTGAGCCACAGGGGACAAGCAAAAAATTACATACAAAGGAATTCCCGTAAGGATAACAGTTGCTGATCTCTCAGAAGAAATTCTACAAGCCAGAAGGGAGTGGCAAAATATATTTGAGGTGATGAAGAAGAGGAACCTATAACTAAGAATACTCTATCCAGCAAAGCTCTCATTCAGATTTGATGGAGAGATCAAAAGCTTCACAGACAAGCAAAAGCTAAGAAAATTTAGCACCTCCAAATCAGCATTCCATTAACTACTAAAGGAACATCTCTAAGCAGAAAAGGGAAAGCCACAATTATAAACAAGAATATTAAAAATGATAAAGCTCACTGGTAAAGGCAAATGGAATTTAAAGTAGGAAATAACCCATTGACAAATATGGTATCTAAACTAGCAAGCATGGTAAGAGGAGAGTACAAATGCAGAACATTGAAAATGCATTTGAAGTTAAGGAGACCAGTAAGGAGAAATAATTCTGTGCATATATAGACGGATATATCAAATATAACGGGAACCAATAGTCAATAACTATAACGATCACACACATTAAAAAGAAAAACCAAGCTGGGGAAAACACTATACATGGTCAACAAATTCCAAGAATAGGCAACACTAAAGAGGAGGGGAAGAAAAAAGACCCCAAGTAGAAATTTTAAAAAAAAATTAAATTAAATGACAATAAGTACATACTTATCCATAATTACATTGACTGTAAACAAATTAAATGCTCCAACTAAAAGAAAAAGACTAACTCAATGAATTCAAAAGCATGACCCATATATATGCTGTCTACAGGAGACCCACTTCAGCTCTAAGGACTCATACAGACTTAAAGTGAGGGGATGGAAGTAAATATTACATGCAAATAGAAATTTCTGAAAAGCAAGGGTAGCAATACTCATATTAGACAAATATGACATAGATTTTAAAATAAAAAAGGTAACAAGAGACGAAGGACATTACATAACAATCAACGTATCAATACAACAAGAAGAAATAACTTAAATATATATGCACCCAACATAGGAGCAGTACAATATATAAGGCAACTACTAATAGCCATAAAAGGGGAAATTGACAGCAACACAATAATAGTGGAGGAATTTAACACGCCCACTGACAGCAATGGAGAAATCATCCAAACAGAAAATCAACAAGGAAACACAGGCCTTAAATGATACACTAAACCAAACATACTTAACTGATATCTATGTAACTTTTCATCCTAAAGGAGCAAAATATACTTTCTTCTCAGGGGCACACAGAACATTCTCTATGACAGATCTCATTTTGGGCCACAGATCAACCTGTGATAAATTTTTAGAAATTGAAAATATTTCAAGCATTTTCTCTGATCACAATGCTATGAGACTAGAAGTACAAGAAAAAAAAAAACACATCTCTTGGAAGCTAAACAATATGCTAATAAATAACCAATGGATCATTGAAGAAATTAAAAGACAGAGACAAATGACAGTGAAGACACAACAATCCAAAACCTATGGCACACCATAAAAGCAGTTCTGAGGGGGGGAGAGTTTATAGCAATGCCATCTTATCTTAGGAAATTAAAAAAAAATGCCAATAAATAATCTAACACTACACCTTAAACATCTAGAGAAGGAAGGACAAAGCCCAAAATTAGTAGAAGGAAAGAAATCATAAAAATTAGGGCTGAAATGAATAACATGGAGACACAGAAAATATTTGAGAAGATCAATGAAATCAAAAGTTGGTTCTTTGAAAAGATTGACAAAATTGATAAACTGTTAGCCAGAATCATCAAGAGAAAAAAAAGGGAGAGGGTCCAAATCAATATAAAATTAGAAATGAATAGGAGTTACAGCTGATGCTGCATTAATATAAAGGATCCTGAGAGACTACTATGAGCAACTGTATGCCAATAAAATGGATAACCTAGAAGAAATGGACAGATTCTTTCAAAGGTACAACCTACCAAGACTGAACCTGGAAGAAACAGAAAATATGAACAGACCAGACCAGTCACAAGTGCTTAAATTGAAAATGTGATTTTAAAACATCCAAAAAAACCATCCAAAGTCCAAGACCTGATGGTTTCACAGCTGAGTTCTATCCAACATTCAGAGATAAGTTAACACTCCTTCTTTAATTTTTCCAGAAAGTTGCAGAGGAATGACCATTTCCAAGCTCGCTCTATGAAGCCACCATTACCCTAATACCAAACTAGACAAAGACACCACACACACACACACACAAAATATAGGACAATATCACTGCTGAACACAGATGCAAAAATCCTCAAAATATTAGCAAACCACATACAAATATACATTAAAAAGATCATACACCATGATAAAGTAGTATTTATCCCAGGCATGCAAGGATTCTTCAGTACCCATGAAACTATCAATGTGATATACCACATCAAGAAACTGAAAAATAAAAACCAAATGATCTTATCAACTGATGCAGAAAAAGCTTTTGACAAAATCCAACACCCATTCCTGATAAATACTCTCCAGAGAGTGGGCAGAGAGGGAAACTACCTCAATACAATAAAAGCTATTTATGACAAACCCACAGCTAACGCCATTCTCAATGTGAAAAACAAAGCATTTCTGCTAAGATCAAGAACAAGACAAGGACATCCTCTTTCACCAATGTTATTCAGCATAGTCATATGTCTTAGCCATGGCAATCAGAAAAGAAAAATAAAAGGAATCCAAACTGGAAAAGATAAAGTCAAACTATCACTATTTACATATGTAGAAAATTCTATATGTAGAAAATTCTAAAGACACTACAAGACAACTGTTAGAGCTCATCAATGAATTTGGTAAAGTCTCAAAATGCAAAATTAATACACAGAAATTGATTGCATTTCTCTATACTAAAAATGAAAGATAAATTAGGGAAACCATCCCATTTACCACTGCATCAAAAAGAATAAAATATCTAGGAATAAACTTATGTAAAGAGAGAAAAAAGACCTGCACTCTGAAAACTATAAGACACTGATGAAAGAAATCAAGGATGACATGAACAGATGGAAAGACATACCATGCTCTTGGATTGGAAGAGTCAATATTATCAAAATGACTACACTACCCAAGGCAATCTACAGATTCAGTGCAATCTCTATTAAATTACTAATGACATTCTTTACACAACTAGAAACAAAATATTTTAAAATGTGCATGGAAACAAAAAAGACCTCGAATAGCCAAAGCAATATTGAAAAGAAAAAGCACAACTGGAAGAATCAAGCTCCCTGACATCAGACTCTACTACAAAGCTACAGTCATCAAAACAGTATAGTACTGGCACAAAAACAGAAATACAGATCAGTGGAACAGGATAGAAAGCCCCAAAATAAACCCACACCTACAGTCCATTAATGTCTAACAAAGGAGGCAAAAACATGCAGTGGATGAAAGATATTCTCTTTAGCAAACAGTGCTGGGAAAACTGGACAACTACATCTAAGAGAATAAAATTAGAAGATTTTTTAACACCATACATGAAATCAAAATGGATTAAAGACTCAAATGTAAGGCCAGATACTATAAAACTCCCAGAGCAAAACATAGGCAGAACACTCTGACATTAATCACAGCAACATCTTGTTTAATTCACCTCCTATAACAAAGACAATAAAGACACAAAGCAATGGGACCTAATTAAATTCAAAAGCTGCTGCACAGCCAAGGAAACTGTTTAAAAAACAAAAAGACAACACACAGAATGGGAGGAAAATTTTGCAAATGACTCAACCGACAAAGGTTTAATCTCCAAAATAAAAAGACAATTCATACAACTCAAAACAAAAAAACCAAACAACCCAAATGAAAAATGAGAAGATCTAAACAGACGTTTCACCAAAGAAGACATAAAGATGAGCAGAAGGCACATGAAAAATGCTCAACATTACTAATTATTAGAGAAATGCAAATCAAAACTACAGTTAGGAGTTCCCGTTGTGGCACAGCAGTTATCGAATCCAACTAGGAACCCTGAAGTTGCAGGTTTGATCCCTGGCCTTGATCAGTGGGTTAACGATCCAGCATTGCCATGAGCTGTGGTGTAGGTCACAGTTGTGACTCGGATCTGGCATTGCTATGGCTGTGGCATAGGCCGGCAGCTGTAGCTGCGATTCAACCTCTAGCCTGGGAACTTCCATATACCATGGCTGCAGCCCTAAAAAAGGAAAAAAAAAAAAAAAAAAGGAAAAACTACAGCTAGAGTGGCCATCAACAAGTCAACAAATAAATGCTGGAGAGGATGTGGAGAAAAGAGAACCCTCCTACACTGCTGGTGGGAATGTCAATTGGTACAACCTCTACGGTAAACTATATGGAGGTACCTTGGAAAAGTAAATATAGAACTATCATGTGATCTAGCAGTCCCACTCCTGGGCATATATCCAGACAAAACTTTCATTGAAAAAGACACGTGCACCTGTATGTTCATCACAGCAGTATTCAGAAAAGCCAAGACATGGAAACAACCTAAATGCCCATCGACAGATGAATGGATTAAGAAGATACGATATATATATACACAAATACTACTTAGCCATAAACCTCCAAAAAGGGCAAGAAACTCTTAACATAACTGGGTAGAAGGAAAAAAGAGAGAGAGAGAAGGCATCAGGATGGCACTAGCAATCCAGACAGGGAGCTGTGAAGGAGAAAATGAACCCACACCCTGGGAAGCCACCTAACTGCCAGAAAGATCAGCTGAGCCAGAGGGACCTCAAAGTCGTGAGAAAAGTGCAGCAGTGGGACTGAGAATGGAAAAGCAGAGTGAGAGCCGCACAGATCATCTGAACCACCACCCAGACACCAGAGCCTGAGACACTGGCGGGGGTCAGGGGGCTGTGCACTGACACTTAGACTCTGGAGGGTAGTCCCAAAAAGAGGACTGGGGTTGGTGGTGTGAAGACAGCCTAAGGGGATAAAGAGCAGTGCGCCGTGAGCGGGGGAACAGTATGCCCCAGGCTTGGGAGTGGAACGCCATGGCAGAGGGAACCCAGGAGAAGATCTGGACATGTACAAGAAGCAAGGTGCCATTGTCAGGGAGGGCGAGAGGAGGAGGGGCTAACTACCATAGGAAACTCTTTGCGCCCAAGCCTGCATGTGTGTGCATGTGGGCTGGCAGAGGGTGGCACACTTCC
>PVHT020000173.1:21613252-21667906 GCA_004024745.2 Catagonus wagneri | reverse complement strand
GCCTAGAAGTAGCCTTACAAAACTACAGTGTGGCTTCCCCAAACTCACCGAAAAATAAAACCATAAGCAAGATGAAGAAGCTCAGAAACCATTCCCAGCTAAAGGAACAGGAGAATTCACATAAAGCACTCAACAATGAAAACAAACCTCTGCAGTCTGACAGACATTGAGTTCAAAAGGGAGAGAGTGAAAATACTGAAGGAATTAAGGCTGGCTATCAAGGAATTACCAGAAGACACAAACAGTATGCAGATTCCCTTAGAAAGGAACTAGAAAATATAAGAATCCAAGAAAAGCTAGAAAACTCATTTGCAGAGATGCAAACTGAGCTAAAGGCAATAAAGAGCAAAATGAATAATTCAGAGGAATGCATTAGCGATGTGGAAGATAGAATTATGGAAATCACCCGATCATGACAGCAGACAGAAAACCTAATGAATAAGCATGAAACCTATATAAAAGATCCATGGGATACTATAAAGTGGGCCAATCTACACATAATAGGAATTCCAGATGGAGAAGAAAAATAAGAGTATTGAAAATATATTTAAAGAAATTATGTCTGAAAACTTGCCAATTCTAAAGGAAACTGATATCAAGAAACAGGAAGCACAGAAGACCCCAAATAAGTTGAACCCAAACAAGACCACACCAATATATACTATAATAAAAAATGGCAAAAGCTAAAGAGGATCTCAAAGGCAGCAAGAGAAAAGCAAGGCATTAATTATAAGGGAACCCCCATAAGGCTAGCAGCTGATTTCTCTACAGAAACACTATAGGCCAGAAAGGAGTGGCAAGATATAAAGTGCTGAAAGGAAAAAACTTGCAACTTAGAATACTCTACCCAGCAAGAATATCATTTAAAATAAAAGGATTCCTCCAACAAACAAAATCTAAAAAAGAGTATGCAATACTAAACCCTTTCTAAAAGAAATACTGAAAGGGCTTCTCAAAAAAAAAAAAAAAAAAAAGGCAAGAAGAAATAGAATGGAGGGAATCACAATTGGAAAGCAGTAACTTAAATATGCCAGCATTCAGATCTAAACATGAAGATGTTAAAAAAAACATCAAAATTATACAATAGGGGGAGGGAAAATAAAACAGATTCTTTTTAAATTTATTTTTAATTTTTTTAATGATGTGTTTGAACCTATATGGCTATCAGGCTAAAGCAAGCAGATATAAGAAGATGTTAACATAAAACAAAGGGCAACCACAAATCAAAACCAATGGTCATATTCACAAAAACTGAGAAGTACTCAAGCATACAATAAATGGAAACCATCCAACCAAAACAACATAGAGAAACATAACTGGAAAACAAGGTCTAAAATGGCAAGAAATATGTATCTATCAATAATCACCTTAAATGTCAATGGATACAATGCTCCAATCAAAAGACACAGAGTGGTAGACTGGATAAAAAAGCAACAACCTACAATCTTCTACCTACAAGAGACTCACCTTAGGGCAAAGAACACATAGACTGAAAGTGAGGGGGTGGGAAAAGATATTTCATGCCAATGGACAAGACAGGAAGGCAAGAGTGGCAATACTCATATTAGACAGAAAAGACTTTAAAATGAAGGCCTAAAGAAAGATAAAGAAGGTCACAATTTAACAGTTAAAGGATCCATTCACGAAGAGGATATTACAATCATCAATATATATGCCCCAAATATAGGAACACCCAATTACCTACAACAAATACTAGCAGAAATATAAGAAGAAATAGATGGGAATACAAGTATAGTAGGACACTTGAACACTCCACTCACATCAATGGACAGATACTATAGACAGAAAATTAGTAAGGCAACAGAGATCCTAAATGACACAATAGAAAAGTTAGACCTAATCGACATTTTCAGGACATTACATCCAAAAAAATCAGAATATACATTCTTCTCAAGTGCACATAGGACATTCTCGAGGATAGATCATATACTGGGGCACAAAGCTAACCTCAA
Source organism: Catagonus wagneri (assembly GCA_004024745.2). Lineage (NCBI taxonomy): Eukaryota > Metazoa > Chordata > Mammalia > Artiodactyla > Tayassuidae > Catagonus > Catagonus wagneri. The sequence goes on along the minus strand of PVHT020000173.1, from coordinate 21,665,933 downwards.
CAAATTTAAGAGTCTAGAAATTATTTCAACTATCTTCTCTGACCACAATGTCATGAAACTGGACATCAACCACGGAATAGAAATGAGAAAAAACACACTACATGAAGACTAAACAACATGCTACTAAAAAATGAATGGGCCAAAGAAGAATTCAAGAAGGAAATTAAAAAGATACCTGGAGACAAATGGTAAGACACAACCACACCAAATCTATGGGATGCTGCAAAAGCAGTGCTCAGAGGGAGATACGTAGAAATACAGGCCTTCCACAAAAAAGAAGAAAAATGTCAAATCAACAACTTAACCCAGTACCTAAATGAATTAGAAAATAATCAAACAAAGCCTAAAGTCAGCAGATGGAAGGAAATCATAAAGATCAGAGAAGAAATCAATAGAGATTCAAAAAACAATAGTAAAAAATCAATAAAACCAAAGCTGGTTCTTTGAAGAGGTAAAATAATTGACAAATCTCTGGCTAGACTCACCAAGAAGAGGAGAGAAAAAAACCCACATAAAGTAAGAAATGATAAATAAGTAACAATGGATACTACAGAAATTCAAAAAACCATGAGAGAATATTATGAACAATTGTATGCCAACAATTTGATAACCTAGAGGAAATGGACAACTTTCCAGAGACTTACACCTTGCCAAAACTGAATCAAGAAGAAATTGAACAGACCCATCACTATAAAAGAAATTGAATATGTCATAAAAACACTGCCTACAAATAAAAGTCCAGGATCAGATGGCTTCACAGGTGAATTCTACCAAACATACAAGGAGGAACTTATACCCATCCTCCTTAAAACTTTTTAAAAAGACTGAAGGAACACTCCCAAAGACATTCTATGACACCACTGTCACCTTAATTCCAAAACCAGTAAAAGATACCACGAGAAAAGAAAATTATAGGCCAATATCTTTGATGAACAAAGACACAAAAAATCTCAACAAAATTCTAGCCAACTGAATCCAACAACATATAAAAAAGATCATATACCACGACCAGGTGGGATTCATCCCAGGTACACAAGGATGGTTCAACACATGCAAATCAATCAACATCATACATTAACCAAAGTAAAAAACCACATGATCATCTCCATAGATGCAGAAAAAGCATTTGACAAAGTGCAACATCCATTCATGATAAAAACTCTTACAAAGGGGTTTGGGTGTTTCAGATTGGCATGTGCACATTATTGTATATGGAATGGATGGCTAATGGAGACCTGCTGTATGGCACAGGGAACTGCTCAATATTCTGTAATAACCTATACAGGCAAAGAATCTGAAATAAATGGGTATGTATATATGTATAGTTGAGTCACTCTGTTGTAAGCATAAATTATCACACTGTAAATCAACCATAATTCAGTAAGATTTAAAAAATGAGATCATGGTATATTTATTACTACAAATTATCTTTTCACTTAAAAAGATGTCATGGACAACCCTCCAGGCTGAAAATCACAGTTTTTTGATAAATGCACAACAAGAATTTACTACAAATTATTTGGCCATTCTCTCACAACTGGAAAAAAATGAACAATGCTGCCATAAACATCCTCATATAGACAAAGAAACAGAGACTTATATACAGTACAAAAAAAAATCAGTAACTCTTCTGTGATTTCCATCATAAATACTCTGTCCCTTGATAACCCTAATTTTTCTTTTAATTGTCACTTTTCTCCTTAAAAGTTCAATATTTTCTGTCTACCCTATTTAACAACTCACATTTGAAGTCTCAGGCCACTTACTTTATGCTCATATGGGGTTATATTTCTAGGTGTGGGTTTCTGGTTATTCACAGTTAGAGTCAGTTTATTGCCTTACACTGCTGTATGTTGTTAAGACCCGAAGCACCTTCAGGTAAGGAAGAAAAAGCCCAGGCTTCAGAGGATTGCTAGTAATGTCAGCTACAGTAGTAACGTAAGTGAAAAATATCTCCATCTAATTGGAGTATAAATGCAAAAAGCCTAGTGTATACTAATGTGGTAAGATTACAGAACCCAGAAAGTGATGCATAGTTTGAGGCTTAAATGATTAATTTCATATTTATTGATATGGTGTTACATAATTGTCAAACCATCAAGTAATGAAATAAAAACTTCTAATAACTGAAGGCATACTGTAACTCTCAAGGAAATTAAGAGCTCTGTTGCTGAAAACATATAATTCAATATTCCACTGATTCATGCTATTCATACACAAGCTTTAGTCTATTAAAAATCTGTGCCTCAGAATTACTAATGCTTTATTTCTCAAATGCACTGGAATGGGAAAAATAAACCTTTGCAAATCTAGTATACTAACAGAAACCATTCTCAAGTTCTTCTCACTTGGTCTGTTGATATCTATAATTGCTGATACCATATAATTTGTAGGTTCTTGCTTATTATCAGCTCCACACCTGGGTTCATTTGCATGTTCCTCGTTTTCTACCTGTATTAGCTTAACCAAACTGAGCAAGGAAATCTCTTAAACTGCTATGTAAGTATTTAATATTATAAATTAAATGTATTTTATTGGTTTCAAAAAATACTCGCATATTGTGGGCAACTTAGAAAACAAAAATCTCAAAATAATGACCATGTGCATTTATATATATAAATGCTGTGGTGCAGATCAATTTGTGAGAGGTGATACTTATTTCGGTTTTTTTGGCCATGCCCACAGCATGTGAAAAGTCCTCGGACAAGGATCCAACCCACACACAGCAGTGTAAACGCTGCATCATTAATCCACTGGGCCACAAGAAACTCCTTTAGTACACTTTCTTACATAGTTGAAATCAGTATCAAAATTTCTGCTTTGATTTCCAACTTCCACTCCCCTTTCCAACAGAAGCAGATTATACCATACTTTTTGGCACTGTACATTATTACGAAGCATGTTGATAGGTCTTCACATATTTTTTTATAAACAAATTCTCCCCCTCCCCAAACTACAAATCTCCTCTCACATATTTTTCCAGCTTAAAAACTAAAAACTCTACAAGATATATCCAGGTATGTATCTCTTTTTACTGACTGCCTTTATTAATTTATTGGAATGTAGTAGGGTCTTTGAGCTAAATAATTAGCATGGGGGGAAATTAGTAATACATTATTGCTTCTGTTCTATTTCTCTCTTCAGGAATTCTATGTCCTACGTATCTATTCTTAGATTTCAGTGTTTCCCTTGTGTTATATTACTTTTCATTCTGGAAGGACTCTTCATTGTTAACATTATTGATCATCAACATTACTAATCAAATTATAGCCTTTTTCCATTTTCAAGCAGGCCTCAGCTTAGCCACTTAAGATGTTGACTTTATTTAAATTTCACAAGGAGATAAAGAACTCATACTTTGTCATGTTATGTCCTATCATTAGTTGGTATGCAGTTCTTCACAATTATCCCCTCACATTTCCAATTCTAGTTCTCATTTCTATCTCACCATCTATCATAAGTCTATCACTTTTATGTTTATCATGTGCATTTTAAAATGTGTTATTTGGTGCAAGAAACTGGATTGTTTCTGTGACTGAACCCATGGCATATGCAAGTTCCTGGGCCAGGGATTGAATCCAAGCCGTAGCTTTGACCTACACCACATCTGTGGCAAATCAGGATTCTTAATCCACTGTGCCAGGCCAAGGGTCCAATGTGCACCTGTGCAGTGACCCAAGCCACTGTAGAGACAACACTCAATCCTTAACCTGCTGTGCCAGAGGGGGATCTCCAGCATTTTTTAATTTATAAAAAATGGGATGTTAACACAAGTTCTCCCCTGCCCCCAAGACTTGAGTTTTAAAAACCAGTTCATAAAACCAGGATGCACCTAGTTCTTTACACACAGTTCTGCTTAGTTACTCCTATCACTTAGCTATTCTCTTGGTAATTGACATCTGTATTGTCTAACTGCTCCAAACAGCACAAACAGTGCTATAAATGTATTTATAGGAGCTCTCTGGTGGTTCTACGGAGAAGTTCTCTGCCCTCTAAACACTAAGAATTGCTAAACACTAAGGTTATGGGACTTTGACACATTCAGTTTCACAACATGTTGTGAAATGACCTTCCAGAGAGCCTATATTAGTTTACATACGCATCAAAAGTGCTTAAGTGTGTGCTCCCTATTTCCTAAACAGATTAATAATACAATGTTTAAAAATGTATTTCATATATGGTAGTCTATTAATAATACAATGTTTAAAAATATATTTCATATATGGTAGTCTACCAGTTAATTTAATTTGCAATTATTTTACTTCTGATGAGCTTGCATTAGCCTATCTTCAAATATTTTTTTAGCCATTTTCTGTGTATATCTATTTATACGCCTTGCTCATTTTCAAGTCTCCCATTTTTTTTCTTGCTTATGTACATTAGTCGCCTCGCTACTTTTGGACATTTACCCATGTCTTACTCGGTCTGGGTATCTATAAGCAAGTACCAAAGACTGAGTGTGTTAAACGTTTCTCAGTTCTGGAGGCTGGGAGTCCACGATCAGAGTGCCAACATGACTCATTTCTGGTGAGGGCCTTCTCACTGTGTCCTCACGGTGGTGAAGAGAGCTCTGGTGGCTTCTCTTTCTCTTGTTATAAGAGCACTAATCCCATCCTGAGGGCCGCAATTTCATGACCTAATCTAAATCTAATTACATTCCAAATAGCATCACATAAGGAATCAGAATTTCAGCATATAAATGTGAGGAGAATATTCGATACATACCAGTCTCTTATCAGTTTGCGTGTCGCAGATAACTTCTCCCAATTTAACATTTGTTGTGTGCCTCAACAAAACCCTGACTTTGATACAGTCAAATGTACTGATACTTTTTTCTCATTTATTTGTGCTTTTTTAGTCTTATTAGGAAGTGCTTCCCCACTCCAAAGTCACAATCTTCTATACTTTTAAGACTTTGTATCTTATTGTCTTCTTCCTCAGAGTTTAACTGGAAGAATAGTTTGCTATTTATTAGGATCCTTTCAAAGCAGGTCATTTCTGAGACATCATCAGAACATGAGAAATCCAACCGTGTGGAGTTTGAGAAAGAAGTTCCATGACAGAGCCTTCTGATGGGAGTAGACTGACTGTGTGGACCTTTGATATACTGCCAAGGTAATTTTGCCTTGGTGACTTCTTGAGGCTCAAATTAGGCAGGATTTTTAATGTTCTGAGGTGTTTTTAAGGTCACACAGTATTCTGAAATTGGTGAATGAGCAGAGCTTTTGGTGGCTTTGTCTATAGCTTATTTCTATAGGTTCCTCTCATTCCTCGGCTAAAATACATAGGTGGCTTCATCAAACAGCAGATGCCCAGTCCTCAGTCATTAGCAAGCAAAGACAGCCCCAGGGTTAGGGGTGCTCAACTTCCCTTACAGCTTTTCCTCAGCAGGGTGGTCTGAGGTGAAGATTCTGTTGTAAGATAAGTCTTTATAGCTCTATTTGACATTGGAGGGGGCAGAAAAGTATTTACTATTTAGCTTTTTTTCTCAGCCAGATCTGCAATTGGGGACTTTAAAATTTAATATAATAGGATTTCCCGTCGTGGCCCAGCAGAAACAAATCCGACTAGGAACCATGAGGTTGCGGGTTCAATCCCTGGAGTCGCTCAGTGGGTTAAGGATCCGGTGTTACCACGAGCTGGGGTGTAGGTCACAGACATGGCCTACACCATGTAAATCAAGTTTCTCAGAGTTTTCATATTTTCTGTGATGTATCAACCCATCATGTACTTCCCTGGGCTCTTTAGGATTGGGCTGTGGCTGTGGTGTAGGCCAGCAGCAATAGCTCCGATTAGACCCCTAGCCTGAGAACCACCATGTGCTATGGGTGTAGTCCTAAAAAAAAAAGAAAAAAAAGAAATTTAAGAGCTGAGTTCTTGGTTGTACTGAAAAGGCTTTACTTCAGCAGCTAATATCTAACTTGGTAACTTGAAATAAGTCTTAGATACGAGAAAACTAAAATCTCTAGTATTAGCTTAATGATCATTTAGAGGTCAGCAAAGATATTGACACTGGAGACTGAAAAGAAGAAGATTCAGGTTATGTAGGAAAACACAACAAACCACTTTCAGTTGGAATGCAGTCTTGGGATAACCTGAAAGAACCCCGCCTACCTCCAGAGCCTATAGCTCCAATGAACTGGAGAGAAAGAAAGAAAAGATCATGTGTTGGCTTGTTCTTTCAGTTCTTAGCAAGGGAATACAAGAGAGGATTTCAGGTAAATACCAATGAGGTCAAAAGCAGAAAAAAAAAGCTAACAAACAGAATCCAGGAAGTTGGAACTTGACAGGGCTGGACAGGCCAACTGCTGCCACTTCTTAATAAAAAATGAAACAAAACAAACAAACAAAAAAAGCTTTTACTAACCAAGTCATCACAGCTTCTCATAGCCTGGCTCCATTTTCCTGCATCTAAATGCTCCCAAGGCAAACTGGCTCCAAAGATATCCTGAAGTCACTCACCACTCCCTCTGCCCCTGCAAATTCTGGTGTGGCGGGGCAGCAGTTTCTGACAGAGGTAATGGAAGTCATACGACTCCTTCCTGCTTAACGTGGGATAGAAAATACACCACACTTAACCTCCCTCCCCCACCATATTCCTAGACAATGTGGGGGTTACAGCTTGGCCATCTTCCACTCATGGCTATTTTTTTTTTCCAGCATCCAGCAAATCAAGTTTCTCAGAGTTTTCATATTTTCTGTGATGTATCAACCCATCATGTACTTCCCTGGGCTCTTTAGGATTGGGCTGGGGAAGGGAACACCACTGTTAGTATGCTTTCTTGACAAGCTTGTCCAGGAATGTTGGTCCTTGTCTTTTTGTGCCTTTTGGTTTCAAGAAGACGACATTTTTCTACTTGAATACTATTAAGAGGATCAAAAACACTTCTAAAATTTCTAATTCCTGTGGAGAACAATTTTCAAAAGTATTTTCTTCTGAACTTCTAAGTTGGCTGTTTAAAGGTGTCCTATGATTGAAGTTTCCTATTCTTCATCAAATGAGGAGCCATCAATTAATGCCCAGTCATCACTAATTAGAGTATGTGAACTGTCCTTCATCCTACTTTGTTTTCACTTTGTATAACAGAATACACTTTCTTGGCAAAACTTAGTGTCCAGAGATCTTATACAATGTCTTTGTTAGCCTGAGCTAGGACTGTCATAGGCTTATTTGATTACCTTTTGCTTTTTAGCAACAGGGGTATATGAAAAAATGTAATTCCTAACACAACTGCTACTATTCTCCCTTTCTCCACTTAAACCTTACCTACAAATATGCTAGAGTGTTGTGTTTTCACCCCACTCCCTGCTTGCTAGCACCTGTTTTCTACAATTACAAACAAGTATACAAGATGATATGGAGTCAGGGGCAGAATGTCAAGAGCAGCATTCTGTTTAAAAAAACAAAACCAACAAACAAACCACCAGCAGCCATGAAGTAGAAAGATGACTGTCATTCCCTTCGACCAAAATTTTCATTTCCAGCTGGGGGACAGAGGACAGAGAAATGTCCATATGACACACCTTTATACCAAGAGGTATGCTGTGTTTCCAGCAGCAAGAGTAGACTTACAAATTCAGTTCAATAGCCTTTGAGTTACTGGAAATTTTTCTAGACTAGTTATTTGTTTTTCATATCTCTTTTTCTGTATTTTTATCTTAAGTCTTTACTGTGACACTAGAGAGGGCTAAGAAATGATTGATACTGAAACTAAAGTGAGGCTAACATTATGCTTTATTCATTCTTCTCCAACTAGACTGCAGATTCCTTCAACCACAACCAAAGCAAAATCATGTTTATTCCCAAAAGCAATTAGCCTTGCGTTATGCATACTATATGCATCTACAAATTAAAGGAATGTATGAAAATTTATAAAGTTTAAGGAAAAAAACTAAAATGAATTCAGAGTATAGCTGAAGTTACTGAACCAACTTTTAACTTGTCAGGCTGTTACAGTCACTGCTCTTTTATTATACCAAGTCAGTATGGTTTATAAATGGGGCTATGATTTTTATGCTGATTCTTTAGAGAGCTAGAAAGCCATTACTTTAATCAAATATTTATATAATACCTCTTTGAGCAGCTTGGGGTCTAAATAAATGGTTGTCTAGGATGATACAATAAAATTGATTTTGCTCCACCAGAAAAATGTGTAACATACCAAAGTAACACTAAATGACAAAAATTTCAAGATGATGGAAGAAAAAAGTTGTCAGTGGCAAAGAAAATAGCTACACTAACAGCTCCCATGCTGTCGTCTCAGAAAAGTTTTATTTCTTAAAGAGTTTCCAACTCTGGAATGAAGATAGACTTTTATATACTTTAGATTGTTTGAAACGTCCACAAAGACCTTTTGTTGCTGGAAAACACTTAGAGGGCATAGATCACCAACATGCCTCTCAATTTTTATAAAAGCTTTTTCAATTTGCTATCCTTAAATGTAGACTCAGGTGCAAGATCAGGATAGGAACAGGACAGCAAAGTGCAATAGCAAATGCTTTAGAGTGTTCTCTATTGAATCTGAAGAAATTGCTACAGATGCAATTTAAATGGAGTAACTACTTTGTTGCTATCAATGATTCAGTGTTCAAATTTTCTGTTTATCATAGACATTCTTAGTTACAGCAAATGAAAGGACCAAGGACATACACACACACACCAGTATACAGAACTTATATTAGGCACAAAATGAACAGCATGTCATTTAAAATAATTCTGCGGATATAGTAGATAAAAGGGAGCAACAGGTAAGGGAAGGGAATAGACACCAGTTAAAAGAACTCAGTATATTCAAAGCAATGTACAGGGTGTTTCAACCTATGTATTACCACCAGTAATTCTGCAAGTTAAATTTTATTATTTTCATTTTAGAGATAACTGTAACAAGGTTAAGAGAGGTTAAGGAAATTGCTTAAGGTCACACATAGTGCCTACAGCTGTCTGCCTTTGAGACTATGCAATATATTAAGGAGGATGCCTCAATTTTGATGTAGAAGGGGAACCAATTTGTTTGTTCGATTAAAAGATCAATCCCAGGGAGCCTTAAAATTGAAAAATAAAAATACTCATCACAGAGAAAAGAGGACCAACAATTCAGGGAAAAATACAATGAAGCAGCATTTAAAAAAAAAGAATAGAAATATAGTCAAGTATTGAATTACTGAAGAAATATATTAGAGGGAAACTAGTCAGGAAGTCATTTTAGTAATTAGACAGTATGTAGTAATGATCAGAATGAGAACAAAGAGCAGAATACCACATTTTTGATAAAACAAAACCTATAAAGACATTGTTCCTTATTTACTTGCATAATCATTTTCATCACTCCCATTGTTTTGATTAAAAAAAGCGGTGTCACACTCAAAGTTGGACTCTGGAAGAACTAAAGGTCAAGTCTGTATCTCCTCTTCCCCCACTGACACTGGCAACGATAGCACTTGCAAAGGAGCTAAGTCTCGGCCAGTGGAAACACACCACTTTCTATAGAGGAACTGAAAGGTTGCAACCCAGGTGACTTTATCTCTTCCATCAACAGTCAGTGCTGGGAGATATTTTAAAAACAACAAACACAGGAATTCCCTCTGCAAACCTCTGACAGATGTTCCTCAAGCCTCTGTTTGAGCAGTTCCAGCTGTGATTCTTATTCTGAGGTGTGGCAACTCCTACTGCTGGAACTATCTCTCATGGTTAATACTCAAATAAATGGTGAAAAAAAAAAGTGCACTGTTTGAACTTTAGATCTAAACTGGAACAAACCAGCTGTAAACAGACACTTCTGAGATTACTAGGGAAACCATGGATTAATATTAAGATAGTTTATTATAAAATAAACTATTAAGATAGTTTATTATATATTATATAATATTAAGATAGTTTATTATAAAATATTATTATAAAATATTAAGGGATTATATTTCCCAAAGTCCTCTAGTAGCAACATATATGTGTGTCTATCAATATACATATATAGACACACACACATACACTAAGGTGTCAATATTTATGGGTGTACAAATATGACGTCTGAAGTTTTCTTTAAATATTCACACAGACATACACAAAAGATATTGGAAGGGATTATCCTCATTCAGGATGTGTGAGTATTTCTAGATGTAAAGAAAAAGTGACAATCAATAGAGTAGATCCATAAGCTAAAGGAGAAGTAATATGAAAACACTACTTCAAAAACAGTGGCCTAGGAGGTCTCAATATAGTGGTAATGGGGAAATAGAAAAACAAATGAGCTAAGATTTTAAGACTGGCTGTTCACAGATGAATCCTACTTATGCTGAGTGCATTCTGAAGTGTTTTAGTGCTTGTATGTTGTCTTTATTTCCAAGAAAGCTCTCCAAAATATTCACAATAAATCTCTATGTTCTGGAATTCAAATTGGCTTTTAATATCAATTTTACCTGTCTCATTTCATATTTCAATAATGTATGTGTTTTCATTTCACAATCACTGGAGACAAGATAAAGGTATAGTATACAAAAATACATTAAGCATTAAATTTGTTTAAGCTATAAAATTGCTACATTTGTCTTATTAGCTATACCACATTCTTTTTGAAATAAACTGCCAATAATAAATGAAGAATTTTTCAATTAAAAAAATCTCTTTGAAATAAGATACAATGGAAGATACAAAGGTCAGGAAAGAACTACTAAATATCACCTTTCACACAATCATATTTGCTACCTGAGTACTGATGATTTTTAGTGATACTTTATAAATGCCTGCTGGTATTCAGTTCAGAACCAAAGAGAAAGTATGCCCTGCCAGTAAAGCTGGTTATTTTATCCACTAACCAGTACAGTAGGCTACTCTCTGTATATAAATCAAAAACGTAGTGACGTTTCCCAATTTCCTTGGAAGCATTGTTACCAACAAGTAAAACTTTAGGCTTTTGGCCTCCAACTAAACATTCTTTTGGAGATCTCCTCTAACTTGACTTAAAACAATTTTCATTCATTTTTCCTTTCCATTCAGAGTCTGGCCAGACTGACCACTCTGACGCTGGCAAAGTACTGTTTTATTCCAAAGTAGGAGGGTGAATAATACATCTCCTTATCTTTGACGACAATGTTTTTGTAGTGCTTTTCTTGGCTATTTTGTCACTTGTAAGCTTTTACTCTTCCATTAAATAAAAACTAAACTTTTTTTTCAGTTCATTCAGTACATTTCACTGTTTTTGTCCAAAGAATCTGACCTTATTTTGTCATAGATCTATATCCCTAATATAGACTGTTACAGAACAGTCAAATCTACCTGATTACAGTCAGTCTTAAATCAGTGATGCTAAACTTACTGATAGCATGTACCAACTATGCAACCATTCTTGCCCCAGGCTCTCCTAATTCAAATACTGCTTTTGAGAAGAAGGTACTGTTGTGGGCTTTTAAAACTTCCTCCAAAGTTACACCAACTAGCCTAGTTATTTTGTGTTTAAGACTGATAATGTCACTTGATCCACTGTTTCCATTATAATATCCATATTATTACATAGTAAAGAAAAAGGCACTCTGCAGCAGAAAGCTAAAAATTGCAAAGCAAAAATTTTACCTAGAAGCAACTCAGGAAGAAGCCGTAGTACTACTTCATCTTTGTTCCTCTTAGAATACTGTAAAGCGCACAACTGCAAGTGTTCATCTAGTACAGTGAAAAAAATATGTCTGATAATGAACCAAAATGTCTAAAGAATGGGAGTAAGTCTTTTTCACTTTCTTAGTACCTGTTTTTGTCCCTCGAAGTTATAAAGCATGAATGCTTAAACAGGGGACTCTCCTGGAGCTCCCGTCATGGTACAGCGGAAATGAATCCGACTAGGAACCACGAGGTTGTGGGTTCGATCCCTGGCCTCACTCAGTGGGTTAAGGATCTGGCATTACTGTGAGCTGTGGTGGAGGTCATAGAGGAAGTTCAAACATAGATGCAATTAGACCCCTAGCTTGAGAACTTCCATATGCTCTGACTGATGCCTCAGAAAGCAGAAAACAGGGGACTCTCCTGAGGCTACAAGTAAAAGAAAGGTAAAGACATTTTAAGAATAAAGCCCCAAGAAATGTTACCAAAGTTTCCATATACTTTCTCAAATGTCCCATTACTCCATTTTACAACAACACAACTCTTATCTTTTCTTGTCACTAATATGACACAGTAGAATTCTTACAGGGACACTGCAATAAGACAACTACATATCAATGACTATGAATTTAGGCTGTAATAGAAATATATTCTAACACAAAGATCCTTTTTCACCATTATATGCAAGTCCATATTCTCACCATTATTAAGGAAAGTTGGTTTTAGAACCAATCATTTTATGTTTTCCTCTAGGAGATCCAAGAAAAAAAGTACAGTATCTTCCTTTATATATAATTTTGTAAATATACTTGGTGGGAATGTAAATTGGTGTAACCACTATGGAAAACAATACAGAGGTTCCTCAAAAAAAAAAACAAAAAAGCAGATCCACCTTATGACCCAACAATTCCACTCCTGGGATATATCCAAAGGAAACAGAAACACTAATTTGAAAAGATATATGCTCCCTGATGTTCATCATAGCAGCACTGTTTACAACAATCAAGATATGGAAGCAACGTAAGTGTCCATCAACAGATAAATGGATAAAGACGTGGTACACACACACCTACACAGGAATACTACTCAGTCATCCAATGCCAACAACATGGATGGACCTAGAAGGTCGTATACTTAGTGAAACGAGTCAAAGATAAACACTGTATGTGTTATCACTTACATGTGGAATATAAAAAATAAAAGCACTGTACAGAACAGAAACAGACTCATAGATAAAGAGAACAAACTGGTAGTTATGGGTGGAGAGAGCGAACGGATAGGAGGAGCAAAAATGGAGTAGGGACTCAGAGGTACAAACTCTTATGTATATAAATAACCTACAAATATATATTGCACAGCACAGGGAATATAGCCAATATTTGATAATAATTTTAGTGGAATATAATCACTATGTCACACATCTGAAACTAACATAATAAATCAACTACACTCCAAAAAAATTATAAATATAGTACTCTCACACTAAGCATGACCAATTTTTTAAATTCTCTAAATGATGTCAAATTCTAGGAATTAGTATTTCTAGATCCACAATGAATGTCAGGCCAAAAATTCTCCTTGATAGGGAAAACTATAAAAATAACTTTTCTTATATCACAAATAGAATCCTAATTCCCTAACAGATATATAGTTAGATATTGCTTATAACATTTTTCTTCATGTAACTTTCTAAATGTAGCTAGAATTTTCTTTTCTAAATCATGAAATTGAATTTTTACCAACAGAAATTTGAAACATTTGTACACTTTGTCTATGCTTTCTCTAACCTTCCAATTTAATACTAATAATTTGTTTTGAGGTAGAACACAAGAAATCCTGAAACAAAAGTAGTAAAATACTTTTTTTAAACAATGCTAATAGAAATAAAGTGTTCTTGTTCTCCTACTTTTTTATTTTGGGATAGAATATTTTCCATGATAATGTTATAGCTAACCAAAATTTTAAATGTAGATGCAAATTTCCAGTTAAAATCTTTACTATGGAATTCAGCATGTAACTGTACCACTGTCTTTTCTTCTAAATTTTCCTTCTAATATTTTTTCTTGTGAGATTATTCATATGCTTTGCATTAACATATGCCAAGATAAAACAATAATCTTACAACTGTCATGGAAGAATTAAGAATCAATATGCATTAATAAAGTATATTATGCATCATTTTAAAAGACTTCCCCTAACTCAGGTATAAGTTTGTGATCAATAAAGCCAAGAGAAGCCTGGGTCAAATTTTCAACCAAGATTTTTAAGAAGACACTAACAAGATTTCTCCAACTTATTTTCTTGAAACCAAGCATACTTAAGAGCTAGAAAACAAGTATAAAGTATTTTGTTTGGCACACATACATCACAAATGACACAGCCTACAGAGGGGTCTGTTTTCCTAAAATCAGGAAAAGGGACAAATAGAAAAGGTCTTTAACTAGACACATTTTATAAACATATAATAAAGTTTCTTATTCCCCACACTTTTTTTTGAAAGACAATAGTATTTTTTTAAACCGACGAAATTTTCCCTAGCATCTGTTCAAGTTTTACTTACACACAATTGTACTGAAATAATTTATAACATGTCCATAAAACATCCATTTTCTCTCTTTTGTTTACTTCATCTTTATTTCTTTTCCTTTGTGTTCGTTGAAGAAGGATGCCCTCAGGCACTTAATTTACTCAATTAACAGACAGTGCCATCATAAACTAAAATGATGTATTTGAAAAACAGCCTTAGCTACTCATTATATTTAAAATCATATTCACCGTCCCTAAGTTCCTAAAAATTGTCAGTGCAAAGCTGAAAGTTACATATTGAGAAATGAGAGAAGCATTTGGACAAATCTGGCTTATGAAAAATATATTTCTGTGTAAATATAAGCTGCATTAAATCTTGGCTTTGTTTTAGAAGGTTGCTTACATCGCTTTCAAAACATCTGTGTTTTAACTGTCAAGATTTTGCTGACAAAAGGAGAATTTGAATTATTATGTATGTGTTATGGAAAAAACACATGAAGGATTCAAAGACTGTAATAGTACTAATGAACAGTTTAATTTAGAAGAAAAAAATATGTGAGGGATCAAGAAAAGGGAAAGACTGACCGAGGAGGATGGCTGCAAGCTTCTGAGGTCAGAGCTTGTCTTTGATACACACATCCGCCTACTCAAGAGTAAAAAAGGAGAAAAAAATGTGTTCTCAGTATTATGGTCTCTCCTCTAGAGCTTATGAAATGCTTTATATTTAAAGATCCAGGAAAACATTAATACAGGGAACTACATGAGAACAGTAGAATATATGGTGCATGTATTTCAATTCAGTTGGTCGTCACAATTTTAATAACATGTCAACACAGAAATTGCCAGCAAAGTCATAATTAAGTTATTAAATTGTCAAATTAAGCTCCTTGTTTAGGTAAGACAGGGTTAGACAAGCAAACTAAATTGAAACTCATGATAGAGCAACATGAAATTTTTAATGAGTATGTTTTCAAGGACGAGTACTTATGGTTCCTAGGACTATTGAGATTGACTGTAAAATCATTCACTTTAAAAACATTTTAACTACATTTTAATATGGTCAAATATGTGAAAAGTTCAAAATTGAACATGATTATCGCAACATATAATCATTAGTTTTTACATCTGAATACACTGTCAAATACTCTATGCATCAAGACCTAGTGCCTTACCTAAGTATTATGTTCTATTATAGCTTATAGCATCAGGCTGACACCAAAAAATAAGAAAACCCTTTCAAATTCTCTTATAAATTTAAATAAAACACTGTCCTTAGTCTAAAATTATTCTCCTGAAAAACAATTTTTTAGCGGCAGTGTAGAGTAACACATATGAACAGACTTTTCATTTTAGTATTTTGGTAACTGTATATCTCAAAAAGGATTTTGGATCTTGAAAAAAAATGGGAATGTACAAAATAGTCATAGACTGAAGACTTCAAAAATCTAGTCACATTTAATCAGCCATTTTATTACAGAACGTTTATCCAAGTGTAACTATGTTTAAGCCTACATTAAGATTTCAAATCTGAGTTAATTCACCAACAGTTCTAAATAAAGAAGGTCATGACTTGCATCTTTTAAAATATGACAAACTTCCATCTGTCTAGAATATTAAAAAAAATAGTAACAAGGAGCTAAACCTCGAAGTTATTCATAAAGTAGTAACTTTAGCTTATCACAAATGCAGAATTAGTGACTAGATAATGATAGAGATTTTTTTTTTGAAAATTTTAAATTTAGGAGTTCCCATCATGGCACAGAGGAAACCAATCCGACTAGGAACCATGAGGTTCCGGGTTCGCCCCCTGGCCTCGCTCAGTGGGTTAAGAACCTGGCGTTGCCGTGAGCTGTGGCGCAGGTTGCAGACCTGGCTTAGATCCCGCATTGCTGTGGCTCTGGCGTGGCCTGGCAGTTATAGCTCTGATTAGACCCCTAGCCAGGCAACCTCCGCATGCCACAAGTGCAGCCCTTAAAAAAAAAAGGCAAAAGTAAATAAATTTAAGCAGAATAAACTTGAATAAAGTATAAGTCGTAGCTTCCTTGCCTTTTTTCTTTCCCTTTCATAGTAATTTATAGGAAATTTTATTACATAGAACATTGCCTTTTATTAGACTGAGGCAGAGGTTTCTCGTTCAGCTTTTCACTGATCTGCTGTACACTCCTGGGAAATGACTTCACCATTCTGCAAAACTAGGTACTTGGGTTTGATGATCAGTGCTATAGTTTAAACTTACCCCTGGAGTCACTTAACCATAGACGATTAAGGGAAAGTTGTTTAGAGAAGTGAAAGACTACTCATCTTTTTCCTGTAACTTTATCAGTAAATCAGGCAATTAAACAGTTAATTCTGCAGGCAGAAATGGATTGGCTTATATGGTGATTAAGGATGATCACATTCTGCATGTTTTGTGTCAGCTAATTCATTTTTCAGGACCTTTGAAATATTGTTTTAAGTGACCACAGGGATACAATTTCAGCTGTATTACACAATTCTCTAGAACTTAATATCCAATATGACACCTTAACTGCAAATTAACTAAAAATCAAGCCAACAGCCTTGGTTTTACTTTTTAAGTACTATGGGTTTAGTATTGGCTTAGGAAAATTTCTTCTAATTGCTTTTTATTCTAATATTTTATCAGCAATGTGCAAACAAATGCTAACTAACTGTAATTTATCTTTAACTGTTAGGTAGCATAAGGTAGATTACATATTAACTTTAAAATCCACTTCCGGAGTTCCAGTCATGGCTCAGGAGAAACAAATGACTAGCATCCCTGGCCTCGCCCAGTGGGTTAATGATACAGTGTTGCCACGAGCTGCAATGTAGGTGGCAGATGTGGCTTGTATCTTGCATGGCTGTGGCTGTGGCTGTGGCACAGGCCAGTGGCTACAGCTCTGATTTGACCCCTAGCACGGGAAACTCCATTTGCCATGGGTGTGACCCTAAAAAGACAAAAAACAAAATGAAATTCACTTCCCTCATTTTTTCAGCAGTAAATTAAAAGGATCAAAAAATTATGTTCACTAAAACATCTCTTTTATCCAATTTAGGAATGTAAAGTTTTTAATGTGATCCTCCCAGTGGAGGAAATAACATTGGGGATTGTTTTCTTCTTTTTCCTCCCCGAGGAAATAAGAATTATTCTGAATCATAGTGACAGGTCAGCATAGGGGGGGTCTTGTTTTGTACTGTCTAGGGAAGAATATGTGACTAGAGTAAACATTTAATTAGTTGGCATCCTTCCTCAAGAGCCTGAGGAGTCAGACTTATGAAAAACAATATTATAAACATAATACAGTAATTGAACTTCATTAAAGTTTAATAAACTTGAATCGGTAGCAGAGAAAAAATAGTTATCTAATGTATATTTTTTAAATTCTGTAAATCTCTGACGTATTAAAGCATCTTTCACAAGTATGTGAAAAAGCATCCTTTATAGATCTATGATATATTAGCATGAGACATCTGTCTATTGAATTTTAAGTTTTACTGACCAAAAGATAGCAGAGAAAAGTCATCCACAGATATTTCTTGCCTCAAGGCAAGCCCATTCTTTTTGTTAAGCATTATCAGATTCGGTTCACAGTAATTCATCTTCCCGTCGCTGTAACCTCATCGGAAATATTTGCTGAGGTTAAAACACCAGCCTCATTTTACCTCTATGGTTACCAGCCTTCCAGAATATGATAGCCTAAGAAACAAAGTGGAATTGAGGAAGTAGGGGGACAAAGCTTTCTAGGGAAAAACATATTAAGTTCTTCCCTCCCTATAACTCATTCTCTTGAAACCTTTTCTTTTCTTTCTTAGATCTCTCCCTTCTCTTAGCTTCCTTCCTTATTCCTCCTAAGGCCATCATTTTTCAAGCTGTAGTCAGTACTATAGAACTCCAAACACAAACCAAGACTGGGCTCATGGAAATGATGCATCAATAAGATTGCTAGACCTATCTCTACCATAGCTACACACTCCTCATACTTTTTTTAACAATGAACCATGCTGAGTATCAGTATGATGTTCACAGTCAAGTTCAAGATCTCAGATTTCCTGAAAACTCTAATACCCATACGCTCAAATTTCCTCCAATCTAAAATACGGAGGTATATTACTTACAAAGTAAATAAAGCTGCAGTTATGGAAACTAGTTGGGAGAGAAAGAATTTAAAGCATTGAGTCTCAGGCTAAAAATTGGAATCATTCTATAACTTAAAAAAAGGGGTGGGGGAGAACCCCAGGCTCCATCAATACCCAGAATCTCTAAGGGAGATACTTGGTCATTAATAATCTTTCTAAAGCTTCTAAGATGATTCTAAAATTTAGCAAGGTTTAAAAGCCACTGATACTAAATCAGAAGAACAGATTACTTATCCTTGGAGAATGCCAGTATTTGAAAACAGTGGTGAAGATGATAAATAGCAAAGATGGAATGGAAATCAAGAGAGAAAATAGTTTAAGTGGGAAATTGAAACAAAGTAGAACCACATTTCTTTAATTTGTAAGCAGTGGTAGTTGGTTAAGGATATGGAGCTGGGAATCGTTTTTAAGATGAGAGATATTTTAACCTATGTAATAGCTGATGAGAAAGATCCAACAGAAAGGGATAAAGTGAAGATGTGTATAGAAAGGAAAACTCCATCCTTGAGGTCTTCAAGACTGGATGAAGAGCTAGGATCCAGAGCAGAGAGAGGGAACTGATACCATACATAAGAGTATCTACCTTCTTTCCTCTAAAGGCAGAAAAATGGAAAATAAGCAACCAAAGCAAGTGTGCAAGGTTGGGAGAAGAGGAGAACATCCCAATAGGATAGCTTCTCTTTTCCCTCTAAAGTAGGATCTGAAGCCACATGACGGGAGAAAAGTGAACCTGTCATTTAAGGAATGAGTATTTTGCAAGTTATGAGGTAATAGAATAGATGTATTTATCTCTGTGTTTTGGTTCCTGGCACAGAACCTCTGAAACCTTATAATATCCTAAGTGAAAAGAATTCTGGTTCCACGTCTTATTCTAGTATTTGTCTTTGAACCGATCCCTCACATAGGGTTCTAAAACATTCGTAAAATTTTAAGTGATAAGAACACGAGGCACAACCTTTGTTCTAAAAACACGACTCTGAATACAGTCCTGGATGACTTCCAGATGGAGGGTGGTCACGAGAAAGACCAAGCCATGATTAAAAGCTTGGCATTTATAGTCCCACCTCTCATCTTACAAGGAAGTAACAAAGAAATTTACTTAATTGATCATGCCTAGGTGAGGAATCCTCCATGAAAAACCCACAAGTACAGGGCCCAGAGCACTTTCAGGCTGAGAAACACATCCACACCAGGAGGGTGACACACTTCTACTCCATGGGGACAGAAGTCCCTGTGCTTGGAGCCCTCCCAGACTTCACTGTGTGTATCTCTTCATCTGGCTATTAATCTGTATTCTTTATTCTTTAACAAATTGGCAAACCTAAGTATCTTCCTCAGTTCCCACAGTGTTCTAACAAACTAATCAAACCCTAGGAGGGAGGTCAGAACCTCTGATTTGTAGTCAAATCTGACAAAACCTGCAGTTAGAATCTTAAGTGGTAAGGGGACTGAGCCCTTAACCTATGTGATCTGACACTATTTATCCAAAATTTAGTTGAACTGTAGGACACCCAGCTGGTGTCACAGATAACTGCTTGATGTGCAATAAAGCCTCCACACGTTTGGTGACCATAAGTACAACGTATTGTATGAGCAGTCAAGGAGGCACTCAACCGAACTTGGGTTTTCCCTAGTTGGGAACAAAAATATCTCATGTTTTCCTATACACAGGTATTATTAACTGATTTAAATCTCAGTAACTCTATGAGATAGGTACTGGTTTCGTCATTCACAGATGACGAAACAGAGGCGGAGAAGGATTAGGTAATTTGTCCATAGTCACAGGGGTATATGTGGTCTGTACATCTTGACTTTGAAGCATGAGCTCATAGCCACCCCACTGCACCCTCGTCTGTCGGGTAAGGCACCTCACCACCAAAGACTAGGTTGAAATGCTCTCCTCCACAAGACAAACCTCACTCCAATCCTACCTCACCATTTATTCACCTTAATAAAAGCACATTAATTTCTTAGACTCAGTTACATTAGCAAAATATAAATAACAGAACATTCCTTACGTGTTAGGAAGAACAGTGTGATTCTATTCCACATTACAAAGATACAGACACCTGTTACTTGCAAGGCATGGAAAAGGCAAGTTTTTTTTCAAGGACTTTATATACTAGAAGAGAAAAAGAATAATCAAGTACACAAATTCTACAGACTGAGGCAGATTTCTCATTTTTTCCAAGGGATTTATAATCTCAGATACATATAAATTCCAGGCTCTCCTCATTTTAAAATGATGCTACCGTTTTGCATCAAGTTAGACCTATTGACAGATAGTTCCCCTAATGATTTTCATCACAGCAACCAAACACACACAGTAAGCATTTGTGGTATTGAAAAATGGATCCTCTCAAACCAAGCAGAGAAGTCCTCTTAAGATTTGGGGAAAGAGAATGATAACAACCACAAGAAACTTGATGTACCTATATCAATAATATAAGTAGTGCCAATGTTACAAAATGCTCTTTCTGAGAACTAACATTCCTCATTTCAGTGCTTAAAATTTCTCCAGCCTTTCGTTTGAGCAGAGTTCAGTTCAGTCTCTCTCCCCACTGCAACAGTCTTGAATAAAGTCTTCCCTTATCTGTTTAACTTGTCCAGTGCAATTTTCACTCACAGTTCTAAATAAAATCACAGGAATAATCCCTAAGGTACACAAACCATGTTAAATCCTACATTCTTACCTTACTGAGCAGTACATTTCATAATTGTCAAAAGTAAAAAAAAATATTGTACCAAAAGAAAAGTGAGGCTACAAGAATGAGAATCTAAGACGGAAACACATGACAGAAAGTTTGAGCTCAAGTTTTCTCCCTCACTATGAGAAGCACGCTGAGCTAATCAGCCTGAAGCGTAGACTATTTAACTTCATTCAGGGTTCAGTAGTAAAAGCTACAAAAAATACGTTAACTGTTTTCCAAGGCATGGTTCTTTACATGGTCCATTATTTATGGTCCATTATTTATAATCTAATAGCACCTATTATCCCAATTTTAGTATTAGATGAGTTAATATAGAATTAACTGGAAAAAGTTATCTTTTAAACTTCTTTATAAAGGCCACTAATTAAAAAGACTTCATGGTGTTAATTTTTGTTTCTTGTAACAAAAAAGTTAAGTTGTTTTACCCTATTAACTTGTTTTAAAATGGCTTTGTTGCCAGAAAAAATTGACAGTCTCCTTTTGTTGCCTTTTTCCCCTGCTCTAAATTTTATACCAACAGAAATATACATTTATACAAAAGGGGAAAAAATAAAAGTAATAAAACAGATAAAGTATTGCTCTAATCTTATTTTTTCATTATTCAAGGTCAAATACAACAGACAAACTTCAAGTTAAAGAAATGCAATAAACCAATAACTATAATGCTCTTAAGGGCTTGAAACTGCTGAGAAGCTTTTTATAGTTTAATGGAAAAAAATAAATCTAATGTGATTTACAAAATGTTCCCATAAAATAGTATTCGGTAAATTATTCTACACAACCTCCCATCTATCATATGGCATGGCTATTTTCTTCAACATATTTAAACGTGATCTCAACAAAGTGATTTCACAAATTGCTTTTTTTTGGGTCAGGTTTAATTTTAGCAATGAGGCACAATTTATTTGTTCACTTACAGAAAACTGTATCTTAGCTCTCTTCATTTATCTGCAAATTCATCTGCTTTGCTTCTGATTTTTAATTTGCCATTAGACACAATTTTCCAATCAAACTATTAAAAATTACTATATGCCTCCTAAAGTTCTTCAATGTATATCCCACATTTGATCAAGTATACATTTGAGGAAAAGTCTCAAAGTACAAAGTGCAAATTGCTATTTCCTGTAAGTTTTGCCAAACTCTGTAAGTTACATGTCTTTAAACTGCTTGACAGAAAGACCAATTTTAATCATTCTAACCTTTAAGCATTTATTTCTATTTTGCTTTGCAGAAAGAAGGGACTCAGGATATATGAAAGTGAGTTGACTTTGTTCTGACCCCCTTCTCAATGATCTTCTCAGTGTTACACTCCCCACACTAAGACTAGTAATCAATTGGTTTCCTTTATAGGGATGTGCTGTTAAATTACTTTCAAAGGAAAATATAAGAAGTAGGAACTAGTTAAAAATGCAAAAACACTATCATCTGATCAGAAAATTTTCTACAGTGGGTTTTATTACTTTTACTATTATTTCAGCATTGAAGTTAGTGGCTGGCAATGTTAAAGTTATATACCTTAAGATGCTCAAGAATGACTACAATTATTACAACCCTACCTGGAGGCCAGTTTGCTACTGGGACATCAGTAATCTCAGCAACACATTATTTGGTAAGGAAGCAGGAAAGTTACATTTAAGAGGTTGAAGCAAGTCTCTTTATTTTTTTTATTTAAGTAAGCTGTCAGCTATAATCCAGTTGTATAGTACTACTTTCTTCTGAGTAGTCTTCAATTACATAAAGTGGCACTCATTGAATGAAGAGTTTAAAATCAGTTCCTTAACAGGAAACAACAGTGATGCTAGTAGAATTGATGCTAGTAGAATTGGTTTACTTGGACAGTTCTTCAGATTAAAACTCCATAACAGGTTATTTCATATTGGTCTGTCTTGGAGAGAAGTATCCTAAATAGGCTTTTCAAAGTGGTGCTATATGTGGTACCCACATTTAGACATCACAGGAAAAGGTTCCATTGTTCTGAAAACCCTGGATAACACTATGCACTACAGCTTAGGTGCACTCTTTGTCATAGATGTGATATGGAAAACAGATCAGTAGGCACTCACTTCAGAAATGGGGTGTGATACCAACACAGGAGAGGCAAACGCCATTAAAAAAGGACCCTTTTAGGACAGACCTAGAAAGTACAAGCAGTTATTCTGGAGAAAATTAATAGATCAAATGTAGCATATCCACTTAGAGTAAGCTCATTAAGTCACAGAGCTTTGGGGGACATTATGAGCATAGAAATAACAATGACCTGAACATCGAATGAATTTCACAGACAGCTTCAAACCTCCTCCCAGACCCTGTGAAGCCTGTATTATTCCTTATCCTTTACAAAATTCATATGAGACTCTCTAGTTCTACTGACATAGCTGGCAACATGACAACACTGCTCACCTTGTCCAGTGAATAATAATCTGTTCCTTCCCTCACCCAAAATATTCCCTTTCCTGAATGTGCCAAGCTCTTCAGCACATTCTCACCTTTCCACAGGCTAAACCCTTGCTTGTGACGAACAGATGTAATTAAGAATTTCAAATGAGTTCATCCTGGATTTAGGGCATCCATAAATGCAGTGGCAGAGAAAGGCCAAGGCAGACCTGTGACACAGACTCTCAATACAGAAGGCTGTGTTGATGCCAGAAAGATGTTACCGGAATCTGGGTTTTTGTTCACGCAGTCAAAGAATGAACTTGACTAACATACAGACAGCAAGCAAGCAAAGTCTTTATTTCAGGAAAGCAAATAGCTCCCAGGGCTCCTGGGACTGGGGAGAAGAGCCCCCACTCTTTATCGTCCCATACGGATTTTTATCCCTTAAAGAATGGCAGGTACCAACATGGGGTCCAGAAAGATGTGGTTTTCTCCCACTGGCCTTGTCCAGTTACCTATGTCAGTCCTTGTCCAATAGAGGTCTCAGGGCTGGAAATGTCCTGTAATGTCTCATGGTTTCTTTGCGCTTTTCTTTCCATAAACTGAATCACAGGGAGTTAGGGATTAATGTCCATCTGGGCATAGGTACACACCCTATAGTAAACAAGGCCTATGGGGATGTTACTCCCTGGAGCCCTTAGGCTACAAATGTTCATCAATGGCCATATCAAAGAATGCATCGAAGCCCATGCCCATACACTGACTACTTGAGTTATTATTCTGACTCAATGTGAAGACAGAGGTTGAAGCTGGAGTCAAGGAAAGTCAAGGATTGCCAGCTGCCATGGGTACTAAGAGATGCACGGACCAGATTCTCCCCAGAGCTTCCACAGAAAAAACCAGCCCTGCTGATACCTTTGTTTTAGACATGTCAACTAAAAAATGCACAACCTGAAAATTGAGTTAAGTTTTATTTGGGGAAAAAATTATTACTTAAGCCTGGGAGACAGCATCTCAGGTAACCCAGAGAATCCAATCTGCAGAGGGAGAGGTGGGGGTGCCAGGATATATGAGTTTTGCAATAAAGGGAAGGTAGTAGGAACAAAGATTTACAGATAACCAGATTTACAGACAACTAGTTTCTATGGGAAGAGTTAAATGTTTGGACTTACTGGACTCACTCCTTTGAGATGCACCACAGCTGTGGGCCAGTCTTTGTTTCGTTCCTAAGTTCCCTCATGGCTCCCACTCTTGGGAGTGGCTGTTGTCACAGATGAACATGACATCTTTTGTTTTGTCCACTAACTACAGCCCAGGAGGCAGTATTTCAGACAGCTCTGACATACTGCCCTAAAGAGGAAAGGGCAAATAGTAAGAAATGTCTTAAAGTTGAAGGGGGAAGTGCATGCAGTTATTTGTACTGTTATTTATACCCACATTTTATAGAAGTTATTTATACCCACATTTTATAGAAGTTTACTCTTGGTCTTGTGATGTCTATTAGTCATAGACATCAATCACTGAAGGTATTCATGTTTTTCTAGATGTGAGGAGATGCAAGAATTGGGCTCATAATATCTTCTAAAAATATCTCAGGACCCATTCTTCTGGTTTTCCCAGAACAGAGTGCCTCACTCCTGGTTTCCACCCTGAGCTCTGACAGCAAGTGCCAAACTTCACTTCACAGATGTAAGGCCTCCAGAACCTAGAGAGAAGCAATGTCTATACTTTTGGGCCATCAAGTTTGTGGCTTTTACAGCAGCCCTAAGAAACTAGTACACAGGGACATGGCTTTCTCTTCTTGGATTATCTTTGCTTCAGATATGCCTAAGGGCCTCCTCCTCAGAGGAGCTTTCTGTAGCCTTACCATTAAAATAGATCCCTAAATCTATCAATCTCTATCAATAAATCCTATTTTTATAGCATTAACTCCAAGTTATAATTACGCATTTATGTGTTCATCTATTTTCCTGTCTTCTGCACTGAACTATATTCTCTATAAAGGCCCTTTCTGTTTTCTTCAATTAAACAGTATGTCCAGCAACTCACATATGCTTACTATACAGTTGGGTAGGAGATGTTCTTTAATACATAGATGTACTCACAAAAAAATATATATAAAATATAGCCCATTCACTTGTTTATAAAAATACAATAAGCACAAAACATTCATAAGCACAGAATTTGCTAAATAATTAAAGACATATAAATTTTATTATCCACTGCACAGTACAAATAACTCCAAACTTTATCTCTGTTCTCAAAGTTACTTTGAGTAGTTCCACAATTAGTGGTTTTCCTTGACCTTCCCTTCCCCTTTTTAGGGCTGCACCAGCAGCATATGAAAGTTTCCACACTAGAGGTTGTGCTGGAGCTTCAGCTTCCACCCAAAACCACAGCCACAGCAATGCCAGATACAAGCCAAGTCTGCAACCTACAGCACAGCTCACAGCAACGCCGGATTCTTAACCCACTGAGGCCAGGGATTGAACCTGGATCCTCATGGATACCAGTCAGATTCGTTTCCACTGAGCCACAACGGAACTCTGTCTCTGAGCATTTATAGATTGCTTCTTACACATCACTGACTACTCAGTTAAGAAAAATAATCACACTTAGAAGAAAGGCAAAGGGAAAATAGCGTATCTTTTCTGGTAGAAAATATAATCTCCAAGTTTATGGGCCATTGTCCTGTAGGACATCAACAGTTATATAACTAACCTAGCCATTTTCCCCAACAGTCTTTCTCTGATGCCAACATAGTTGTCTTCCTATAATAAGCTGCATAAATATTTAGCACGTTCTCAGTCTATGAGTTATATAATGGACTTTCAAAAATAGTACGTTTTAAGTGCTTTAAAAACATTAACTCAGCAATTGCTACTTATTTTGGTTTTTTTTTTTTTTAAGGAACTAGACTTTACCTCCTCTAAACTAGTTGTATTGCCAGCTCCTAAGATACCACTGTCCTAACTTTCCCCCCCACAGCACATAACACACAACATTAAAGAGTTTAGAACATGAATAACATGAAAGATAAAATGCTATACATATTTGCCTTTGCTTTATTCCCAGAGGTAGACCGTATTTTCCCCACGTTCTCACTCTCGTTTTTTCTGATTAAAGTCAAAGTTTTTTTAAAAAGCAGTCACATACAAGTCAGAAAACTGTTCTCTCATTCTACTATTATATTACAGAGAGAGCTACTTAGTATAGCCTGTATTCATCATGATGCTGCTTATCAATTTTGCAGCATCAACAACTTAAGTTCTCTTGGCAACAGGTCTCTGGTGAAATGGCACTAGGTCGGGTACAAAATGTAATAGGCTATCCTCCTTAAATATCTCACCTTGTTTTGGAAAACAACCTGAAACATCAAAAATAATGTCAAGTAAAGCCACTGACAGATTTATAATATTCTGCATTTATCTTGTGTGTCTAAATTAGAAGAGTCATAAAACCCAAGCTCAACATAAGCATACACACGCACTTAAAACACATGATTAGATTTAAATTACAAAAATCATGTTAAAGAATTTGTAGTTTTATCAACTAAGAGTAAACCATCAACTTGACTTTATAAAACTTGAAGATTTGATTATAGAAAGAGTGCTTTAATATCACTGATTAAAGTTTTTAAGGTATGCATCAAGATGACACCACTGAACATCCAAACACCTACTATCCTTCGATTAG
Source organism: Catagonus wagneri (assembly GCA_004024745.2). Taxonomy (NCBI): domain Eukaryota; kingdom Metazoa; phylum Chordata; class Mammalia; order Artiodactyla; family Tayassuidae; genus Catagonus; species Catagonus wagneri. The sequence goes on along the minus strand of PVHT020000173.1, from coordinate 21,638,903 downwards.
CACTTGTTCAACTTACAATAACGGTGACATCAAAAAATTCTAATATCACAGTTGTATAAGAACATCAGATAAAGAGCTGACATTATTACCAAAACCAAGATTGTATGTGTGTACACACATAACTATATAATTATATTTTTTGCCACATACAGATTACTAAGGATGAAATTTAAACATGCTTAAATATATATTTTATATTACAGTTTCTTAACAGTCATTAGATTCAGACATTGATAAAAAATACTTTGCCCTCTACAGTTTCACATAAAATTGTATGTCATTCACAGAACAGAATTGAATATATAAAGTAATACTAAATATTACTTTAGTAATACTAAATATTACTAAAGTAATATTACTAAAGTAATATTTAGTAATATTTAGCCTAAGCAGCAGTTATCATAGGATATTTTGTGTGTTTTCTTAGAGACTCATTCAAGATATTCTTTTTGAAGGGAAGCCTTCAAATTTAGGAGCCAGAAGAACTATGCCTATGAGAGCTCTTTCCCCTACATCATAGAATTGCAGCTGCATAAGTGTTCAAACCAGTAACTGATAAATATGGCAGAAAAGATACCATTCACCAGAAAAAAACAAAAGGAGCACTTAACAGTAATTATACACATAAGGTAGCTGCCAGTACTTTCTACATGGTTTTCATCAACCACATGTAGCTCTATTAGTCATCAGCACGAAGGACCACCAGAGCTAAGCAAGACCCACAAGGTACTCCCAAAAGTACCTTGGTTGACAATAGGGAGGAAAAAAAAAACAAAACAAAAGAAAACAACAAGACAGGTATAAAGGAGGAGCAAAAAAACTCAAGTGTTTCAGAAAGAAAGAAGAAACCATAAAAGGATGAGAGATCCAGCTAATGACATGTGCCCAAAGAATGATCTTTCAATGCTAGCCAGATGTTCTTTTATAGGAATGTTTATGACAGCCTGGTTGTTAAATAACTGGAATTACAAATCTCTGCCTTCTTTATTCAAGTGAAATTAAGTAAAAATACTGTAGATTTTGTGTTTGAACTGTTACACATCAAGAAAACATGTTTCATTTTCCTGAACAGTATTGGAGACGCCAGGAGGGAATGTAGACATTGAACGAAATCTTGTCATTAGAAAATGTGAGCAAACTATCAGGAATCTACCTTCCCTTTATCCCTATGCTTTGAATTAACCAGAAAATTCTGTATTAGCAGACTGGTCTGTGCACCTAACACCAATAGTTATAGTCTATATAGTCCATTCATCACTCAATGTATTATACAAGCTACCAAGTATCAGGCATCCTGCTATATGCCATGATATACATACATATGCTCTTGAACTGATGGAACATAGAGCTTATGTAAACAGACATTAAACTAATAAGTCATCAATAATATATAAATATGTATTTAAAATCTTGATAACTACTATAAATTATTAAGATAATGGTTGAGTGTTAATGACAGCAGTTACTGAAGGGGGGGGAACTTTTCCACATGTGTACTTTGCTTCACATTTAAGAAGTTTAAAAATGTTAAGTCTCAGTGGAGATGTCAATTAGGCAACTGGATGTTTAAGTCTGGGTTTAAAAAAATGCCCTGAGTTAGAATATAAATTATCATATTCAAGCATTTAAGTAGTGTTTAATACCATGTAAATGGCTAAGAAAAACTAGAGGAGCCTTACTGTTGTCCTCCAATGCTAGCCTTACAAGAAATACTTAAATGTTAAAAGTGGATGTTAGTCAAGCATAGGTTACCTAACTCTTAGATTCCACCTTTTACTGAATGTGCTATTTAAATAAAAGCCCTATTTAGTGATTCCCACCTATGCCTCCAAGTGCTATCAATGGAGCTAAAAGTAAAATTAAAAACAATGCCATTTCTTGGCTAGTTGAAATGAAGGACTGATGGGGGGGTACCTTTCAGTCCAACTACTACAGATTCTTTTATTTCACGGTATTGCCAAGAATAATTAAAAATCAAGTAACTGGGTATTCAGCAGTAACAAAAGCAAAACAACGGCTAACAGTTATTTCTCTTAAACATCTAAGAATGTGAATGCTAAGAAAGGATAATGTTCAATAGTCCCAAAATTATGGGCAGGACTCTTACATAATTGGTAATGATTAGTGTTCCTAAGCATAGGCTTTGATGGGTATAGGACTGGGTTCAAATCCCAACACTTTCAGATACCTACTAGCTCATACAAGTTATATAGTCTTTCAAAGCTTTTATTTTCTCATACATTGAATATTGCTAATAATTCTATTTCACAGGGCTAATGTAAGGATTAGTTACTTTTAATAAAATAGAGACTCAGTACGGTCCATAGAATGATCGATTTTAATTTTATTTTGAAACGCCACTCACAAGAATACCAGGAGAAAGAGATAATTCATTTGACTTAACCAGAACTAACTTGTTTGTTCTAATCCTCAACACAGTGAGTCTTCTAGAAATTTCACAATATTCTACTATTTAGAGTAAGACATGATCTTAATTATCTTCACTATGAAGAAAAAAATTGATTTATGATCAATAAGTAATATATACTTCTGGTTATCAAAGTATTTCTTTCACAAATACTATTACTGCTTCCTCACTTATATACAACATCCGACTGCACATGCTACCCTGAAATATCCAGAGAAAAATAAATCACAAAAACTGAATCTCAAATTGTAAAATGACTAACACTTACATTATTCTGTGTTTCTCCATACATGACCCTCTAGACTGCCTAAGACATCTTTAGAGACAATCACTCCCCTGACTGTTCGCTTATCTCTAGATTTTTTGACCTCTGAAGCATAAAGATTGACACTTCTAAGACAGATTTTGATTCAGTATTTACACAATAGATTTAGCAGGTAAGGACTATCATAAATCAGAGACAAAAATCTCAGGTATGAAATATCTATCATACTTAAGAAGTACACTCAAAGATGTTTCTCCAAAATTTTGATAACCCCTTATCACATATACCCTTATATGATTTCTAGTTATATATCACCTATCAAATACTCTAAAAAAATCACCCATCAATATACCTTCATTTCCCAACATCTATTTAAATGATCAAGATGCATCCACCTAGATTACTGAATATGCTGATATATGCAATATGAAGAATTATTTTGCATACCTTCATGGAAAATAATCTATCGATATGACAGTCTTCTCAGCAATGGAACTATTGTATATTTATCAAAAAAACAGAACAAAGGTCATTTGGAGAAAACTTTAACTGTACTAAAAATGTATATATTAGTTATCCTAATCCAACACATTTCTATGATTCACATTTCTAAAGGGTACACTTGGTTAGTTCAAACAAACAGTCACCATCTTTGATGAAATCCTTTTCCTTATTGATAATATTAACATCTGGACAGTTTTCAACCAACTCATATTATTGAGCTTGATTGACTAAAATTCAGAATGATCAAATTCACTACACTTCAACAGAGAAGGTCAGTATCTGAAGGCAACATTCAGCTGGGTTCCATGCTCAGTCGTTTTATGATTTGATAAATTATCATTAATATAGATGTAACAGCACAAATGTGACCCCCTCCAAAGAGAAAATATAGAAACTATCTCATTCTTGAAACTCTCAGATTTACCATTCCATGTGAATCACTCTCATTTTTATAGCAACTACTTGAAAATCACTGGCAAAAGTTTCTTATGGACACACTTCAGCAGAAATGTTGCAAATATTCAGTGGTAATCCACTGACTCAAATGAGAACCTGAAACTAGGTCATTTGGGTCATCAAAACTGATCTGTACAACAAATTAATTTCAGCACAAATCAATACAAAACCTTCCAATTTTAAATTTTGATATTTAGTTCTCTAATAACTAAAATCCTTTGAATGCATCTCACTGACAAAATAATTGAGAGTCTTTAGAAAAAGGATTCTGGAAAACTCATTTCTAGGATTCTGCTGACAAATACAGGCAAAATGGAGAAGTGGGTAGGTATGACTCCAAGTTTGTAACAGAAACTTAGCCAACTAAGTGCTAGCCTACGCTTTGGATAACAGGACTTCTGATCTATGTGAAAAATTGCCCTGCTTTATTCATAAAGAGTAGAAAAAGGACAAATATTTCAAATAGCAACAAAACTTCGGGTTTTTCTCCATTTTATAAAACACTGTGAAAAGTGAGAAATGACAAATATTCATCTCCTAGAGCATGATTAATCCAGGCAGTGGAATGCTAGGCAACCAGTAAAATGAAAGCATTTTAATTGAAAAGAATAAAGTACAACAAACATTTTAATAATACCTAAGGCACTTTTAAGGGGAAAAAAATGGAATACAACAGGAAATGTAGCAGTAGCCAGTATGATCTGATTCAAGTAAAATGTAACTTCAATGTGTCAGAGATCTGGAAGTGTGTGTGTGTGTGTGTGTGTGTGTGTGTGTGTCATATTTTCTTTATCCACACATCCACTCATGGATACAGGTTGTTTCTGTAACTTGGCTATTGTAAATAGTGGTGGAATGAACGTGTGCTACAGCTATACCCTTTCAAGTTAATGTTTTCATTCTCTTTACATAAACATCCAAAAGCAGAATTACTGAATAATGTGGTAGTTGTATTTTTAATTTTTTGAGGAACCTCCATACTTGTTTTCCAAAATGGCTGCACCAGTTCACATTCCCATCAACAGTACATAAAGGTTCTTTCTTCACCACACCCTTGCCAACATCAGTTGACTCTTTTTTAAATCAGCCATGCTAACAGGTATGAGGTGACATCTTACTGGGACTTTGATCTGCACTTCCCTGATGATCAATGGTATTGAGACTTTTTTCATGTATTTGTTGGCCATCTGTATGTCATCTTGGGAGAAATGTCTATTCAGATCCTCTACTCATTTTTCAACTGGATATTTTTACTATTGAGTTTATGTTCCTTATGCATTTTGAATATTAGCCCCTTATCATATATGATTTGCAGATATTTTCCCCAGTTCAGAAGGTTTCCTTTTCATTTTTTCGACTCTTGCTGGACAGAAGCTGTAGTATAATGTACCAACACATTTATTTTTTGTTGTTGTCAGAATGACAACAAAAAAATCCAAGACCAGTCAGGGAGTTTACCACCCATGTTTCTTCTAGGAATCTTGTGCTTTCAGGTCTTACACTCAAGACTTTAATCCATTTTGAGTTAATTTCTATGTATATATTAAGAGTTGTCTAGTTTTCCCAACAGCATTTATTGAAGCAACTCTTTCTCCACTGTATATTCTTGGTTCCTTTGTTGTAAATTGACTACATATGTGTGAGTTTACTCCTGGGCTCCCTGTTCTGTTCCATTGGTCAGCCTGTCTTATGCAAATACCACACTGTTTTGATTACTAGTGCTTTGTAAGACAGTTTGAAATCAAGGAGTGTTATGCCTCCAGCTCTGTTTCTCTTTTTCAGGACTGTATGGACTATCCCTGTGTAGTCTTGTGGGTCCATATAATTTTTAGGATTTTTTGTTCTACTTCTGTAAAAAATGCCACTGAAATTTTGATGGCAATTACACTGAATCTTTGTATTTTCTTGGGTACTATGGTCATTTTAACAATATTAATTCTCCATATCCAATGGACACAGAATACCTTTCCTTTCCATTTACTTGTGCCTTCAATTTCTTTCATCAATATTAAGTAATTTGTTGAGAAATTTTCAAGTGAAGTCATGCCTAAGTCTAATTTTTTAACCTGATTTTTAAAAAAGACAACAGTACTAGTAATCAGTACATAGTTTATTAAGTTAAAATGTATACTTACTACAAATTATTTAACAAGTAAATATTTACCAGAATCAGTCAAGTTTTGGTGACTGGGAGGAGGCATGACCTCTCTGGTCACATGTGTCATGCTATATTGTTTGGGAATCTATTGTTAGGTATAAATATCATAATCAGCCATATGTGCTAACAACACTGGGTAAATTTGCCTTTTAATAAAATGTCTTAAAAATTTTAAAAATCTAAGAACTAATTTTCAGTGATGAATACATAGGTATGGTTATATAGTGGGTTATATTTTGGAAGAATAATCTAATAACGACTTTCTAACAACACAACAAAGTCAGTTAGCTTCAAATGTACTTTTCAAGTTGGTAATGATCTCTTTCTTGGGCCACCTGAATAAAGAACCATGTCTATTTCATGTTGGCCAATTCCAAGGCTTGAGGCAAAACAGTCAGCAAAGCAGCTAAGAAGTGGATGGAGTGAAAGGCAAGGATTTTATTTTTAGAAGTTGTGAGTCTAACAATGTAAGACGACACGGGGAGTACATTCTAGTTCACTGATACCTAACACCCTCTTCTACATGTCCAATCAATTAAATTACCTACATTAGTTCCCCTAGCCTAGGAACTGGGCTATTTTTATCCTGAATTTCCTTCTTGGTCCAGTGTAAAAGTAAATATATTTTTATAGATTTCACTCCCTATTAAGCCTTTTCCTAGTTGAAAAACTTTCCTTGGTGTTTTCTAAGACTGGTTACTATCAATGGCAAAGTCACTCATTTCACATTCCGCCTCATTTGCACATACAAGGAAAACACATACATATGGGAGATAACATAGGATGCTTGCAAACACAGGAAGGAAGTACATTTAAACTTCAGAACTCTTCATCCCAGCAAGCTCTCAGGCAACTGAGAGGAAAACAAGGATTCCAAGGCACACAGAAGCAAGGAAGGAAGGACAAGAACTAAGAAAAACAACCCACCAAAAGCCGAGTGGGAAACACAAGTATTCTCTTCTTCATGAACTCTTACGATTTCTAGTCCTAATAATATGTATACATATGTTTTTTTAATCTTTTCAGGGCTACACCCACAGCATATGGAAGTTCCCAGGCTAGGGGTCAAATTGGAGCTGTAGCCACTGGCGTATCCCACAACCACAGCAATTCCAGATCTCAACTGTGTCTGCAACCTACACCACACACAGCTCACTCCAATGCCGGATTCTTAACCCACTGAGCGAGGCCAGGGATAGAACTAGCATCCTCATGGATCCTAGTCAGATTCGTTTCCAATAAGCCACAATGGGAACTCCCTAATAATGTATTTTTAACCTGGTACTGACATTAGAAAATAATGTGAACATAGGGACTGGAGTCTGAACAAACATTTGCAGTAAAAGAGAAGCATATACTGTAGCATTAGTAAGAGAGAATTCGAATAGACACTTGACTACATCAATTATTTCTAAAGAAACATTGCTTTTAAGATATGCACATAAATTAATCATGAAGACTGCCTATGTGCAAAAATGCTTAGGTAACAACAACTAAAATTTGTAGTTTTTATTTCGAACACTTAAGTTTCTAACTATGCAATACAGGAGAATAAGCTGGTTAAGTACTTGACATTAAGGCAATAGCTCAGCTAGAATGTTAAATAAAATAATACATCTAAGGCCGAGCAACTGTCGTGGAGTTGGCATTGTCAACTATATTTTTTTTCCTGATAACTTGAAAATTATCATTAATTACATTTCCAGGTAAACGTAACTTTAAAAATATAAACATTTTTCACTATTATTTCATAAAGAAGTACATCTCACTATTTTGTACTGTTATCTTGTAACTGATGTGTCATAGTCACACTCTTCACCATTTCCAACATTCTCAATCATATCAATCATAAAAGGCTAGGAAGAGGAAAATGTAATACATTTAAGATAATCCCCTCAAAATAGTTCAAGAACCCAGAAAATATTTAGAAACGTTAATTCAGAATGCCTTCAGTTTCCAGCAATTCAAAAGGAGGATTAGTACATATCATTCAAATATGGATATAGAGAACTACAGTTTGCCATCATAATGGTCTTAAGGCTATGAATTATCTACCATCATAAGCTAAGCAATATCTGAATCATACATTTCCCTGGAGCTTCTTTTAAAAGGTTCTTGACATCAGGAACAAAAGCCTATTTGTCTTTGTGGCCTTAGGGCACCTAGCACAGGGTCTGGCACATGACATTGCTGGTTATCAATAGACTCATAAAATGTCTATTCCATTTGGATCAATGGAGGAATAAGATGCAGTTTTTATTACTCCACATACTGTCCTTAGATCACTCTCCTCCCCACTCCAAGACTCTCAGAAAGGAAATAAAGATAATGAAAGTATTGTTGTAACAGATAATTTTAGATGCCTCTAAGTAAAGATGAAGATATTTGGTAATAAGAGGGTCAATGCAATATCCCCCCCCCCAAAAAAAGAAAGAAAATAGAAAAAGTGTTCTCTAAATATGAAGATGAAAGGAAATGGAGATATATGAATTATAGATACCAGGGGTTCAGAAAAGGTTCTACCTATTTCATCTATCAGTAACAGATTAGTGAAGGATTAGTACTAAAATCGCAAGCTTCAGCTCAGAGACAGAAACAGGAACCACAGTACAAATGAGAAAGAAAATACAAGAGCATACAGAAAAATTAAAGTTCTGATACATATTTATCAAAATATTTCAAACAGTCTAAGTGTCTGAAGGTCTTGCTCAATAACAGTTGAATATGTGAAGTTCATGTCATAAAAACAAATTATAGTATTTGGTAGCTGTTTCTAAAAAATTGTATTTGTGAAAATACCCTTTCTTTGAGGAAGAAACCATGAATGTTTCTCTATTTCTTTTTCAACCCTAACCAAATAGATCAAGAGATTCAGAGATCTAAGTGACTGAGATGATAATCCTCATTATTTTCAAAGAATACACAGCATAGATACTACTCTCAGGTAAATCTTATCAATTATCCTATTACCCTGCCTTCATCAATAAAAGCATACGTATTTTTATTCTAGATTATTTTGAAAGTTTGATAAAGAATAAAAGGAATGTTCCATAAAGATATCTGGAAACAATCCTATCAGTGCAGATTTATGTCCTCTGTTAGATATTCCTACACTCAGTAGGAATGAAGAAAAAAAAGTCTCTCTTAGAGACTATGTTTCCTGGATTACTGTTTTTAGCACAATACTTAACAAATTATTTAAGAACTTGCAGAACTGAATTTTTCCCATCCCCATTATTCATGAAGAAATCTAGAAATTGAATCAAGGCAAATAGGCATACCACCTTTCATTGCCTGTTAATATAAGACAATTTTTAACATAGCCCAAGGCAGGGAAAGGCGGATGCTCTTGCGTTCTAATAAAACCAGAGTTATTAGTTATTTGTTACAAATAAGGTCAAAGTTATGTTAATAGGAAGAATATGAATTTCTCACAGAGACCAGATGGGGACCTTTAGAAATAAATGAGTCATCACAGTGGGAGGTGTGTTTGATTTCAACTACTTTGGGTGAAAATAAGTTACAGCCTGTAATGAAAACCCCTAGCCCATGACATCATCTATTTCGTCTGCCTAAATAGCAAAGTCTTCATTATTCCCCTCTAACAGCCAGAAGACACAGAAAGCGTAGCACAAAGCATCCCCTTCTACAGGGCCAGCAGGAAACCATCAAGACAGGTGGGCAAAGCCTTCAGGAAATGTTTTAGCCTGCAATGTTTCTAATTACCCCTTGTGTCTTTGAAAGAAAGGGGTTGGGAAATTCTGTGTATTTGTATACACGTGTGGTTGGGAAGGCAGTGGTAGAGGAGTTCAGATAAAAGTAAACAGGTTACAAGGAGAGGACTACAGGAGAGAGGCAGAGAATGAAGAGATTGGAGTTTAAACTGTTCAGGTATAACATATACCCATTCCACAGGTCAAGACCTAGTCCAAGTCATTGATCTTGATGTGATAAGCAGCAGCCAGGTAGCTAAAGCCACCTCATCTTCCATCTGTGGAACTAACAGGTAACTTTCGGTCAACTACCTGAAGCCCATAGTAAATTCCTTAAATTTCCTTGAATATTCTATGTATTTCTTTAGAAACAGAAGATTATAGTAGAACCTGGCATAGAGAAGGTATAACCCCATCCCCATCAAAGGCAGACTTTAGCAGCATCCTAAACGTGACGTACTGACAGTGAGTGGCATCAATCTGCAAGACCAAGTCAAGTCAGTCAGGCCTTCCCACTGCTACCATTAAAAAAAAAAACTTGAGGCAACAGATGTATGTAAATAGGCAAGGAAAGACCACCACAGGAATTATAAAGCATGCTATTTCTATTGAAATATGGCTTTCATCAATATCAGATCTCTAAACTGTAAAACAGGAATCACCAGAAAGATTTATTCCCTAGCTATGGCCTTCAGAGTATCACAATTACAGTTTTGAAATCAGAATGGTCTACACATTGAGAGATAAATATTACTACAAAACCTTAGGTAGGAAAAATTCTTCAAGATTACAGGCAAAGGAAAGAAATACACATGTATATATTAAGAAAAAGACAAGATGAAAGCTGACAACTATAACATTCTCTCAGTTTTCAAGAGGGTATAAGGAGCTTAACATTTCTTTCCAGCTGTTCTTATGTGTTATTAACATTCCACTAGAGATTATGCCCAGAGTCAACTGCTCCAAGGCAAAGAACTTAGGTGACATATTTTAGTACAATATGTACTTTTTCCATCCAATTAATAAGTTAAAAAAAATCTAGAATGAGCAGTCTATGAACTAGACAAAAGACCAGCAAATTTTAAATGTGAGCAAACTGTTTTATAAAATTCTACTCAAGTTGTAGAGATTCAAGTGCAAACTGGAGAAAACAATTTTTAAACTTGAGAAAATAATATAATCACAGCCTATAGTCACATTTCATGTCATAAATATTTAAATATTTACATAGACTATATGCGCAAGCATACATGTGTATATAAATACACATATATACACACAGAAATTCAATGTGGAGCTGTATTTCAACATCTCAAAGAGAAATCTTAAGCAAAAGGTCAATGTTAGGGTTTCTCTGACTATGTTCATCAAGCAGTTAGAATTCTTCAATTGCGTGCCTATGGCTGTGATCGCGTATGGAAGCTACTTTTACTGAAGAAAATAGATGGGCATGGTGAAAAGTTGAAAGGTTTTCTTTTTTCAATGCTTACCAGTTTAAAAAATCAAAATGAATTTTCTATAATTTGTTGTCATAGAAAAACAGCTTGAAGATAAACATAGAAACGGACCAAAAAAAAAATCTTTTAAATCCACATACTGTAACAAAACAAGGAAGCAATACACTATTATCAATTTCACACTGCATTCTACTACTCCAAAATAACTTTTTACTACCTCAGAAAATGTGATTATTTTTAGGGTGTCATACACATTAAGATCTGAGCTATGTCTGTACTCCTGACATGCAAAGGGTCGGGTTTTTTAAGTGCAATGTCTATTTTTTTCCCCAAGTTAAGATTCCCTAGTCAGGCGAGAATCAAATGGCAGTAACACATAATTTGGGCAGAGATAAAAAAGCAAGAAAAACTGGGTATATTCCTTTCAAAGAACTCTTTCTTATTTCCTTATTTTTCCTGTCTTTCCCCACAGAAAACATTTATCCTGGAAACTTTAATATGATTTATCCTGAGATCCCTGTTCTCCTCCCTTGTTTTTCTTCCTTCCTTAAAAAGTGACCTCTAAACTTTCGCCATGGTCCCTTTTTTCATTTTGTTGATCCAATCACCAGACAAAATGAGAAAGTCCAAAGATGACGACTTATTTATAACAGATGAGACATCTTTTAAGAAAACAGGGGTACAGGGAGAAACAACTCTTTCATAAGTATTTTCAAATTGACTAAGTGATCAATGAACAAACTAAACATTAAATATCAGGAAAAGATAACAGTAAAAATCTCTTCAGAAATGTAAGCTAAGTTTTTTCTTCAAAAGATTTAAATTGGTCCAGAACCCTAGTGAAATTTAAGTGCTTTGATTTACACCTACCCTCCTAAAAATTGCGTCATAACTTTGTAGGAACACACCCATTACAAAAAACAGCAAACATCAAATCAAGTCCTTTGTAAATATTGCAGCTAAATATTCCACGACTTTCAACATTTTTATATTTATTTTTCTTTCATCACTAATGTAAAGGTTCTTCAATTTGTCTGGAATTGTGTCATTTTCATTTCTTTCTGGAAAAGGTTTGCCATTTTTGTTTGACAAAAACCAAATACAGAACGCAGAGTGTCTCAAGAGTTGCGCATTAGTACTTGGCACTTTGGTCGTGACTCCCAGTTCCCCTCTAGCAATCTCATGTAGACACATTCCCATACGTTTATGAATGGAAAACATATAAACAAACATGGTTGTTTTTCTAAATAATTACCGCTTTCCAGTGTGAGAGGATCTTGTTTTCAGTATGGCTTTTCTTTTTTCTTTTTTTTTTTTTTTTTTACTGAGGAGTGTGACGATTATGTTGTATGTTGTCTACTTTTTTTCTTTTGGACCCTTAGCTTCTTTACCACAGTTAAATTCCCAACCTGATCATTTTAAAATCTCTGCCATGTTTAAATCTGGTTCTAGTGTTTGCTTTGTCTCTTGAGACTTTTTTTTTGCTTTTTAGCATACCTTGCAATTTTCTGTTGAAAGCCAGTTATGATGTATCAGGTAAAAAGAAATGAGGTAAATAATCCTTTGGTGTGAGGATTTATGTTTATTTGGCTAAGCGGTAGGCTTTGTTTACTCCTTCTCCAATCTTCCTCTAGACTCCCTGTTTTTGTTTCCCTTAGCTTTTGATTTCTCTTGCAATTCCTCCATAAATAGGGCCTGACACTTAGATTTCTTTCAACCGTAACTCATTATTTTACAGGAACCCTACTGACGTGCTGGAAGGTGTGTGGCAAGGTGAAGGGGTGGAATTCTATATTCCTATGATTAAACTTGAGTCTTACAGAGACTGTGTCTCTGGACTGTGATATTCACAAGTGGTTCTCAGCTTTTTACTTTTCCTATCCACTTAGATGAGACAGAAAGGCTCAAGAAGGTTGAATTTGCATCTTTTCCTTACTCAGGGAAGTAGGATTCTGGTAAGGAAAAAAAAAATCCTAGACAATTAGACTCTGGTAAAATAATTTCTCTTGAGCATAGGCCCCAGCTTATTTCAAATTAATTATTTTTCCTTTACCTATGCTAGAAGCACAAAGGGAATTTTACTCTAGTTTATCTGAGAAACTAGTGGGGCTGCTGGAGGTAAGATTTTCTAATGACTGAGGGCCTTCCTAAGGTAGGGCTCACAAAAGTCTCTCAAACTAGTCTCCAGCAACTAGTTAATTACCTTTTAAGTGTTCCTACCACGGTATACCAATGCCTTCTGTTCACTCCTGGTCAACTGTGCTTCTTTGTTTACATATCTTTACAGATTGAGCATCAACATTTGCCCTGTGGTTTCCATTCTTTGATGCACTGACACAGCTATTTATTTTATTTGTTCAGCTTTTCTTTATTTCAAGGGTGTGAGGTATGACTTCTAAGTTGGTCATACACTGGACTTGGCTTCATAAATGCTACTTTACAGAATTATTCATCCTCCTTTGCTTACAAGTACTTTTAATATTCTATTATTAAAATTTTGATTATTCAGGGGCATAACTCAGTCACTATCTATCTTACTTCAGCTATTGTGAAAACTTGGAGACTTTATTTTCCTGACTTGCTGAGAAACAGAACTCGTTCTGCTGACATTCACATATTTTGACTCCTGGTTCAAGCTTTGATAGAAACAGACATCTGTTGCTTGAGACATACCTGGTGTTCACTAATATATGGAAATCCTGATTGTCAAGAATTGATGGGAAATCATCATAAATGGGATTAGTAAGTCTGTCTTTACAGTATTTGACCAAAAGCAGAATACTGTCAACTGAAAAGCTGTATTCATTCCGGAAACTGAAGCAAGAGCAAATTATTAGAAACTGGAAAGCAGGCTTGTTTTGTTTATCTACTTGGCAGGAATTTTTGGCGGAAAGTACCAAAACACTGCACACCAAAAGTTAAGTAAGTGACCTTGAGATAATTCATGGAAGAAGATGAAAAAGAAAGTATTTTCAGAATAAACTCAACCCTGAGAAATCTTACTGAAAATAGTATGTTGTAATATAGTCATGATGAACCACGTCAGCTCAAATAAAGGGTTCTGGGAGTTGGTATTTTTAAATTACATACTATATAGTAAGTTTGACACCATTCACACAGCCAGAAATGATTATTTGTACTTTGAAAACATTATTAAAAGACTTAGTCACCCCATTTTCACATACCCACTTTGAACCAATGTTTTATTTTTTAAATAAAACGACAAAATAAAATTACATTAAACTCCATAAAACTTTCACTGAATATCTGTCTTTAGTAGAAAGGAAATACCTTCATGGAAAAAAAAGTGATAAAGGAAAAAATATAAACTGCAATTCTAAGGGAGGTGGGAACTAATTATGTGTGAAAGTTTAATGGTCTTCAATACATGTGCTATGCTGTACTCCATTTGTTAACCAGTGGGAGAAGCAGCAGTTCTCTGGGTAATATGAATAATCATTTGTTAACTGATAACTTTGCAGATTAAGCAACTTCTGCCATGGAGATTAATATTTCAAAGATAATGCTAAAAATAGAATAAAATGGGTAATTTTTATATCAAGAAAACTTGACTCCTAACCAAAGTATGTGGCAACAGTTAGTTACCTTGCTTCTCTCATTTTTCTGTTTGGGTGGTGAGAATTCTTCCTGGTACTGAAAATTGTATGACATTTCAGTCATTCAATCATTCAGTGCTCTAGAGTTATTCCCAAATCGTCTACTACTCTTTTCTTGTTAGAGATCACATCAGAAAAAACAACAATATGTTTCATATCTGGGTCGGTTTTATAATAAAAGTAATGAATAATGTATTAAGTTTCTCCATTGAGAGTACATTTTTGCCATTTCTCTAGTGAAAATAAATAGCTAGCGCTAAATCTTTCAAATGACCACTATGTTTCCTACATTTGAGTTTTCATTTATTAGGCCAAATGCCATTAGTAAAGAACCTTTGAAACTTTCATAAAGCAACCCTATGATGCCAATGCTTCTGAATAGCTAACCTAATGGTCAGAAATATATGTGTGGACCAACCATGTCATTTTTTTTGTTGCTACACTAGGAATTCAAGAAGGTCTCTAAGAACATGACTTCAAAGTTGAAGGCACTATATGTATGGTTTAGTCTGATCTAGGCAACTTTGTGAATTTTCCATTATAATATCTCATTTCATGGTATCTTTTAGGGGAAGCCAGAACCACTCAAATTATATGATTAGTTACATTCCTTTTCAATCTCAATTACTACTTGATCCAAGCTCACCCTTTGGTAAATGCTGTCACCAGTTCTGTGCACATACAGTATAGCAGCAATTCTTAGTACCAGCCTACATTGCCTAGTGTAACAAAACTTATACCAAATCACTGACGTACATCTCATATAAGTGACATGGAGGCATTATTTTCCAGACCCTATTCTGAAAGGCACAAGTAAAAGCATTTTGGAAAGAGGAGGAAGTATAATTTGACAACATCTTGACTGAGATTGTGGTCTAGAGAGCCAGGAAGAAAATCGCCCAGGATCAGTGACAGTGCCTGAGCCCAAACTCCTCTGAATCATAGTCAATTTAGGAAGCAAAAGGCCAGCACCAGAGACTAGCAGACACAGAACCTGAGTCGGTTTGGAAGCTCGACTAATGAAGGTAATGATCATAGTTCATGATAAAACCCCAGAGAAGTAAAGACAAGAATCAAAACCAGGATTTGAAGATGAAGGTGACAGTGAAGATAGACACTCACGTACTGTAAGAAATTTTTTAGTCCAGCTATTTTCAAACATTGCTGCACCCTTGAATCACTGATGGGAAAATTATCTTGGGAAAAGATGTTAAGCAGTTTCCTTTAAGACAGGTAGTTAAGGTTCTTCATAACGGTCTTACAGCAGTTTATAGCAAAGCCCTATTCTCTTTCCCTTTCAGAATCTGGCAGGCACAAACGTTTCTTCCCTCTCACTTCAGGTCTGGACTTAAATCTGGGTAAAAGAAAAGTGTTTCTGACTCAATAAGGAAACTTGAAGAGTGCAGAGGAGCCAAACAGAAGCATCTGGCTTTCATTTCTGAAATATGGATTTTGTCTACAAATTAGTAGTCTTCGCCATAGGTTCTCAAAGTATGGCACCATCAGCTTCCAGATCACCTGAGAATATTTCAGAAATGCAAATTATCCCTGGGTCTCCTGAATCAGAAACATGAGGGTGGACCTTGGCATTCTGAGTTTTAACAAACACTTCGACTCATAACAAATGTTCTCTGACTTTTAAAACTCAGTAACACAGATAGGCCAGGGTGGAGTTTTTTTTTTTTTATAAAAATTTAGGACAGAGATAATTGAATGTGAAAATCTTAATCATCTGTACATTTCTTATAGGACTGCCCACTAATTCGGAAAAAAAAAATAATAGCTCACATAAGTTTGTAAAGTCCAGCACTTCTCAGACTTTGAAATAGGCACCCAAATTCATTTGCATTATTTTATTTAATAGTTCTGTGTATTGCTGTCTTAACCAATTCTGTCATAAGAAGAATGTCCACCCTTCCCCAAAAGCTGTTCACACCCTAATCCCCAGACCTGTGATATATTATCTGACATGGCAGAATGGACTTGGCACATATGATTAAGGTTAAGGACTTTGAGATGGACAGAGTATCCTGGATTAACTAAGTGAACCCAATCGAAGTATATGAATTCATACAAGTGGCTAAGTTTTACCAGCTATAGTTAGAGTCAAGAGAACAGAAGAATGGTCAAGGATGTGAGCCTCCTCTCCTCACTGGGTTTGAAGCTGAAGGAAGGGGTGATGAGCAGGGCAATGCAGGCAGTCTCTAGAGAGTGGAAAATACAATGAAATAAATTTTTCCTGGAAGCCTCTCCAAAAGAGTACATCCGTACTGACAACCTAATTTTAGACTAGTAACACTCATACTGGACCTCTGACCTCCAGAACTGTAAAGTAATAAATTTATGTTATTTTAAGTCATTAAAGCTGTGTTATTTTGCTACAGCAGCAGAAGGAAACTAATACTCCCATACCTATTCTAACCCACTTAAAGACGTCAAACTGAGGTGTGCCCAACACTTACGTACAACAGGACCACTGACATCCAAATGGATCCAGGAGCAGATTAATGGTACAGAGAATCATCATTACAACACCTATGCAAGGTAGTTAATAGAGGTAAGCCTTATGTACCTTCTTTTTACTCAGATAGTAAACTTATCTCCATAGTCCAATCAAAATCTGAGCAAAAAACTGGGCCTTTGAACTTTCCAACTTGCTCTTGAAAATGCTATTTCTTCATCTTTTCCTAGACTTGAAATAGTCTTAGGTGTCCTAGCCATCACAAAAGAGAGCTATACTTTCCGTTAACCTCCCCAAGGGGAAATCAGAAGTTAGTGGATATAACAGAACAGTAGTTTTTTCTGAAAGTGCCTGAATGATTTGCATTTGCCCAGTGCTGTAGGGGAATGTATAAGGCAAGAACCATGAGCTTATTGATTTTTTTTTAAAGGTAAAATATGCACCCAACTGCCTCACTGGTGGAAATAACATTCAAAGAGTTTTGAAAAGAAACTAAAATATATACCATATTGATTCTGTGTTTTGCCAGCACTGCAAACAACCAGGATCTCCTTTTTTGAATTTCAAAATTTATAGTTTTAATATTTCAAGTACAATAGGAACATTAGCTGAGCAAAATGTAGGAATACCAAGAGCTTTAAGTAATTTCTCTACAGACTATATAAGCAGTATTTTTGAGATGCTTATAGAGGCAAACTTCTCACTGTATCCACACATGGTAGAGAGTAGAGAGAGCAACCTCCCATGTCTCTTTTATAAGGGCACTAATCCTATTCTTGAGGGCTCCACCTTCACGACCTCAATTTTTCCCAAAGGCCTCTCCTAATATGATCATATTGGGGTTAGGATTTTGACATATAGATGGCGGAAAGGGGTGATTACACAAATCTTTAGCCCAAACCAGAGAATAAATATTTAACCATTATACTCTAAGAAAGTCAGTGTTTCATCAAAGAAATGGTTTAACTGTAGGACGAAATGAGACTAAATGGACTACGTTACAGGACCATTAGGCAGGCCTAGAGTCTTGAGACATTCATGTCAGGATGAATAACTTGACATATAGTCTAACAAGTGTGGAACGAGTAGGAGGGTGGACACAATGGATGCTGGCCTGTAGCCTTGTGCTAAGAAACTGGGCTTGAGGTCAGATTGTCTAGGGTTGGATTCCAGCACCATCACTTAATACTTAGACTTCCTTATTTCTCTAAGCCCCGGTTATCAATCTAAAAGATGGAGATGTTTGTTCCATTTAATACTGATGGCAACTGCATAGACAATCTAAGGGTTTGTCTAATCTTGTACACATAATAAACATTCTGTAGTATTAACTATAGCAAAACTATTGATGATTATTGCATTGGGTCTGATGCTACACAGGTTGGGGTTCAGCAGGAGGAAAATGAACAGCCTATTTTCTCCATCCAAGGCAGAGCATATGCTGGTCCAGACCTGGGTACTCAAACACACCCCATCGAGGTCTTGTGAGACAAAACAGGAAGTAGCAGTTCGTTGTCAGCTATGCAAATATAGGAAAAGGTGAGAGGTGTCCCTGGGTCTAATACATGGGCTATAAGACATGGTTCTTGACCCCCAGGCCAAAGAAAATTTGGCTACAAGTAATACTGCTAGGCCTCACACACAAATGAAATGTGACTTTTTTTGTGTATTCCCAAAATGACAGTTGACGCTATTTGGATGTCTGTCCAGTTTAGGTTCCTTCCTCATGATATAGGCCCAAGTCCCCAGAATTCAGTGCTCAGTGATTCCAAAGCCAGGTCACTGATGACTGGGTTCCTGAGCAAAGATGAAACCAGTCAGTCTCTCTTTTCAGAGTTACTTCAACTATGAATATAGCTCAACCTACCACATGCACTGTAAGAGAAAAGTAGCCATATCCCACCAAACGGATATGTTTGGAAAAATGTACTGTAAGACATACACAGGGAGAAGTAAAAACGAAAGATGTAAAATTCCTATGATTTTTCCTCTTTATCTTATTAGGTAACAGGCTTGGATCAATTTCTGTGCCTGAATTTTAGGCTACAGCCCAGCACCCTCATCATTAATTTGCCTTTAGACTTCAGTAATATCTTAAGTTGGTTTCCCTTACTTCAGATCAAAGAACTCAGTATCATTACATAACCTCTGCTACTGAGCCACAGAGTTTGGCCTCAGTAATTACTCTCTAACTCAATTTCAAAGTATTATTGGATAATCTTCCTGAACAGTGAAAATAACGGGCAGAAAGTATTCTCATAACTCGGACAGTCTAATCCTGTTAGGTCATTAAAGGTTTTCACGTGTGTTGATGCTACTTGATGGAGATGATAGCATGATGCTCTAGACAATTCCAAATAATAACCTTGAGCCAACTACAACCACTAAAATATCCCGAGCAATCTTATTGCAATTCACACTGTGTAACGTGAAATTCCAGGTTACTGGAACCTTATGAATTTATACACATATTTTTGTGTGTTTTAACAGTTTGCCAAATAAGAAATGCACCAAAATTTGAAAAAAAAGTTCCAACAAAATTTCCACCTGTTCATATATTTGGGTTGACACACTGCCTTTGGCTTCCAGTCCTTTCTGGTATCATAAATGTAATTGTTGCCAAGTTATATACCTAATGTCTATCACTATCTTCCTCAATAGTAGTTAATCCATGAAGATTGGACTTTTTCATAATTACAGTTCTGAAAAGAAATTCTATTTTTGATAAAAGTATTTATAGCCAGTATAATTAGAATTACTAATTCAGGGAAGAAAAAGGTGAGGCATATCATCTAGCCTTAAGTGACAAATTTTGGTGGGGGGCCAATAATTACTTATGTAATACAAAAGTTATATACTAATATGCTAGTATCTTTACATTGGCTCACTGAAGAGGATGCTAGGTAGCAGGGTTTCAAACATGCAAAACATGCAAAATGCAAGCAACGTTTCATGAGCCTTTATGTCTACTAATAGTATAAATTACAGTCCAGCCTCCTCTCTTGGCTAAGAGTACGCTGGTCTAGAGTTGCAGGATGTGAAGCCAAGGCGAATTACTGTCTGAGTCTTGCACAGCCACAACCGAGGAAACCCACTGAAATTTGAGCAAGTGGAAAAAGTAGAAGCAAGATTTGGTACCCAAAATTAAGCAAGATTTTGTTCAACTCCCTCTGAGTAGAAGTAATAAGTGGAATAGCCAAGTGCATGACAAAGCCACAAGGGACATTGAGAGTCACCATGCCCCTCTCCCCTTCCATGAGGGAATGGCTTTTGGGTTTCCCTAAATCATCTAATGTTGTGTCCCTCCCCCCAACGATTACATTCAATAACCTGAGGAACTTTAAAAACCCTTAATATCTTCCTAAGACACAAGAAGGGATTTAAAATACAATCATCATTGAAAACTACCAATTACATGGCAAGAATTACCGAACTCAGGAAATGCTGACAGTGAAATGCAGGTTCCTAACAAGCAATCCCCTGCATCCAAACCTTCTCAGAGGACTGAGCACAAAGCTGTTAAGTTCACGGGACTTGCAGTATCACCAGCAGCCACGTGGGGAGGGAGCTACCAAGGCACTAAGCCTTTTCAGAGGACAGGCTTAGACTGTATGGCAGGAAAAAGATTAATCAACTTGTCTCTAACTTTATGTTCATAACAAAGTATATTCCAAAATGGATTCTCACAAAATGGTTATTACTTAATACCCTATGTAAGTGCCTATTAAAATCAAACAATGAGAGATGCTCTGAATTCTTTTCAGCTTCAATTCAACACACAGTATGGGGGGGGGGTCCTTCTGTCTGAAATTCATCACAGTTTGAAATTTATCACGAGGATATTAGTTTTTTAATTTCTAAAGTCTGCTTTTGTCCCAAATGTTCAGAAGTTCATACATGCAAAAATAAAAATAAAAATAAATCTAAGCTGATCCTTATAGCTGCAGTATTTTTCCACCATGAAAAGCCACATGCTTCTGTGTATTTCTAGATGTTTTTTGTTCCTGAAACGTGCACTTGACAACCAAAATGAGATGCCATCCCTTTCTCTGTGTAGGAGTCGGAAAAGGGGCTCCCAGCCTTTGCCCTGAGGAGGTAAGAACCCTCTTGGAATGTGTCCATCATTAAAATAGTGCTTGAGGGCATTTACCTGCTCATATTTTCGTTATTGTTCTACTCATGTTATTTATGTTAACCCTATGGAAGTTAACCCCAAACCCATTTTTAGCAATCACTTCCCTTTGTTATTAAGATGTTTGGGTTTCCACCACAACAATAACTTGCTTTTTAAAATTCATCATATTCACTAGCAGTTTGGTGAAATCAATCCCTTTATGCCCCTGGTGCTGGAGGACAAGATAAACATTCCACATGAGCTAATACTTTAGCCTGGGTCAGCATAATAATTATGTTATTAGAGAATTCTACTGTACTGATTAGCATACATCAGCACACACCTCAACTTCAATGTGAAAACCAAAACCTTTCTCCAAATGTGGATACAGTGGTGCAGTTCCCCCTAAGTCACCACTTCCTTTCTGCCAGAGGAAGCTGGGAACATAATGTCTAAAAGGGTTTATTTTTTCAAAAATCACTTAATCAGTCTGGAAAAAACAAGGTTTACTTTGTAAATGAACTATTTTCCAGCCTTAAATATATACCCTGAGTAAGTCAATTCCACAAAACAAGGGGGAAAAAAGGGGCAGATAATGCATTGGACCGTGTGGTGAGGATTCAACATTAAAGTTTGGGTCACGTGGGTGTCCAGTAAAGGATGAAAGGTAAGAGATCATCGGGTGATTTTGAAATGTGAACCTCTCTTAAGGGGCTCTTCTTGATGACAGCGATTAATTCTTGGATTCCCTGAAATTCAATACTTCTTTCTCTACTCTGAGAAAGCTCTACTAGAAGGAAATTTTCCTTCCTCGAACCTCTATCCTTTGTTTTCTCTACCTAAAATTTAGTAAATTCCACTTTTATTTACCTGTGAATAATACTTTACTTTTATGTTTCAAGGTCCCAGAAGACCCAAGTCACATCCTATTGATTATTACATTTCTCATGATGCCTAGTACTCAATAGATTTCTATTTCTCCATTATTTGTTTCGTTCAGGATAGGTAGTAAGTTATCTGAAAACTTTATTCACGGCATTTCCAAGTGTCAGACATCAATGGAAGCTTGCTCCTATGCCAACAGCTATCATCTCCCAGATTTGGCATGTGCAAATAACAATATGTACTACGGAAAATAAATATATTGTGACATATACAAGGTCAAGTAACATATAGTAATACGTAATTAATCTTATAAATAAAATCATTTTCCAAAACTATGAACAGTAATTGCTTAAACGGTAAAGGTTCAGGACTGCGAGTCACACATTCTAAAACATGCTTGGACCAAGACTGTATGAATTTTCGTTTCAGTCTTGCTTGTTAGCATGTTCCATTTCACCTCTGCAGACACCCTATTATTCCTGCTTGATGACCTTCATTCTGTGACGCTAAAATGGCATAAACTCTAAGCACTCTGAACAGAGAACTGCACTTTCTATGTATTTAATGCATTTTAGTTATACTTACAATGATAATGATTGTCTTTTTTAATTGTATTCCTTTTCTGTATGGAGAGCTTCTGGGTGGCTAGTGTCTTTCTATAAATCTTAATTCAACAATACATACATTTTGTTGTATATATCTGAGTACAAACATGAATAAAGAACAGAATGCAAAGAAGGGTTAAAGTAACCAATGCTCAAATTCACTAAATGCATTAAAGTGCCCATAACAAATTCTTTAAGTTACAAACGACAGCTACTTAGTACTCAAAATCAAAAAATGTATTAACAAGAATATGCTATTTTAAAATTTTTTCAACATATGAATTAATGCAAAAGCAAGCAACACATGAAGATTTATTTGACACTGCATATTTTAATTCATGAGCTCAGGGAAATGACAGCCACTATGGTGAAATAAAGAATGGTAATATCAATTCATTTATCAAAAAAAGAGATGTCAAAGACAAAGAGCCTCAACAAATTATCCATGTAGGATATTAGATGTTATGAATGTCACAAGCGATACTTGTGCTATCACAGATGCTTCAGAGGCATAAGAAAAGCTCCAACATTTTAAGTCAAACTCTTCTAGTACGTATACATGCTACTGGTTCAGTGTAAACCATCCTTTCAGCTCTCCCTCTTGTGAACGTTCCCTGAACATTAACTGATTGTTGTGGTTTGCAGGTCACCATTAGGATGAATGTTTCTGTTAAACTGTTGCACACAAAACATCTATAAAAAGCATCAGTACTTAAATGAATGCCCACAGACTGTATTAATAACAACTCATCTAAAATCTTGGAACCAAGTATTTCAAAGAATAATTTGTAGTCTATTTTTTAAGTCAGTTATTTCATTGTTTCATTAAAATGTTATGTCAAAGTCCAAGTTAAAAATGCTCAAAGATTAAATAGTATCTAATTCCTGTCATGTGCCTTTCTCATCTGTTTGCAAAGCTAGGTGAATAGGCTTCTGGGAAAATAATATATTCATGTGCATTTATAGAAATTTATAGTGTTGAGTTATGTGGTAAGTATTAAAGTGGCATTTCCTCCAGTTTACTCAAGGACAAGATTCTCATCAAGAACTGCAAGAAATGACCTTTTTCAAAGAAATCTGTAGTTATACTGAGAACAGTCAAGAGCAAGGAGTACCCATTTTCAGTTTTTTTGTTAATATATTTGTCATTACTTTCACTATCACTCAGCATTAAGTACTTTACCTATTACCACTTTATTACAAAAAAAAAATAATGGACTGCAATAATGAAAAAGAAAATGGATTAAGTTCAGACATAAACCACAGTGTCAATCCTGTTGACACCTGGTTCTAGCTACAGCATGGAGCCTGAGGTACAGGTTATGTAGATATTTAACTCTAAATGGGAAAATGTTATAGTCTAAAATATTAACTATGATCCAGACTGGGAAGTTCAGATTTAATCAATAATTGAATGAAATTATCCAATATATTTTAAGTATCTGTTATATACATTAGTTTATTCACTCCACGGTGAACACACTGCTATGTACTGCACAATATGTTTGAGTATGGGTATTCTCCAATCAGTTATCATAAACAATACCATTCTTAAGTTGCTTCACATTTTTCATCATCTTTAATGTACTGTGGTTTTTGCACAAAGACTTGGGCAAAACATTCCTGGTACACACTAGTTTTCAAAAAGACTATACAAAATCCAAATTACACCATTATGAAGGTATTGGAGAATTACCAAGGCTGTGGATTCGAGAGGTCCTGATCCCAGAGAAAAGTACAAAGGACAGAGCCCAAAATTCACTATTGCTTTTCCCTTTAAAATTATGTGATAATTCGCCAGCAAAGAGTAGGGGCTGAAAAACTGAACAGAGCTTCTTATGGGGATGGAGAGACAAAGTGGAGTTGAGGGATATCAAGGAGAAAGGGTTATAATGACCATCCAAGTTAGGATCCATGAATGTTAATATCAATTATACAAAGACTGTATGTCAAATGCTTACATTTGTGTATATCTGTGTATAAACACACATGCACACACAGTTATTTCAGAGTTGAAACACAAAATCAGCTCCAACACTTAACTACAATTCTACAACTGCATTGAAATGAACTGAATTAATATGATCTATCACTTTTCTCTGCCTGAAAGAAGTCAAATTCAGAAAACTCAGAGACTAAAATTTCCCCTAAGATTTTTTACATACTGTAGATAGGACTATTTCTTTAAAATTTTTCAGCACATCCAGAAAACCTAAGACCAGATAACTCTATAATAGAAAGAAACAAACCCATGGTAGAGAGAGATACTGCAATTATCAGACAAATATTAAAACAAATACAGTGAGTAGTCTCATGTGGTTACTTAGTAAGGCGAACAACTTCAGTCTAGAGCTTGAAACCATAAAGATTAATCAAAAGGCCATTCCTGAAATAAAAATTTGACAATGACTAAAATTTAAATAACACAGTGACTCTAAGCATGTAATTATATTGAGCACTACACTAAATTCTATCCAAATGAGATTTACACCATACCTTTTCTAGTAAGTATAAATTTCTAGTAAGCATAAATTAGCCAAGGATCTCTAATTTTCCTAAAACAACTCCATTAGTATATTAATTTTGTGTTTATGCTCAAATATGGGTTCCGGTTTTCACTCTCCATCTATCAAAGTATTTTCTCACCTACGTGCCAGGTAACTTGAAAATTTCACTTTTCCATTAAAAATGAGTTCAGAGGCAGGATCAAGATGGTGAAGTAGCGGAGTTCCCTTTGTGGCTCAGTGGTTAACGAATCCGACTAAGAGCCATAAGGTTGCGGGTTCGATCCCTGGCCTTGCTTAGTGGGTTAAGGATCCGGCGTTGCTGTGAGCTGTGGTGAAGGTTGCAGACGCGGCTCAGATCCCGCGTTGCTGTGGCTGTGGTGAAGGCTGGCAGCTACAGCTCCTGTTAGACCCCTAGCCTGGGAACCTCCATATGCCGTGGGTGCAGCTCTACATAAAAGGCAAAAAGACAAAAAAAAAAAAA
>PVHT020000173.1:21556353-21612252 GCA_004024745.2 Catagonus wagneri | reverse complement strand
CATAAAAGGCAAAAAGACAAAAAAAAAAAAAAGATGGTGAAGTAGCAAGATACTGAGCTTCCCAGAGACACACCAAAACAACTACCTATGACAAACTCTGAGAACAACCTGAAGACAAGCCAAACAGCTCTTCTACAATTAAGGATATAAAGAAAAAAAAAATCAAGATGGGTAGGAGGAACAGAGATGAAGTCTAGTCAGGACCCACACTCTCAGTGAAGCAACCCCAAGCAAAAAGGGTATCACAAATGCAGAAGACCTCACTGAAGAGCAAGGGATTTAAGTCCCAGCAGGCACCCCAGCCCTGGGGACCTGCATTAGGAAGATGAACCTCCATAACATCTGCTTTTGAAAACCAGAGGGGCTTATGTTAAGGAGAGCCTGAGCGCTGGGAAAACTGAGACTTTATTTTTAAAGGGCCTGTACCCAAATTCACTAGGTACGAGACCTAACAGAGGGAAGAGTTTCAAAAGTGCTTGGGCCACACATGAAAAAGATTCTGACTAATTGTAGGTCAGGTCCCAAGGGGACAAGGATCTATTAGAACTTTCTCCAAGGATTGAAGCATCAGAAGGTGCCATTTTTAAATTTCTCTACCTACTTAGCTCACTACTGACAAATGTCATTTCTGATATTTGCCACCTAACTTCCTAGTAACGGTTACCCCCACCTCCAGCATTCCCTTCCAGATCCACCCTCCCTGGGAGGTGCTCCTCCAAAGTGACTCCCAACCTGGGTGTCCAGCCCCACCCAACAGAGGGTTCACAGCAGCCACAGCCAGGCTTGCCGACAGCCATGCCTGCTGACAGCCATGCCAGGGGCTAGTCTTTCCCACCAGTATACCAACAGCAACTGAGAAACCACAGCACTGCAAAACATGTGGGCCCATTGTACTCGCTCTAGTGCTTAGCTCTGGTGACCGTGGGAAGATTGCTCTTCAGAATCCCACAGGAATCCTTTCATACAAGACTATACCTACAAGACTAGGAGATATAATTAAGCTACTTAATACACAGAAACAAATGCAGAGAGGCAAAATGACATAAACGACTATGTTCAAAACAGCAAGACAAAACCTCAGAAAAAACATAAAGAAGTAATTCACCTGACAAAGAATTAAAAGTAATGGTCATAAAAATGCTCACAAACCTCAGGAAAAGAATGGATGGCAACAGTGAGAACTTCAATAAAGAAATATAAAATGTAAAAAAGAACCAATCATAGCTGAAGAATACATACAATAACAGAAATTAAAAATATATTAGATGCAATCAATAGCAGAGTAGATAAGAACAATGGATCAGCAACCTGGAAAACAGGGCAATAGAAATC
Organism: Catagonus wagneri; assembly: GCA_004024745.2. Lineage (NCBI taxonomy): Eukaryota > Metazoa > Chordata > Mammalia > Artiodactyla > Tayassuidae > Catagonus > Catagonus wagneri. The sequence goes on along the minus strand of PVHT020000173.1, from coordinate 21,610,920 downwards.
AATAATCAGAAAACTTAGCTTAGGAGTTCTTGCTGTGAAGCAATGGGTTAAGAATCAGGCTGCAGCAGCCTGGATCACTGCAGAGGTGCAGGTTCAACCCCAGCCTGGCACAATGGGTTAAAGGACCCAGTGTTGCTGCAGTTGCAGTGTAGGCCCCAGCTGCAGCCTGGATTCGATTCCTAGCCCAGGATTTCCCTATGCCACAGGTTCAGCCATTAAATATATACAGCAGTATTTTAAGGGATCTCTATGACAACATCAAATGTATTGACATTAGGACTGTGAGCGGTCCTAAAAGGAGAAAAGATAAAACTTATTTGAGGAAATAATGGCTAAAAACTTCCCTAGTCTGACAGTGGAAAGCAACATCTATCTAGGAAGCACAGGTAGTGCCAAACAAGATGAACCCAAAGATACCCACATCAAGCTATACTACAATTAAAATATTGAAAATTAAGAATTTTGGGGAGTTCCCATTGTGGCTCAGCAGGTTACAAACCTGAGTAATACCCATAAGGATGTTGAGTTCAATCCCTGGCCTTGCTAAGTGGGTTAAGGATCTGCTGTTGCTGTGAGATTTGGTACACCACAGTGTTATGTGGCTGTGGGATAGGCCAGCAGCTGCAGTGCCAATTCAACTGCTAGTCTGGGAACTCCCATGCTGCAGGTGTGGCCCTAAAAAGCAAAAAGAATTGTGAAGGCAAGAAGAGAAAAACTAGTTACACACAAAGTACCCCATAGGATTAAAAGAAAAAAAAAAGCAAAGAAGAGGTGGTTTGAGTAAATTCTATTTTTCCAAACATCTATCCATTTGTTTGAATTTTAAATGTCCTATTAGTGTTTGGAAATTCTACCCACAGCAGACAAAAGAAATAAAAGGTTCCAAATTGGAAGAGAAGAGCTAAAATTGTCACTCTGTTCAGATGATATGCTACTATATGTAGAATACCCTAAGGACTTCACACAAAAACTACTTGAACTAATCAATAAATTCAACCAAGCAGCAGGATGCAATACTAACATTAAGAAACCTGTCACACATCTGTATACTAACAACGAAGTATTAGAAAAGGAATACAAAAATACAGTATCTTTTAAAATTGAACCCCCCAAAATTAAATACCTGGGAATAAAACCTGACCAAGGAGGAGAATCTGATTTTGGTATCCTCAGGGGACAGGGGATTCTGGAACCAATCCTCCTTGAGTATGAAGGGTCATTTTTTTTAATAAAATTAGTGTATCCATCACATACAAAGCTAGCATGCAAGTTAAAAGACCTAAGTAATTAAATCAACTACAACTACAATAACTGGTTAATAAATGAAATAAAAATATGTAAAATATATCAAAAACAAATGTTTGAGGTAGAAATATACAATTTTCAGAATGTGTTAAAATTTAAGTAATCATCAATTCCAATACACTGCTATATACATAGGTTGTTACACATGAACCTCATGGTAACCACAAACAAAAACCTGTAACATACATAGATATACAACAAGAGCAAGGAGTCCAAACATAATGCTAAATTCATCAAGTCATCAAGGATGGAATATAAAACCCAGGAAAAATTAACAAAATGGAATAAGCAGACACCTGTCAAAAGGTGTTATTTTAAATAAAAATGGACTTAATACTCCTTTGTGTGGGGGGGGACAGGATGGCTGAGTGGATAAAAAAAATACTCTTCTATATATCATCTACAAGAAAACTTACTTCATATCTAAGTCAACACACAGGCTAAAAGTGAAGGGATACAAAGTTATTCCATGGAAACATTATGGGAAGAAAATGGGGTAGCACTACTTCTAGTAGGCAAAATACTTTAAAATACAGGCAGTAACTAAAGACAAAGAGCATTACATAATGATAAAGCAATCAATCCAAGAACAGGATACATTATCTAAAGTATTTATTCTCCTAACATAGTGCTTAAATACATTTAACACAAGAGGAAAATTTTACAATTACAGAATAATAGTAAGGAACTTTAAGACCCCACTTATAGCAATGGACAGATTAGCTAGAAAAAAAAAGCAATAAAGAAATACTTCCCTTAACAACAAGGTCCTACTATACAGCACAGAGAACTGTATTCAATGTCCTATGATAAACTATAATGGAAAAGAATGTATATATACACATATTTAAAACTTACACTGCTTTTCTGTACAGCAGAAATTAATAAAATATTGTAAATCAACTATACTTCTCTAAAAAACAACTCAAAAAATATAAAAGAAATACTATCTTTAAACTATACCTTAGACTGGATGGACTTTATATAATTTAGAGGAGTCCATCATAAAACAGAAAACATTTATTTTCTAGTGCAGGTGGAACATTCTCCAGGATAGATCACAAGCTAGGCCACCAAGTTTCAAAAAATGTAAGACTAACCATATCAAGAATCTTTTCTTACTATAAGGTATGAAACACAAAATCAACTATATGAAAAGTTCAAAAAACTCAAACAGACACTAAACATGCTACTAAACAATCAAAAGGTCAAATAAATCAAAGAGGACATCAAAACATATCAAAATAAAAAAAAGTGTGGTGGAGTTCCTGTCATGGCTCAATGGTTAACGTATTCAACTAGGAACCATGGGGTTACTGGTTCGATCCCTGACCTTGCTCAGTGGGTTAAGGATCTGGCGTTGCCATGAGCTGTGGTGTAGGTCGCAGACACGGCTCGGATCCCGCTTTGCTGTGGCTGTGGCGAAGGCCGGCGGCTACAGCTCCTGTTAGACTCCTAGCCTGGGAACCTCCATATGCCATGGGTATGGCCCTAGATAAGGCAAAAAGACAAAAAATAAAAAAAAAAATTTTAAATGGTAACACAACCTTCTTAAATCTTTAGACACAGAAAAAGCAGAGCAATTTATAGCAATATATACCTATTGAAAAAAATCTCAAACAATTTAATATTACCCCTAAAAGGAACTAGAAACAAAAATAAAGACCAAAGGTAGTGTGAAAGGAGGGAACAATAAAGATCAGAAATAGAGACACCCACCAAAGGAAAACAAATTATCAATGAAATAATCAGATTAAGAGCTTATTCTTTGAAAAGATAAACAAAACTCACAAATCTTTAGCCAGAAGCATCAAAATAAAAAGAGGGTCCAAATAAAAAAATCGAAGACTTACAGCTAATACCACAGTAATACAAAGGATCATAGGAGACTACTATGAACAACTACATGCTAGCAAATAGGAAAATCTGGAAACGAAATGCATGCATTCCTAGAAAATACAATCTTCCAAGACTGAATCAAGAAGAGAGAGAGACAATCTGATGAGACTGATTAGTAATAGTTAAATTCAATTAGTGATCATAAAACTCCCAACCAACAAAACTCCAGGTGCTCTACATATGATTTCACATATGAATTCTGAACATTTTTAAAAATATTTAGTACCCATTCTCCTAAAATTATTTCAAAAAGTTAAAGAGACACAAAAACTTACAAACCCGTTCTCCAAGTTCAGCCTTATCTTGCCAAAACCAGTCAAAAACACTACAAAAAAGGGGAGGGGAAATTACAGGCTAATATTCTTGATGAACATAGAGGCAAAAAATCCTCAACAAATTATTAGCAAACCAACTCCACTCATACATTAAAAGGACCATATGCTATATTCAACTCAGATTTATTCCAGGAATCTAGGATGGTTCAATACCAAAAAATGAATGTATTACACTACATTTTTTTTTTAGAAAAGAGGATAAAAACAACCCAACCATCTCAATAAATGGAGGAAAAGTTTTCGCTAAGTTCAACTGCCATTTATGATTAAAAAAACTCAGTTAAGTGTTCAGTTAAAATCAAGAACAAAACTGAACAAAAAAGGTTTTGCACAGCAAAGGAAACCAGCAATGAAATAAGGTAAACTACCAAATAGAAGATATATGCAAATCATATATCTGATAAGGGGCCAATATCCAGAATGTATAAATAATGTACAGCTTAATATCAACGAACAACTCAACTGCAAAGTAGGCGAAGACCTTGGACAGATATTTTTACGCACACACACACACATACACACACACACACACAGAAAACAACAGTTGGCTAACAGATACAGGAAAAGATGCTCAACATCACTAACTAATCATAGAAATGCTAATATAATGCACAAGGAGTTATCACCTCTTATCTGTTAAGAGGAAACTATCATAAAGACAAAAATAATGTCAGTGAGGATGTGGAGGAAAAACTCCTCATTCTTGGGAGTGTAAATTGGTACAGCTACTATTGAAGATCCTCAAAAAGTTAAAACCACAACTACAATATGACCCAGCAATTTCACTTCTTGGTATTTATCTGAAAATACTCATTTAAAAAAGATATATACACACCTGTAGTCACCGCAGCATTGTTTACAACAGCCAGGATATGGAGGGAATTGTAGTGCCCACTAATAGATGGGTGGATAAAGATGTGGTAAATATTATACATATTATACAATGATATACCACTCAATCATAAAATGAAATCATACCATTCACCACAGCACAGATTTATTGAGTATTATGCTAAGTGAAATAAGTCAAAGATAAATACTATATAGTATTACTTACATTTGGAATCTAAAAGACCAACGAACAAAAGAGAAACAGATTCATAGATAGAGAAAAGTGCTGGTTGCCAGAGAAGTTAAAACGGCTTAAGAGGCACAAACTGCCACGGAATGTGATAAACAGAATAGAGAATATAGTATTATAATACCTTTAAATAGTGACAGTGCTAATGACTTATGGTGATCTTAACATACATAAATGCTAAATACCTATGTTGTACAGTTACTAACTTTGTAGATTAGGTTATAAATAAAACAAAATGTGATTTTTAAACAAAAAAGTTCATGATTATTTATTTGGTCAGGTTAAGCAAAGAACATGGAAATACTAAATGGATCTAAAGATAGTTTTTTCCAATATGCATATGCTTATCTTTTAATTTTTAATCTAAGATTTTTTCCAATTGTAAAGGAGAACAAGTTAAAAGGCAGCACTTTATTTCTCATTTTTTTCTAAAACTTCAAGAAATTAAGCAGCATCTTGAAAAAATTTTAAACATATTCACCACTTTCTATTTAAGAAGTCTGAAGGCATAGACATGTATATACAAAGATATAAAAGATGTCATTAATCACTGAAAATATTAAGTCAGACATAATAGTAAAAAAGGCACCAAGGATTACAAAGGGAAGCTAGATGCCATTTTTAAAGCAGTAAACCAATTATTAAGATGCTACCATGCTTTTATCACTCATCTAGACATGGTGAGGATGCCAGTGGCCTACATAGGGACAAAGGAAACAATGCTTCATTTCTACATTGATTATTTTAGATTAGATTACGTATTTAAATGTGCTGTTTTTTATTTATATTATTTTATGTTTCTAATCGTATTTTTCCATCGAAATGGTAAAAGTGTATCTTATCCTTGGAAACTGCAAATTCAAAGATTTATTATAATTCAAAAAGCATTTCCTATGTCTGAAGCTTAGAAATAAAAACCTTTCCTATGTTTGAAGTTTGAAGTATTAAATATACCTTCTGCTTTCCTTCCTTACACAGCACTGAGTAAGGCATATTGCCAGATTTTAAATTCTAGGGTTATATACACCAGCTATATGGGTCTGTACAATGTACTTAATCCCTCTGTGATGAAGTTCCCTTCTTTATAAATCAGTTATCACCTGCGTCACATGACTGCCATAAAGATTAATATATATAAAGGGCTTAAAAATTCTTGGTAAGCATTGTGCATTTGCTGTTATTCTTGTGACCATTACTATTACCAATGTTACTTTCTTTACATATTCAAGTCCCTCTGCTCAGTATGAATTTCTTATCTTGGCAAAATCCTTTTCATTTTTCAAAACCTGACTTAAAAAACAGTCCTGAACTTTAACAACAACGTCCCTTTTCAGTGCTAACACTGTTTATGGTTGTAATTAAGCAAACTGTATTGAAATCTTCTACTTGAATGTCTAGTATCCCTTTACACACCTGTCTCCTTCCTCTCCACAGTTAAGTCTATGAGATCCTCAAGGGCAAGAGTCCTGTCTTTGTCCTTTTGTTTCCTGGAACTGATGCACAGCTGTGTCAGGGACCCCCAAGAACACCCCCTATGGTTCAGTGGTTCACTATCAGGGCTCACAGGACTTGGCATAGAGTCATACTCTTTTACTCATCATATGACTTATCACAGTGTAAAGATACGAAGTAGAATCAGCAAAGGGAAAAGGCACACAACAGGGCAAAGATGGAGAAAAACAAGTGTAGAATTTTAAGAGTCCTCCCTTCTCTGTGGAGTCACACAGGACATGCTTTCTCCCCTTCCAGGATGGAATTTTGATAACACATGAAAAGTACTGTCTACCAGGGAAAGTCATTAGAGATTCAGGACTGAACAGTTTATATTGGAGGTTGATCGTGTAAGGTACTCTAATGACACAATTTCAGACTTAGAGAAGAAAAGCAGGTATTCAACAGAAACCACACTGTTTTGGACAGTCTAGGCAGAGTTAGTCCCTCTTCACATTTAGCTAAAGTTTCGTATCATTTTAGGGCACCATTTGCTAGTCAAGTTCCCAGGTAACCATCAAAGGCCCATCTTGCAAATAGGCCTTACTTTCCTACACAAGAGTCTAACAAATAAAAGGTATTCACGGAGTTCCTGTCGTGGCTCAGTGGTGAACGAATCCAGCTAGGAACCATGAGGTTGCAGTTTCAATCCCTGGCCTCGCAGACCGCGGCTCAGATCCCGCATTGCTGTGGCTGTGGTGTAGGCCAGTGGCTACAGCTCCGATTAGACCCCTAGGCCTGGGAACTTCCACATGCTGCAGGTGCGGCCCTAGAAAAGGCAAAAAGACAAAAAATAAATAAAATAAAGTGTTCACTATTTGTATAATCTGGACTAAGTTCAACTACCCCATGAAACAATGTTAAGAGAAATAAAATAAACCCAACTCCCCGAATCTCATAATTTATAATCCCACTGTAATAGGTAATCTCGAACACTGTCATCTAAAACATTTTTCTGGACATTTATGTCCTGCAGACATGAGATCACTAAGACATAACACAGTGTTATGAAATGAACACACTCAGGTAGGAAAGTCAGCTGTATAAGCAAATACTTAGAACTAGCTATACACTGTGTGTATGTATAATTACAAGAATAATGCTGGTAATACAATGCCACTTTTATTTTATGAAATAGTTCAAAATACTTAGGACTCAGATAAAAAAAATTTTTTTTAAGTACATTTTTTTTTTCTTTATAGGGCTGCACCTGTGGCATATGGAAGTTCCCGGGCTAGGTGTCTAATTGGAGCTGCAGCTGTCAGCCTATACCACAGACACAGCAATGCCATATCCAAGCCACATCTGTGACCTATACCACAGCTCAAAGCAATGACAGATCCTTCACCCACTGAGCAAAGCCAGGGACCAAACCCTCATCCTCATGGATACTAGTTGGATTTGTTACTGCTGAGCCACAAGGGGACATTCAAGTGTCCTATTTTTTAATTAAAGTATGTTTCAAAAAGTGTAACATATTCCCCAAACTGCATATGCAGTTCTATTTTAGATCCCATATTAGATAAAAATACTCTGAAGAGTCTTACTGCTGCAAAACAATTGAATCCAAAGCATGCTTTGTTTTTTTCTTGTTTTCAGAAATTAAGGGGCATAAGCCTTTCCAAAAAAATAAAGAACACACACACAAATGAAATCCTGAAACCAGGGCAGAAACCTATGAGTTGCAAGCAAATATGAAAGCTGGGTTTTGCCCATGGGACAATGTCAACCAACAGTGGGATTGGAGCTGTGCCCTGGGCCCACCCCAAGGGAGAAGAGCTGAGTGCCAGTTTGGGTGGGGAAGGGATTGTAAGCAGGGATGGGGGAGGGGGAGGAGGGGAGGAGAAGACCCATAGGCTTTCATCAGATTCCCACTGGAGTCCAATTTCAAAACAAGTTAGGATCCACAGATTTAGAAGCTTGCAGTCCATCTAAAGAGGCTATTTCAGGAATTCAGGCATTAATCTGGAAGCATTGGGGACCAGAGAAGGAATCAGGGAAAAATTCTAAAAAGAGTAATTCACTACCCTCAAAAGTTAGATTGGGAGAATATTTAGTACTGAGAACTGCAAAGAAATAGTTATTCCTGAAAGAAGTGATAAGCTTATCTGTGTGGATTCAGTAAAGTATACCTTTCATCCTGCTCCAATTAACTTGCTAGAAAATACTGAATAATTCTGAGCAATCGTATGTAATTTAATCACTCCCACATTCCCAACCTTACAGGCTTTATATAAAATGAGCTCTTTGAAGTTAGTTTTCTTTCAAAGGATTAAATATTGGGATAAAGTAAATTATAATGTAAAAAATTATTCTTCATTAGCTGTAGATCATCTGAAAGTAATACAGCTAAGTTTTGAATGGCATCTGTATTACAACAAACATGGCAGAAACTCAATATCCATATAAAAGAGATAAATCTGTACAGCTACAAAGGAAATGTGGTATTTGTGAATAAATGACCATTGCTTTTCAAAACTAGCAGATATTTTATCCATTATTAAAGGCACAGATTTTTAATAAATGCAATTATATATGATCTACAATTTTTGTTTCCAAAAATAAAGAATTAGCTTCAATATATTTTATCTTAAATGACATATCAATATCTCCCTGGCTATCCTATTTAATAATTATAAATCAGCTGATAAAAATTCCAATTAAATGGATTATAAAACTTGTATCAGGGTAGTTAGAGCACTATGAATACTATTAAGAGTCTCATATGCTATATAACTTAACTGCTACTTACATTTACAGATTAAAGATTTTATATACATATATATAACTTTTATAACTATTCCTAAATATTTCTATTCATGCTTGAAGCAGGGGAGAAAACATATCCCAAGTGTATCTGAGATGCCATTATTTATATAATGTAGACTATTTGGATAGTATGGTTTAATAATTTAGTAATTTTTTTCTTCTTTTCTTTTTAGGGCTTCACTTGAGGCATATGGAGGTTCCCAGGATAAGGATTGAATCAGAGCTACAGCTGCTAGCCTGAGCCACAGCCACGCCAGATCCAAGCCACATCTGTGACCTACACCACAGCCCAGGAAACGCCAGATCCTTAATCCAGTGAGTGAGGCCAGGGATCGAACAGGCAACCTCATGGTTCCTAGTCAGATTTGTTTCTGCTGCTCCACGAGGAACTCCTATTTACTAATTTTAATTTAGTAAGGTTGCCTAAATTCAACTCCAAGCCCTGCATGCTCTCTCAGTGTTAATTGACTTTAAAATGTGCAATGTTAACAGGAATGTGATACAAGGTATATTTTTATCTTTCTATACCTATTTATACAGCCATATTAGTCTGATTAGGCTAAATTATGCTGCAGTTACAATCCATCCTCCATTACTTCAGAGGTTCAGGTTAAGGGACACTAAAACTTCTTGTTACAATGATTGCTGAGGCAAAGAAGAGAGGGGAGAGGGGGAAAAAAAAAACACTCTGCACTAGTCGCAAACTCTTAATTTTTGCTTCTGCTTACATTTCATTGGCCAAAACCAATGTGATGACATTTATTCAGCTTACAGGAAATAAGTCCTATCATATGTTCACAAAGTAGGGAGTCAGTAACATTTGGTGAGCAGCACTGATCATTACTGTAACAGTCAAATACATGCAAAGCACTGTGGTAGTTACTGCAGGCATGGATGCTATGAACATACCAGTACAATCTTTTAAGTATCAAAAAAATATTCCTCATCGTCTTTCATTTTACATTTTTTTTCCCTCCCACAAGATTATTGGAAAACTGACTGTTTAGGGAAAACGTCAGGGAAAAAACAAGTCTCATATCAAAAAGACATCATTATTTTTCTTATATTTCTTCTAACTACTTAATATTTCCTACATTAAACAGTAGGTTTGATGGTGCTGGGAAAACTGGACAGCTGCATGTACATCCATAAACTACAACACACCCTCACACCATCCACAAAAATAAACTCGAACTGGCTTAAAGACTTAAACATAAGACAGGACAACATAAAACTCTTTAGAATATAAAGAAAACATAGGCAAAACATTCTCTGACCTCAAAAATACAAATGAGCTCTTAGGTCAGTCTTCCAATGCAACAGAAATAAAAACAAAAATAAACCAATGGAACCTAATCAAAATTACAAGCATTTGCACAGCAAAGGAAACCATTAAAAAAAAAAAACATACTAAATGGGAGAAAATGATTGCAAATGATGCAACCGACCAGGGCTTATTCTCCAAATTATACAAACAAATCCAAAATATATACAAACGACTCATACAACAGCAAACAAACCCAACTGAAAAATTGGTAAAAGACCTGAATAGACATTTCTCCAAAGACGACATACAGATGGCCAACAGGCACATGAAAAAATGCCCATCAATAATTAGAGAGATGCAAATCAAAACTATACTGAGGTACCACCTCACACCAGTCAGAATGGCTATCATTAATAAGGGTACAAATAAATGCTCGAGAGGATGTGGAGAAAAGGGAACCCTCCTACACTGCTGGTGGGAATGTAAATTGGTATAACCACTATGGAAAACAGTATGGGGATAGCTCAGAAAACTGAATATAGAACTACCATATGATCCAGCAACCCCACTCCTGTGCATATATCCAGACAAAACATTCATTGAAAAAGATACACACATACCCATATGTTCACTGCAACACTATTCACAAGAGCCAAGACATGCAAACAACCTAAACGTCCACAGACAGATGAATGGATTCAGAAGATATGGTACACACACACAATGAAATACTAATCAGCCATAAAAGAATAGAATAATACCATTTGCAGCAAGATGGATGGAACTAGAGATTCTCCTACTAAGTGAAGGAAGTCAGAAAGAAAAAGACATACCATATCCTATCCCTTATATCTGGAATCTAACATATGGCACAAATGAACTTATCTACAGAAAAGAAACAAACTCAAGGAAAACAGACTTGCGGTTGCTAAGCGGGAGGGGGAGGGAGTGGGATAGATTTGGAGTTTGGGGTTAGTAAATGCAAACTATTGCAACTGAAGTGGATAAAGAATGAGATCTTGCTGTAGAGGATGGGGAACTATATCTAGCCACTTGTGATGGAACATGATGGAGGATAATGTGAGAACAAGAATGTGTATGTATTTACAAGTAATATTGGGTCACTTTGTGTACAGCAGAAATTGTCAGACCATTATAAATCAGGTATACTGAATATTTTAAAGTAGGTTTGAAATCAAATTGTTCCTGGTACAAATTATTCATAATATTCTTGGTACATTGATTCATTCAATCAACATTTAGGTTCCTACATTTCATAAGCTCAGAGCTAGTTGTAATGCAAGCTTCAAAGATATCTAAGTTTTCCTACCACAAGATACTTACAACTATATTATCCTATTCCTTACTGAATGATGCTTTAAATTTATGTATGAAGTACTTTGGGTCCTAATACAGCACTATAGGCTTTAGACATAATTGATACAATTAAAAAAAAAAAAACAGCACATTTAGGAGTATTACATCTAGTTAGCTAGCACACTCTATTCAAGCAAACACAACTAAAATCTCATTTTACCCAGAATATTTTTAAAGAATCAGATGCCCAAAAAATACTTTTGAACAGTGTTAGACTGGAAGAGCTATCTAGGGGGAAATCACAGGGCTCCGTTATATTCAATACATTTTACCAAAGACTAATTTCTTGATATAAAAGCAGTACTCTAATTCATGATGACAAAAAGTTCAAAGTATAAGGAGTAGTCAGCATCATATATCCTTATTTGGCAGTAATTTGGGAGCCAACACCTGTGATTTATCCCATTTTTAATTCTATCACCATACCAATATTCTCAGCGTGTTTCTTCAGAATTCTAAATTAGTTTCCATTCTTAAGAAATTTAAAATGTTTGTTCCAACAAAGTCATTTGGTCACCCTAGGCCTTGACTCAAAACACTGCCTATGGAAAAGATATCAGTTAAATGTGCCACAAAGCTAATCAACTATGTTCACATGATCATATGGTTATGCAAATTTTTATATTTTAGCCACCTTCGGTTACAACTCTTCACTTTGCTTCTGCTCTTATTCTTCCAATATTTTGGGTGCCATTAAACCAGCTACAAGCATTCTTTTACTACTGAGCTAAGAGACAACTGATTTGGGAACGTATTTGGCAAGATATACTTCAGTTTTAGCCATTTACATGTCTATTTATGTAATTGTTAGCTGTCTGGACCTGGGATTGACTTTCAAGCTCACTCCTAGGGCCAGAGATCACAGTGTTATTTTTAACTTTCCTAAAGGGCCCAGCACTACAAGTGTGTGGGTTTTAGAAGAGAAACATACTTAAATGAAGCCGGAAGATGGTGACTGGACAGTAACCCCAGCTTTTATAACCATAGATGATGAAACAAACAGGCCCTCTCAATTCTGACAACCCCAAAATTTCTCGTGACATTATCAATAAAAAGTTGAGGCACAAAGCAGCTTTTCTACACTATCAATTTAAGTTAAAAATTCAGATAATCATACTAGAGTAAAAACCTTGATATTTTGTTTTTATAGAGAATGACATGAAATTATTGTCATATGAAGAGGTCATCAGGGGATGTGGCCACAACACGTGAAAATATGGAGGTGTTTAAGAAAGTTAATTGATGATGTTTCCTATTGTTCAGAACATTGCAATGGTATCTATCAGTTTCTGAAGATAACTCCCATTTCTTATCTCAGCATAATCATTTCACATGTAAATCTCTCTGTAAATATCATATATTTTTAAAAGAATTTAAATTTCATTATAAATTACATATTAAAGAGAACTCCCTTAATTGCCTAGTTTTAGGTCACACAAAAGTTGGATCTACCCCTCAATCAGGACCTTCGCCATCATCATGCATTACCTTGATCATCAACTCCACTACAATCTAAGCGGAATTAATGAAGAATGAAAAGTGGAAAAACTCCAGTCCCCGGTTTTTTATTCCTTTTTAAAATTATCATAATGTTTGAGATGTCAGAACTGCTGGAGTCTATATGCCAATTTCATAATAACGTCTATTTACCCCTTATATCATACTTCAGATCAAGTATGATGTGAAGTTAAATTTTAGGCGTGGAGGCAGGAATTACAGAGAGTTCCTTTGCAATAGAGTTCATTTCCTACAGGAGTGGGTGGTGTGAGCCTAAGTGCTTAGCAGCCACAGTGGCATCATGAAAAAAGACAGCTGGACTGATGAAAAATTAGTGTTTTACCAGGGGGATGAAATGATAGATGGAATAACGGAGGAAAAGATATTTCCAGGGAAGTAGTTATGCCATATATAAATCAAGGTAAATAAGAACAGAGAGCTAAATAAAAGAGTCATATAACTAACTCCTTCAACTCATTAATTCACTTCACAGATAGCTATGGAGACCTACCATGTCCAAGAGTTACCTAGGCATTGAAGAATCAAGGAAATAATTTCAGAAAATTTCAGACATGACGAAGCTGAAAAGATAAAGTTAGGGTCTGAAAATGAGATTTTTTAATCAAAGTTATAGACATCATCAATTAGAAGTGGCTAAGTATAAGGAACAAAAAATGACTAAAGAAAATGGTTATGGATTGGCTCAAATAAACAAAAAGTACAAGGAATGAGTTTAATGCCAAATGACTCAAGACTCAACTATCAGGACTTCTGTATAAAATATGTTTTTCTTGTTTCATTCCCACATGCAAGGTAACTCAAAGCATTTCCTTCAGAGAAAATGGCCATAGAAACTAACATCATATGCAACAAGAAACACTAAGGGTCTGAGTTCCCACTGTGGTTCAGCAGGTTAAGAACCTGACTAGTATCCATGAGGATGAGGGTTCGATACCTTGCCTCACTTGGTGGGTTGAGGATCCCATGTAGCTACAAGCTGGGGCAGAGGTCACAGATGCAGCTCAGATCTGCTGCTGCTGTGGCGTAGGCCAGCAGATGTAACTCCAATTTGACTCCTAGCTTCAAAACTTCCCTATGCCACAAGTAGAAAAGAGAAGGGGGGAGGAAGGGGAGGGAGGAAGGGGGAGAGAGGAGGCAGAGGGGGGGAGGGGAGGCAGAGAGGGGGGAGGGGAGGAGGAAGGAAGAGAAACACCAGGGGTCTTTTCTAGTATTTCATAGTATTTCACAAATATTCTGTGATTGAAAAAGACTGAACCAATTTAGGATAGGCTAAACCAGTTACTGTACTGAGAAAACAACACTTTTGTGTCCAAGGGGTTTCTCCAGGCAAAGAACCATCAGAACAATTGGCATTGGCTCCCCAAGGGAGTAAACAATAAAATGGATATAGGATTCCAATTAAAAGAAAGCAAATTAGATGTTAGAGAAGTAAACTATGGATGCCCACTAAAAAAAAAAACAATAAAGTTTTTAATAGTATTTTTAATCTCCTTTTATATGGCCAGGAGTTGATGGCCAACATGGATTGGAAGTAGAAATCATTACAACTGAGAGAAATTCAAAGAAGTGTTAGTTCATGAGTTCAGTTATTAAAGTCACCTAGGATAATGGCACATCTTGGGATATAGCAGTAGCCTTCTACGCACCAAAGGCTTTTAAAATAAAGGTGATTAAGAAGGGCTACACCCCAACATTCACTGAAGCCCTATTTAGAAGAGCCAAGACATAGAAGCAATCTAAATGTCCACCAACAGAAGAATGGATTAAGATGTGCTATACATACACAATGGAATATTATTTGGCCATTAAAAACAATGAAATAATGCCATTTGCAGCAACATTGATAGACCTAGAGATTATCACACAAAGTAAACTAGACAAAGGTAAGTATTATACAACATCACTTATACGTGGAATATAAAAAAATAATACACATGAACTTGTTTATAGAGTAGAAACAGACTCATGGTTACAAAGGCAGGGGGATAAATTAGGCATTTGAGATTTAAATATACACACTACTAAATGTAAAACAGATAACTAAAAGACCTATCGTATAGCACAGGGGACTATATCCACTGTCTTAATAACCTCTAATGGAAGAGAATGTAAAACATATATAATACACATATATTCATACACACACATGTATAACAACTGAACAACACTGTAAATCAACTATATTTCAAAAAATTTTAAATGAGAAGGCTAACAGGGAAACAAATGGTAGAGGTGGCAAACTAGATGACTTAGCCTACTATTTTTCTAAGTAATGTTATATCCCACATATTGTCAAATACCATTTGAATTGATTTTAAGTACTATCCTTTAAATAATGATTTTCAATTTTTCAGTAAATTGTCTAGCTTTTTTCATGTTTTAGGAAATAAAATATACTGAATACACACAACGTATTTTCAGATTTAACAATTTCCGTAATAATTATATTTAATCATTAGTGTTAATACACTTTGGCCTTCTACATTTAAAAGGCGTGATTTCTTACTCTGCCATTCTGATTATATATGGTCAATTTAGTAACATTTGTTTTCTGTTTTAACATTTCCTAAGAATTTATGAAGTTTTCATACTACCAGAAGCAATGTTACAGTGTTACATATATACATCTATACACACACATACATACATATATATACACACATACATAAACATATTAGGAAGATTCGTGCTTGCTAAAAAGTATTTTTTCCAGAATTTTAATAATGTGGGTGGGGATAGTTAATTAGATGAATCAGTCAAAAGGACAAATATGAAATATGTATTATGAAAATAATGTACAGCATGATAAAGATAATTAACACTGATGAATATTATATATGAAGGTTGTCAAGAGTAAATCCTATGAGTTTCCACCACAAGAAAAAAAATTTCTATTTCTTTACTTATCACAAGATGGATGTTCATTAAACTTGACAGTCACTTCGTGATGTAAGTGAAATCATTACACTATATAAACAAAGTTACAGTTCTGTCAATCTCAATAAATCTAGAAGCAAAAAGCTAACAGTTATGCAATTTAAAATAATGCCAGAAAATGTAGTTGATTTTTGAGAAAGAGAAATTATAGAAAATATGACTCAATTTAAGTTACACTAACACTAATATATGTCTAATCTGTAATAATTTTTATACTCCATGCTTTTACAAGAAAGCAGACTATGCTACCCCAAAATGCACCACCTTAGCAGTTATTTGGCGCTAAAGGCAAACAAGACCACCAGACTCAGGAAGAGCTTTTTACTTCACTCTTAACTGCCTAAAAGCATTTGGATGGGGGCCTGAACAAGGAAGAGAAGTACAATCAGAATTAACTTTATCTTAAAGACTTCTACATGGCAGGGCAAACGTGATTACTGAACAGCTGTTCTTC
Source organism: Catagonus wagneri (assembly GCA_004024745.2). Classification (NCBI taxonomy): domain Eukaryota; kingdom Metazoa; phylum Chordata; class Mammalia; order Artiodactyla; family Tayassuidae; genus Catagonus; species Catagonus wagneri. The sequence continues at coordinate 21,594,487 of PVHT020000173.1, read as the reverse complement.
TCACCTTCCTGTGAATCACCTTTCTCCCCTTTGAGCCCCCAGGCCCTTATCTCTACCCTTAGTTCAGGATGGCATGCATTTAAGCCTCAAATCCTGATTGCCTTTGAGTCTCATGTCTTTGTGGGGTTACCATATGTACACAACTGAGTTTGTTTCTTCTGTTAGTTTTCTATCAACTTAACTATTAAACCAGCCAAAGAACCTAGAAGCCAAGTTTTCCTTCCCTACATACTATTTACGTTGATTTTCTAAAACATTATATTACTGATAGTAATATAAGTACCCTACTCAATAGACCATGAAATCAATCACTGTAAGAAAAATGTCTCCTTCCTTCTTAGATCATTCAAGTAGCATGCTACTCAGTTTTTGTTTGTTTGTTTGTTTGTTTTGCTTTTTCAGGGATCGCACCTGTGGCATATGGAAGTTCCCAGGCTAGGGGGTCTAATCAGAGCTGTAGCTGCTGGTCTACACCACAGCAACGTGGGATCTGAGCCGCAGCACAGGGCAACACTGGATCCTTAACCCACTGAGCAAGGCCAGGGATCAAACCCACATCCTCAGGTAACATTACCCCTTAGCCAAGATGGGAAATCCTGCTCTGCTTTATTACAAACAGCTGCTCACAAAATGTTACATCATTTCTTACAATGTTCGGTATTGTGAAAGAAAATAACTATCCAGAAATTCAGAGAGATCCAAGAACGTCTTGAAGCTACTGAAACCAAATCCCAGGCATTATGTTATCACAGTGATTCAGTAAGGCTGTCATTACCATACCAGAATTCCCGTCAGACGTTATTTAGACTTCAGAAATTCATGTTTACCTCCTTACCTTCTGAATAGCTACAACTGAATGGCATACTTTTCCCCACCTCTACTCTACCCTCCCCATTCCTACTCTACCCTCCCACTCCTCCCCCAACTCATTTTCTCCTTCCCTCTCCTCCAGGAAATTTCAAGGTTGAGAAGCAAAAACTTGAGAAAAATGACTCTTCATTATTCTATAGCTACATGTTTTTATTTTTCAAACTCATTATGTTCAGCAAGAATTAACTGAATTTACACTAATGCATCTGCACTTATATGAGGAATTGCTTTTTGGTTCAAATAAAATGTTCCTTAAGATAAAATAGTAGACAAAATAGTACTGTTTTGAGGGAAAACAATGATGTCTTTCTAAGTAAGGGAAACTTAGCCATGAGAAATAGTTGAATTGATTTCCAAAGAGTGATGAAATTTCTCCACTACTTCAAATAAACTTCCAATGAGGCAATGTATGAAGAGTTCCCTTGTGAGACACTGCTTTACAGTTATGCATTTTAAGACCACAACTGGCACTGAAGACAAACAAGTTCAAACATACTTTTAATATTTCTTAGATAATGTCAAACCTGATAGCCACAAATTGTGATATCAACGTCAACTAAAAATGTATTTCAGCTATTTCTGTGAATAGGGAAATCTGTATGTGAATTACACTCAAGTATAGTCCACGGAGACAAATGACAGGAGAAAGGTCATTAAGCCTAAAAATATGGACAGGCATTGAGGTTTGTGGGTTTATTTTTTCAACAGAAAAAGCACAGAGCAACTATGACTACACTTTTACTCATCTGTCCCCACCTCCAGTTTCAAATGTTTTTAGAGCAAGTGGGGAAGGAAGATATCTACATCTCAAGCCCATGAGCTGCCTCACTTTCAAGTATGGAGATTTTTATTCTTAGAAACTTTGCCTCTGAGAGTTATATATGATATAATGAAGGCCCACTGGTTAAGAGAAAATCCTTTGGGGCAACAAGTGTTCTCATTCACTGAATAGCACTTAAATACCTATACGCTTGTCCAGATCAAGAGAGTAGACAGTATCTGCTCTCAAATACCTCACTATCTAAAACAGGCAGGAGTGGGGGGTGGGGAAACCTTTGTGGCTCTAAGAAAACAAATCTGACTAGCATCCCTGAAGATGCAGTTTCCATCTCTGGCCTCGCTCAGTGGGTTAAGGATCAGGCATTGCTGTGACCTGTGGTCTAGGTCAGACAATGCTCGGAACCTGCGTCGCTATGGCTGTGGTATAGGCCAGCAGCCATATCTCTGATTCAACCCCTAGCCTGGGAACCTCTATATGCTGTGGGCACAGCCCTAAAAGGATAAAAAATAAAGAGGGGGGAATAGAAAATGTACTATTAGGTATGATAAAGTTGAAGTTTAATATGTATGAATTGGTTACTAATGAAGAACAGGAATTAGCGACATTGAGGAAGGGAAGAGGTAATCAACCTAGAGAGAACAGTAAATTGGTTGAGGCAAAACAGGATATTGAATCAAAAAACTATATAGAAAATGCCTTGATATATTTGGAATACAGGACTGTGTAAATATGAGAAAATATGACTGAAAAGTAGGTAGCGGTTTTGACACAGTTACGAAGTCAGAAAATATTATAAATAAAAAAAGTGAGATACCATTGAAGGATTACGGTATAGTAACACGTTTTAAAATATACCTAATTCTAGAAAAAGAGGCCAAATGAAAATCACATAATTCTTAAGAATAACATTATTTCATTTTTGTAATACAAAATAAGAACTCTTTTTGTATCATGACAATACCAATAATAAACTGAAAAAAAAAAGTTAAGAATCCGTAATACTCAGTCACCAATCCAGGAGGATTTTGCAATAGGATAATAATATGATTGTATTCACATTTGCAGTGGTAGAGAGGCGGAAACTGAGGTGGTAGGGACAGAACAGACAGTAATGTAATTAGGAGCCTACTGCATAATCCCAGACAGTCAAGTACGCCCAGAAGATGCTTGGCTTCTAGGTTTTGAAAGCTCCCAGGTGGGTTTCTACTTTTATTCAACTATCCATTTATGCTAACCGAATAACTAGTTCAATCTATATTGAGGATTATTAATTTTAGTAAAATTCTGGTGAGAAAGAAATCGTTCAACCTTCTAGACAAAGACTCCATACAATCCAAGTATTAGAAAACAAGAATTCTTAACTCTTAGGTTCCCTACATTAAATTTGAGAAGTTGAAAGTAACACATATATAATTATTGAGTCCTTTTACATAGGAGTATCATAGCTTTTAGACCTTGAAACCATGTCATTAAAGGCTGATTTCTGACAATTTCAGCTCAGAAGTTCTTTCTAAAAGTTGTAATACAAGGATGAGATAAGGAGAAGTGATTCAAGTTCAAAATCAACAGATGTGTAACCATTCTCGGTACTGCCCTATCCAAACTTGGCTGTCTACATTCCCAACTAGCCCTGGAACATCCTTTCTCAACAATATTTGACCTTGTGAATAAAATGGCATCCACTTTTATGACTTAGTCTAAAATAAACCCGGATATTTGGAAAAGGATATTTCCTATATGTACACACCCCCAGGATTATGTGGGCAGTGTCCTAGAGCAGGGCAGAAAAGGGAGGACCCTTTAGCAAATTCTCTTGTACAACATTTTAATACTTCTCTAATTTGTAGTCTCCAAATTCCCCACTCAATGAATAAGACAGCCACATCATAAAGCAGGTTTTAGTCCCCAATTCTAATGCTAAATTTGCAAGCATTATACATAAAGAATGACTCGATTCTTAGTATCTCCAGTTAGAAAGATAAAAATTGGAAAAAAGAATGATGAACCCCTTTATGCACCAGGCATTGTACAGGACTTTCACCTATTTTATTTCATTTAGTGAGCAGATGGCTGATGGTTTAGCCACTGGAATAATTTCCTAACAAAAATGTGATAGAGAATTAAGGCTACCAAGTATTAGATATCAAGTAATATAAAAAGCTGTAAATTCTTTACTCACCTCTTAGATTAATTCAACTTACGTTGTGACAGCAAATACACGTGTAGTGACTTGATTTCGGTCAATATAACGACTAATTTGTCTGAGATATTAGCATTGATTCATGTAAATCTATAGTCAGTATTGTAATTTGAGGGTCAGTTATTTTTAAGATGTGTAACATTATTAACCATGTAACTTAGGAAATACCCAGTATTAGGAAAAGACATACAAGCATAATCCATTTGCCATTTTAAAGGTATTTTAATATAAGAAATGATCAACTTATGACATTTGGGACACTTTTTAAACAACTGCTATTTTATGCTGAATTTTTATCCTCACAACTTTCTGTACAGAATGGGAATTGGAAGGACATCCGCAAAGCCTGGTTGCAGAGAAGACTAGAAGACATTCTACCTTCTCCTTCACTGTGACATTCAATGTAAACACACGCTGGCTATGGTCTGCCATCTCTAGATTTATAAAAAGAGCAAGGCAGGAAAAACGAAAACTATCAACAGGAAAGTAGGTAGGATGCTAGAATATAACTCTCCAGCATAATGTGTTCCAAAATCAAAGGAGGAAATTTTTTAAGCCAGCAAAAGATCAAGATCAGAACCTCTAGGTGTTCGGGATTTTTTATTTGTTTGTTTTATTTAGCTTTTTGGGGGGAGGGTCTTTCTCACTTTTTAAGGCCACACTTGTGGCATATGGAGGTTCCCAGGCTAGGGGTCTAATCACAGCTACAGCTGCCAGCCTATGCCACAGCCACACCAGATCCAAGCAACTTCTGCAACCCACACCACACCTCACGGCAATGCTGGATCTTTAACCCACTGAGCAAATCCAGGGATCGAACTTGCAACCTCATGGTTAACTAGTCGGAATCGTTAACCAGCGCGCCACAATGCAAACTCCCAACATGTTCAGGTTCCTAACAGAGACCTTTCTAGGGGCACAAGTGAGAGGAACCAAACTCTAGAAGCCCCCCAGGAAACTGACATACTATTTCTTTTCTGGAATGAGTTTTTTGGAATGGGATATATGCTTACTGAGGACTACTGTTTCTCCCCTAAGGTGTAGGATTAAACAGCCTGGTGAACAAAGAACATTTGTGAACCCTTTTCCACATAGTCAATACCTCTTAAAAGAAGAGAGCCTATCAATTTAAATTCTAGTGGCCTCTGTTTTAGTATTTTCAGTTTCTCAAGCCAGGCTGGTGCAAACCATAATCACAGAAGTTTAGCTGATTAGCTTTCATTTAATCTTTATATAAAAAAGAATGAAAATAGTAATGATTCCTGGTACTGCCAAACAGAACAGGATTTGAGGGTTTTTCCCACTATTTCAGAAATACTAAAACACATACATTTGCCAAGTGCTTTCCATGCTCCAAGCACTGAGAAGCCCTTTGTGTGTATTAACTCATTTAATTCTCATCTTTACCCTGCGATATACACTATTATTTGTTTTTTATACATAATAAAAATAAGTCAGTTTAAGAAACCTAACCTAGCAAACATAACTCACCTAGGAAATAACAACAACAAAAGCATCCAAATTCCCTCAGTTGGGTTTTATAGTTCTACGCTCTTAGCTGCTATGTCACACCACATCTTTTGAGTTCTTTTGGCTTGTGTTAGCCTAAGTTTTTCCAAGGTATCAGCTGTTAGAAGGCAAACCATTTCAAACAAAAATAGAACGAGACTGTGGCCTGAATTAAGGATAAAGGAAGAGAGTGATGTAATTTCAAGAAGCCATTTTTAAAGTATGTCGTGGCACAAATCAGTAATTTTCCAGAAATAGGGTTATCTAGGCCAGCTTCCCAAAATGCCAAGTGAATTTCAGAGTCATTTTCTTCATGTCCATAAGGCAAGTAGCAAAAAGATTAGATACTGCCAGTTAAAGAACATTTAAAATGTATTTTTATGTAAATAATTCAAAAAAATTGGCAATTCACAAAGTTGTGAACTGGATGAATACAAACTATGAATCTTTGATTAAGATTCACAGAACTGTTTTTAATGAGTCAATTTTAGAAGTGCTTTCTGTAGAAGAGTAACTGAAGGAAAAAATAGCTGTGTATAAATTAGAGCAAATACCCACAACGAGGCACAAGCTGGAGAGAAGTAGGTCAGGCTTTCATACTGAGCAATCTAAGGAAAACAGTATAGAATCTAAAAAGATATATATAATAGTTTATAAATTTCCTCTCCTATCTCACAGCCCGCCACTTTCTTGGGGAAGTCAAAGAACTCTCAGGTCCCTACCTTTTTAAGAACACCTTAATCCATTCCTCTCACAGGTAATGTATTTAAAATTGGTAACTGTATTATTTGCATTTGGCATATGTCACAAACGTGTCTTCTGTTTGTTGGTCTGGAAGTTTTTATTTACTTGCCACACTGTTATAAACTATTAATTAGGTGGTACCCAGATGAAAACAGCAATGATGGCATTGAGGGATCTGGAAAAGTCATTCCTTGAGTGACGTTTTAGCATAAAAAGGGAAATGTAGAGGGATTCCTTATAAATCATAAAAAGGGAAATGTAGAGGGATTCCTTATAAATCTCTGAAGAGTTGAAGTACATTCTCAGTTGCTCCTGCTACAAGTTGCTAAACTGAGCTTCCAAAGTAAGGTTCTGGACAAGGATTTATTACAGGGACCAAGAATCAATGCAATGACTTCTAAATGCCTCAGTCACACTGATCAAGGTTTCAAGTATGTATTTTTGAAGAATGGAGGAGTGGAAAGCACTATCTGCCAACTCCCAATCAATAAAGAGGAGCTGTAGACAGGGAAGGAGATCCACTGAAGGAGTGCTTTTCAGGTCAGGGTCAAACACCTGAATACCTTTTTGATGAAAAGCACAATGGAGAAGTATTTCCCACCAGTCAGCAGGTACTCAATTTCCAAGAAAATGAATTTAGCAGGATTTTTCACAGACCAGATGTAGTCCACTTAAATGAGGGAGCATGTACAGGATCATTTAATTTCCTCCCATAAAGTCCACTGGAAGAGATACAGAGACCTCAACCAAAAAAAAAAGGGGGGGGGGTAAGTGGTCAGAAAGGAGATTCATCAAGAGAACTGCTAAGTAAGCCAACCTGAAAAAGCTATATACTGTGTAATTTCCAACTATATGCCATTCTAAAAAAAAAAAAAGTGTGCAGACAGTAAAAATATTAGTAGTTTCTAAGGATTAGAAGATAGGGACGGAAAAAAGATAAGGAGGGATGAAGAGAGCACAGAAGACTGTTAGGGCAGTCAAGCAATTCTGCATAATACTCCAATTGCCAACATATGATTACACATCAGTCAAACCCATAGAAGGTACAACTGAGTGAACCCTAATATAAACTGGGGGATAGTAATACATCAACATTCACTTGTCAATTGTAAACAACTATACTATACCAACCCAAGATATTAATAGGGAAAAGTGCACACAAGGGGAGGGGGGGCATATGGAAAATTCTGTACATTCTACTCAATTTTTCAGTTAAGAATAAACTTCTCAAAAAGTCAAGTCTTTTAGTTTATAATACCTTGAAAAGCAAGCAGCTAGGAATTGTTTTAAATGATAGCACCCATCATGAGGGGGAGAAGGACAACAATGGGGGAAGGAAAAGGTAATGAAAAGTGTTCGAAGGAGTGAAATTGGGTTAAACTATTTGAAACATGGTTGGTATGCACCCCACCCGTAGATGAATGCTCTCAGAGATGTTATTTTCCACCTTGCCAACGGCAGAAATTCTGAGACCAGTGTTAGGAAGCTTCCATGAATGTCACTCTTGACTCTTAGTCAAATCACAATTTATGCTTAAGGGTAGTTTCATAAATACCTCTAGCTGCAAATATTTATAGGACTCTCCCAATATCCTAACATCCATTTTTCAAATCCCTGAATTTACCATGTACAATAAAAAGGTGAAAACATCTCTACCTAAAAATATTTATGGAGTTCCCATCGTGGCGCAGTAGTGGTTAACGAATCCAACTAGGAACCATGAGGTTGTGGGTTCGATCCTAGGCCTTGCTCAGTGGGTTAAGGATCCAGCGTGAGCTGTGGTGTAGGTCGCAGACGCAGCTCGGATCTGGCGTTGCTGTGGCTCTGGCATAGGCCGGCGGCTACAGCTCCAATTAGACCCCTAACCTGGGAACCTCCATATGCTACAGGCGCGGGCCTAGAAAAAAGCAAAAACACCAAAACAAAAAAATATGTGAAAAACCTTTTACCACTGAAACTTCCCATTTACTACTAATTACTCACATTTGCCGTTCGCCCTCTCTTCTGTTCAGTCCCTTACTAACAGTCCATTGGAGAGTTGAAAACACCGTGCAAATAATATTCTAATCAATTACAAGGTCAAATTTCAAATGTGGTAAGTTACTCATCAAGTGACGTTGGAAAATACAATTGGAAAGTCCTAGACAAATGGTGATATACTGGAGTTAAATTAAAAATTGAGAAGAAATCAAACTAAGCTTCAGAAAAGATTAAAGATCAAAGCATTAATAAAGTATCTTTGGGAAAATGGATAGTGCCCTGGTATCAGCTGTTTTTTAAAGGGATTTTTGCTCTGTGCTGTAGCAGTTAAACATAAAATGAAAGGATCAGGTCAAACCACCCTATCCTTCTGTCTGGAAATTTTTAAGAAAACACTCAATAAAATATTATGTAAATAAGAGAAAAATACCTTCATAAAAGAGAATACCTTCACAGGTTGGCATTTTTAAAGAATTCCTACCATGTCCACCCTCCACTACCTACTATGACATTGTAATCCTTTTATGAATAGTGGGCTTTTTCATCTACAATTTTTTTTTTTTTTTTTTTGCCTTGTGTCATTTTAGGGCCAGACCCGCAGCATGTGGAGGTTCCCAGGCTAGGGGTCTAATCAGAGCTGTAGCTGCCAGCCTACGCTGCAGCCACAGCAACACAGGATCCGAGCCACATCTGCAACCTACACCACAGCTCACGGCAACGCCGGATCCTTAACCCACTGCGCAAGGCCAGGGATCGAACCGGCAACCTCATGGTTCCTAGTCAGATTCGTTAACCGCTGCGCCACGACGGGAACTCCTACAATTATGTTTTATAAAGATTCTCATAAGTGCCCCCATGATTGTGAATACTTGCATCCTATACATAAATTTCTAGTAAATATCACATAGGGGAACACACCAAGAGCATCCTCCACTGGTTTTGCCCCACATTTACGTCTAGAATACCATTATATTTGATTAACAGTTTAGTTTATTAGTATTTCTCTAATTACAATACAGCATTTTAACATAATTTCACGCTCTCATCTCTATCTCCCATGCTTTGTCTGTCACTATTACTGGCACTGAAATGAAGAAATAGAATATGCCATCTATTCCTAAGCTGCATTCCAGTTAAAATTGTAAATCACAGACTCATATTCACAGTTAATAGCCCTTTAACTCTAATTATTCAGAATTTAATTAGTGAATGGGATTTCAGCTACAAAATAAGTTTAAAAGATGTTGTCAAAGAGGAATAAATCCTATCCTTTAGAGATCCTTTAGAGATGTTTTAACAGATAAAACAGATAAAGATTGATGAGATGTGGTATATATACACACATATATATACACAATGGAATATCATTCAGCCATGATAAAGAAAGTCCGCAATTTGCAACAACATGGATAGACCTTGCAGTACTATGCTAAGTGAAGTAAGTCAGAAGCCAAAAGACAAATACTGCATGGCATCACTTATATTCGGAATACAAATAAAAAGTCAAACTCACAGAAACAGAGAAGTTGTTGCTATGGACTGAGGGAAACAGGCAGATGTTAGTAAAAGGGAAGAAACTTAGCTATGAGATGAGTAAGATCTGAGGATCTAATATACAGCCTGGTGACTTCAACACTAATGTATAATAATTGCTAACAGAAATTACATGTCCTCACACAAAGGTAAGTATGTGAGGTGACAGATGTGGTAATTAACTAGATGGGTGGAATACATTCGTGTATATCATACAATGTGTACTTTACAATTTTGTCAATTATGTCACAATGAAACTGAAAAAAGGAGAAAAAGGCTTATACTTAAACCGTGTAAAAAACACAAGAGGCCATAGTTCGTAAACCTATGTTATAGAGATACATAAAAAGTTCAACAGCCAGAAGTTCAACAGCCAGAAAAGAGTAGAGAATGTTCACAACAGAATTAACTATAAGAAGACAAAAATGAACAGTGGCAGTTTAAGAGCAATGGGGCCCTACAGGGATGGTATTTTATTAGGAAGCAAGGGATACAAAATAGAGGCGTGTGTAGTCGAGAGTTCATTAATTCTCTGCTATTCATTAGTTTAAAATGCTCTTACATAAGAAGTTTTAAAAATTACCAACATGTAAGGATTTGTTCAAAGAAGTAAAATTAATGTTTGTTTGCTCTTGAAATAGTTACCTTATTTGTGTTCTCCATGGTTGAGCACAGGGATCTTTCATGTACCATAACTCTGAGGTTACATATTTTATAATTTTTTTTGAAATACCTTGTACATAATTCTCATCTCTAACACAACCTCGAATTTGATTTTTCTATTTTGTTCCATCCTGAATGGTAGAACTCACATACTTATTCTCTAGTCTATACAATTCCCAGCAGGTAGACACCCATCTGCCTGGAGAACATTGCTCCTTTCTCATTCCTACTCCCTCGTCCTCCCACAGTCCAACACAAAGGCAGAGAGTGGGGAGGTAAAAAGGTAACTTCAGGCATATCAATGAAAAGTTTCAATTTTTAATGATTTTCTCCATTTCCCACGAGCTGACACCTTTGAAGAAAGAGTAAAAACAAAAAACTCCTCTAAGCCATTATTCACAAAACGTGGTTTAAAATGTACATACTCAACTGTGTTTACAGTTCCCTAAACATCTGCAGATATTATAAATGTCTTTACATATCACTGCTCTAGCAAGATGCCTTATAAAATTTTCTAAAAGATATTGTATTTCTAGGAAGAGAGTATGTTTATAAAGTCTTCAACGTTTGTTTTACCTGGGAGTTGCCGCTGTGTCTCAGCAGGTTAAGAACCCAACTTGTATCCATGAGGATGCAGGTTTAATCTCCTTGCTCACTCAGAGGATTAAGGATCTGGTGTTTTTGCAAACTGCAGCGCAGATGGCAGATAAGGCTGAGATCCCGCATTGCTGTGGTTGTGGTGTAGGCTGACAAACTTTGATTCGACCCCTAACATGGGAAATTCCATATGCCACAGCTGTGGCCCTAAAAAGACAAAAACAGAAAACATTTGTTTTACTTAATTTGGAGGGGTTCGTAATTATTGTGTCACTGTTCTGAGTCCACAAATCTTGTCGCTGTTGAGTCCACAAATCTTGTTTTCAAATAGTAATGTCAATTCCAATAAGTGCTTGATTTTACAATATCCTCTATTTGTTTGAAAAAGTCATTGGGCAAGACAACAATTTATGCCTAAAAGGCAATTATTCAATACATTATAGATGTTGCTGCACTATTCACAACTCATTCACACACTGTATACTCCGTAAGCGTGGAGTGACTTACTGTGAGCTGCAAACTTTGCAGTTATCCCCATTCACAAGGATGAAAGCTTTAGTAATTACTCATTGAGAAAACTTCATTTTTAGCTCACATTTCTTTCATTTTACATGAATTTATTATCTCATGTTCTAAAAACTGATGAAATATGGACTTGTATATGCAGTGAATAAAACTTTTTATCAACTTTTATTAAGAAACAAAACCTTCTGGGGTGGGTTTTGATTTGGGAGCTCATTTACCGAGATTAATTTTATGGCACACATCTCAAATAACTGTGCCCTTTTATTTTCCCCACATTAATGGATCCTCCAAAGTCTCAACATTTGTTAAAATTGCCTATGGAGAAATAACAAATTGTTTTATCCTATAATAAAAAACGACTTTTTGTTGTTTAGAACTTGGCAGGACCGGATGTGGTTAAGTTTATACGGAAGTGATACATCCAAGTCTGTTTCCACAACTAAAGCACAACTGATGAACTCAGTTTCTCATGACTTTTGAGCTAATCAAGAACATTATTCTGTAGAAAAACTGAAATATAGATGTTTATACGGAATGGACACCTGACTTGATATTGAGAATTTTGCTTAAATTATCAGAAACTATTTCAAGTGTGGGATATAACCTAACTTTGCACCTTGACATGGACTTGCTGTTTCCAAATTCAAGTAAATCCAATTGTTCTGCAAATGCTACTTTCCTCAAAAAAAATTTTTTCATGCCATCATATGCAAGTTCCTGGTCCAGGGATCAAACACAACAAAAGCAACAACCCAAGCCACTGCAGTGTCAATGTTGGGTCCTTAAGCCTCTGTGCCCTGTGCCCTAATAATCATATATAAAGATGCTGTACTGATCCACTATTAGAGATGCTTTTAGAAAATTCGTCGAAGAAGTAATTATGGGGATTGATGTGTGTGTGTGTGTGTGTGTGTGTGTGTGTGTGTCTGTCTGTCTTTTGTCTCCTTAGGGCCGCACCCACGACATATGGAGGTTCCCAGGCTAGGGGTCTAATCAGAGCTGTTGCTGCCGGCCTAGGCCAGAGCCACAGCAAAGCCATATCTGACCCACTTCTGTGACTTACACCACAGCTCAAAGCAACGCTGGATCGTTAACCCACTGAGCCAGGCCAGGGATTGAACCTGCAACCTCATGGTTCCTAGCTGGATTAATTTCCGCTGTGCCATGATGGGAACTCCCTGAATTTTTCTTAATTTCTTAATCCATTTGCAAACTGAGGCAAACATTTGAGACAACAGTAAAAATGCAGCACTGCAATTTCATTTTTCACGATTTACTCTTTACTAGCAGCAGTTTTAAACATTTGAACAATTATAAGACAATTATACAAATGCATTTGTGTCAGTTATGAGAAATGTAAAATTCAAGCTATTTTTCAAAGGCAGTCCTAAGTAATTTAAGATTATACAGCTATTAAGTAGAAAGGCAATCTTCAGTTAATTTTAACCATTAAAATCAAAGCTTCCAACACTGAATTTTTAGTACCCTCTGTGGAAAAAAACTCTTGACTATCACATTCTGGTTCATGAATTTATCATTGAAAAGAATCTTCCAAGAAGTCTGGGAACAAGTAATCAAGTGTACACAATGATAGTAGCACCTCCTACGTTGGTCCCTGATTAAGACTTGTAAACACTGTATTTAAGTGCATATATACAACAGTCCACATAATTGCCTCTAGAAAGAAAAAAAATGAAACCCTATAAATCCTTCTGACATACTAAATTGTCTCTCATATGTACAAATACCTTCATATGTTTACATAACATACACATTATTTAATCTTAGAGAAGTGTTTCATTCATAAAAACAGGTATGAATCTAACCAGAGAAAGCAAGTGAAAATTCAGAGTAATAATTTTAAAAGTTAATACTGGTTGCTAATTCCTATGTACTAGGCAATAATCTAAGCGCTTTATATATATGAAGTTACTGGACCCTCACATAAAGACTGAAGAATGTGTTAACATATCACTTCAAAAACTCAGCCTTGGGGAGGATAAGTATATTTTAAAAAATTATATGCCCAGGAAATGCTGAGGCCAAGCTTTGCATGCCATCTGGCTCCAGAAACCACATTTTTCAACCTCAGTGGGCCAGTTTTGTTTAAATCAAGACTACAACATCCTCCTAACATGTGACAATATCAAGTCTCTCATGTGTATGACCTAAGATACTATATTAGTAATTTATGTTAGCAAGAATATTGTTTTGTGATAACCCAACAATTACAAGTTCATTTTAAAAGAACCAAATGCAACTCTAGATCCTTCAAGAATCCAGAAGACAATCTAGTTTCAATCATGTCAAATATATAATACATTAGCCAGAATGTTTAAACTATTTACAGATACCGACATAATCCTAGTATCTAAATCCAAATCACCTAATTAAGTACTTAAGCCACACTATTTCAGCCTGGTATTCTCATGCACATTATCAAGGACAACTAGGGACAAATCAACAAATGGAGAATTTTATTTCATGATGCATTTTACAGCCAATTTCAGCAACTGACACGGATGAACTACCATCCACCCTTCATTTAACAACCCAAATCTTCAAACACTCCCAGTGATTCTAACATCACTATGCATTAAACAGGTGAAAACTCCTGTGAAACTATTCAATGTGCTTTACATTTGTGTCTAATATAAGCTTTCATAGTTACTTACCTAGTTTTACATAAATTTTGTCACATGGTTGATTAAATTAAGGGTATCATTTCTTACCCAATGAAAAAGGTATTTTACTTTTATTTCATGGTGATTGAAGAGAAATTTAATTAAAGGAGTGAAAAGTGGATGATTATTTGTCAAATTTCTCAATCTTAGGAACCCTGGGTACTTCTAAAGAAAATAGAGTGGTTATTTAATTCACTGCTTTATCAAAATGTTTGGATTTCAGTAACAAGTGTTAACACAACCATTTGCCTTATAAATCACTGAAGTTGGCAAGTTTAATATCCTTTTTAATCACAGTTTAAATGTAGCCCAGTTGGAGTTCCCTTCGTGGCTCAGTGGTTAACGAATCCGACTAAGAACCATGAGGTTGCGGGTTAGATCCCCGGCCTTGCTCAGTGGGTTAAGGATCTGGCGTTGCCGTGAGCTGTGGTGTAGGTTGCAGACGCGGCTCGGATCCCGCGTTGCTGTGGCTGTGGTGAAGGCCAGTAGCTACAGCTCCTGTTAGACCCCTAGCCTGGGAACCTCCATATGCCGCAGGTGCGGCTCTGCATAAAGGCAAAAAGACAAAAAAAAAATAAAAAATAAATATAGCCCAATTAGAGTTGAATTAATTCACCAGATTCCTTTCAGACTGCCCATTTTGTTAGTATCATTTATTAAACAATTCTTTTTCTACCTATAATAACTCACAGGTTGGATTTTTACTGACATGCATTTCTATAGATATATAATTATATACTTTATAGATATATAAAGTATTAGTAATTCAGTAAATGCCTATAAAGCTATTTAAGAAAAATGGAATGCCAAGTGGTTAATAAATTTGACAAACACCACCTAAGTCAGAACTACCCAAGTCTGCCAGAATGTGAATGTAAGTACATACACTAAAATGTTCTAGATTAAATACATTAAGCCCTGAGATTAAAGCTATAAAATAGGCACTATTAAAAACAACAATTTAAATGAGAATGCTGGTCCAAATTCCTTAAGAATTTTTAATTGAGCCAAAGTTAGTATCTAGAAAATGCTGAAAAAAATTGAGAATCTTAGCACTGCCGTATTCTACTAAAGGACGAAGGGACTATATTCCTATGGCTTTTTCCAGATAAATTCTAAATGTTCTCCCATTTTGAACTAGGGTTTTAAGCCTCTAACCTCATTTACATGAATGATTTTAAAATATTTCCTAGTCCTTTATTAAGACAAAACCTATGCCAAAATACATTATTCTAACCCTTATATAAAATTGACCCCCCCCAAAAAAAAACCTTTTAAAGAAAATAAAAACAAGACATTGTCACAGAATGTTAACTTTCTTGAGCTGCATTTCTGTCATGGAGAGTACAGATGTCCACTTACCAGTCCCAGCCCTACTAGCTGATGTAGAACCTTAATCAAAAATTAAACTATAAAATAGGACATAGGACTATGTGGTCTATGAGTGTACTTTCAACAAAATTATCTACTAGGCTTGTTTTAAACACCTGCTTCCATAAGATAAGATGGGTACTAGAAAGAACTTATAAAAGTGTAACTCTGTATTTGTAACAACATTTTCACTAAAGCTGCTCTTCAATAACTTGGGTTATTTTCTTCATAAACTACTTATTTGCAAAAGATGATACTGCACATCCCAATATGGACACCATAGTTAAAAATACTAAATGATTCCTTCAAGTTGAGATGGATTTGCACTGCTTCTTTGCCTGCCACGCCAAGAATTTTTTTTTTTTTTTAATCTCTAATTTAGGAGCTACAAAGCTATGGAAGGAAAATGAACAAGGAGTTGCACCAAGTTATTTTGTCAGATCCTGCCGATTACATATTTATAGAGAAGTAAGTGTCCTTGAAACCATGTTTAAAAAGGCAAGAGACTAAAGATCAAAGTGCTAGGTACTTCTTGTTTTAGAGAACAGAAAACTACACCATTCGTATTCATTTTTAATATATTTTAATTTGTGTGATGGAACAAGTCATAGTTGAATGCCTTCTCTTTGGGGTGTTTTATTAACTGGTATGCATGTGTCTCATTAACTGCTATGTACTTATTTGTTTAATTATACTTATTTGTTTAATTTTACTTACAGTTAAAGGGCCAAAGTGAAGCCTCATAAACATAAAGGCTTGGCTTTCAAAACCAGCTTTCACCTTTGTAGTGCCTTCTTCAAACACCACTCCTGTGCAATTTAGTATTTGTCTCTAATTTCACAATACATTGGTTTATTTTCCTCAGACAAGTGGAAGTTACAAACTCAAAGAAAGCAGAGTGATTTATTTCCTGCATAGTCACCATTCAAGCACCTTTAAAACAACTTCCTGGTATTTAAAGCCAGCGTAGTGGTTCTGAGATTTGAAATGTTTACATATTATCCACAGCCACGTTTGACCATTTGAAAGTCATTCCCTGGCATTTGGATTTAGATGTCTCTAGTACCATCTGACCTTTAAGTATTTGCTTAAGCTTTCAACAACTGGACTCCATTTTGAATTTCATCAGAATCTTTTTCTTTCAGCATTCCCCTAAAACTGTTTCAGGACAATGGCCCGAAGAGTTCCTCATTTGAACCCTTATTTTCATAGCTACTTATTTTAGATGCATTTTTAAGAAGCTGCTTTACTGTGTTTACTATTGCAGAGGTCAGAAACAACTGGTTAGGCAAGTTGAAGTTCCCTTCCTCTATCTGGGAGCAGCAGCCAGAATCAAGGAATCAGACAGGTTAATGATTTGGTCACCAATTGTTTCCAGCCCAAGCTCAGAAAATCTATTTCTATTGCCTCAGCCCAGTCATTCTGATAATTCCACTTAACAGATGAATTAGCACCTAACTGAGCTCAGTACTAAAGTACGAACGACGCCATTCCTGTAAAGAAATCAAATGTTTCAGTAACAAGTTTTGTCAGACAACTTATTAAAAATGATTTATTTCTAACAAGATTTGAGATAGGTACTAATATTATGCTCAAGTATGGATACAGAAACCAAAGCCTGGACAGATTATGTGTATTGTCCAAGACCCCACAGCTGCGCCAGAGACAATGGAACTATGTAGCGACCTAATTCTTCTCTGGCTAGTTCTTTCCCTGCTCCTGGGTAAAACTTTTTGGCAAACAACCACAGCTTTCCAGTTCCATGTAGTCAAAAGAATAATCTCATTTCACTAGTTAAAATGTCCACTTAATGTACTAAATCAAAATCTTAAACTGCATATAAAGTTGAAGCCTCTGTTCTTCCCATCTTGAGCCCATTTCACGCTAATAAGCCTGTAATGGTGACTGGATTAGGTGCTGTCTCCTCTCCCACAGTCTAGTGATAGTCCTTCTCTTTTAACTCGACTGTGACTCACTAGAGGTCAGATGGGAGGAAAGGCAGTTCCATATGGGGCAGAGTCCTTTGGTGACAGATGCCCAGTTCAAGTGCTGGGTTAAAGAACACACCTGTCAATTTCTCAAAGGTTCCTCCATTGAACATCCTCTGACATGGAATATTCCTCTTACCTGGTATCCTCCACTCACTTCCAGAGGTCCAATTTTAGTCCTCGTGGGTATCAAGAGTTTCAAAATGACTTCAAGCCAATTTATTCCCAAAGACGTCAGTCAAATTGATATATCCTTCCCACACTACTGTGTGTCATTGCGTGTTACTCCTAATGCAACTTTCTGGCTCTCTGGTCATCTTTCCAGGCGTATGTTAAGTATTAACCTCCAAAACTCCAAGAAACATTTTCAGGCCCCATGAGTGATACTTTGAAGCTTCTCCAACTTGATATCAGAAGAGGGGGAAACATTCACTTTCTTCGAGTATATTCCCCTTCCATTCCTCCAGAGCAAAGGAATGAAATCACTGATAATCTGACCCAAACAAACCTCTCCACAGATCACAACATCCTCATCAAACCTCTAGCTACCCCTAGTAGATTTCCCAGTAACTGACAGGCACAGAGTTGAAAACTATTTTCATGATCTCACTTCCAAGTCTTATGTGAGTGGTATAGATCTGATTTGAACTATGTTCAACATGCTGGCACCATTCTTGTATTCCTTGGTTGAAATTCTCCAATGTTAACACGTTATATTTTAATAGGAAAGAAATATGACTACAAAGCTTAAAAGAGACACATTTAATTGAATTCTATTACTTTTGCCACAGGTGAGGAACGTTGCCTATAACTTAAAACAAAGTCCATTCTTAAGGTTTTGGCCTTTAAATGTTTTTAACACTTTCCCATTCATACAGAAATGAGTTCAAGAACAGAATCACTTTGTCAGAATTTACGGGCAAAATCATGACCTCACCTACAAGGACAGCTGCAAGAACAAAGGATTCTGACACCAAGAAGTCTGCACTAACCCACCACACCCTTCCCCCTTTTAGTAATTAAAGAAGCCTGAATTCTAAGTTGGGTAAGATAGTTGCTTGGGACACTTGTCTACCGTCTTCTCAGAATGCTTGCTCTCTGAGTAACGTCGCTATTCCTTGCCCTAACAACTTACCTCAATTTATTGACCAGTGGTATGGTGAGAAGTATGAGCTTGGAATTGCTAACACTATCTTAAGAGGTTAAAGAGAAAAGGGAGAATTCTCCCAACTGTAACCTTGGAAATAGCTTATAAACACATTTACAGAATTTGATCTGCACAGACTCTCCATCCAACCTAAGCAATTCCAAGTAACACCTCATCAAGGGCTGAGATCTCTTGACTCAAATTATTAATATCCATTAGAAAATGGAGTAGTGAATCCCCCATCCCTCAAATGCCATGGATATATGTAATTTCATGATATAATCAGACAATGAAATTATACTCACCTTTACATGTATTTCCATGTAGGTGTAACAAACCACATCAGTAAGATATGAGATTAATTTCTAACTATGGTCTACAAATGAGAAAGTAACGTACTCAAAAATGCAACAGATACTCATTCAAGGTAAATTCTAGTGAAATCAGGGAAAACAGGGCACATCTTAAGGCTGAGAAGGCTCAGGTGAGCCCAGTTTTCAGAGGACCTAGTCAGAGCAGTCTGAGCTTCAAGTGAACCAAATCAGAAATGAAAGGTTTTATTAGCTTATAAAACTATTTTCATGAAGCCCAGAAAGCTTTTGAAAATATTCATTCTTAAATGTCTAGGCATACACAATTTTAATAAGTTTGTGATACTCATGTTTAAACATAATATTTCAACTAAATGACATTGCAAATATAACTCAAAAGTAAATTTTTCACCACTCTACCCAGTCTAAACCTATGTTTTGCTACTTTCGTGCTTAAAAAAAAATATGGCTCAAGATCTATACCTTTGGCAGAAAAAAAAAAAACAAATACTTAATAGTGTAAGTTAGATAACTTACCCAACCTTTGATCTAGAAGGATTCAAGGATCTCCTGATAGGAAGGCAAGAGGAAAAGGTCATGATCAGAATCACCTGGGAAATATCCTGTCCCACCTCCACCTGATCCACCTAAAGTTGCTGGGGGTGGGGAAATTGATGATTATCTGAAAAACAGCTATACAGCATATTCCCACTATTTAAACCACTGACTACCTCAAGGTTGAGGAAACTGGCTCCAAAAGTTATTTGTCTGAGACCACATAATTAGTAATCAAAGCTCCAACAAAAATCTTCAGACTCCTGTTATATCGTATATGAAACTCAAGTAACTCAAGTTGTATTCAAGTAGTTTAGCTTATAAATTTGGCATTAAATTAGTTTTCTATTCCAGAATAGTTCCTTTAATCTACTTATTTCCTACTAAAAAAAACATCTCTCCTTCCAAGTAGGTTACACTTACACAACTGCTCATAAGTATCTTTCAGTAAGATATGCACAGTACAAAGGTTTTAACACAATTAACAAAGTTAACTTTGTTTTTTTAGGGCCGCACTTGTGGCATATGGAAGTTCCTAGGCTAGGGGTCTGATCAGAGCTATAGCTACTGACCTACGTCACAGCTATGCCAGATTCGAGCTGCGCCTGCACCCTACACTACAGCTCACGGCAATATGGATCCTTAACCCACTGAATGAGGCCAGAGATCAAACCTGAATCCTCATGGATAGTAATCATGTTCATTACTGTTAAGCCACAATAGGAACTCCAACCTAAACTTTCTTTTTATATCAAGTCAACACTAACCATAGATGCAGGCCAGAAACAATTGGAAACGTATTTTTTAATTTTTGAAACTACTTATCCTGCCATTTGTTAACCAATCCTGTTTCAGCTGAATAAGATTATCCCATTGATTAGGTCTGCTTGTCTAATGAGATCCATTTTACTCTCCATCTGGCCTTTTTTTCACTCAATGTAACTTCAGGTCATACTTGTTCAAAATAATGAAACATGACAGTTTGGAATGATGCAGCTAAACCATAAGTACACTAAAGTATTCACTGTTTCCATTGGATCAAATCTCCCCCACTGTGCCCATAGCCTCCACCACCACTCCTCCAAGAAAGTATTGGGGAGGTAGAAGTATTTTGGAACGTTCAGCTCTTGGGCTGTCTAAGCAGACAAAACTTAAAAGCACCAGGGCTGACGGTGGAGTCTTGCTCAAAAAAAAAAAAAAAAAAAAAAAGCCGAAGTCCTACAAGGAATCATCTCCGTGGGTTGCTAGGGCAGAGGAAAAGGCAAGTGTGGAGGGTGGAGACAGGGAGAAAGCTCCCCAGGTTCCCCGGAAAGAGAACAGGACTAACCACACCCCAGATACTCACTCCGCCTGCCATGGGGCAGTCACCATACTGGGGAAAGGGAGTCAGAAACCCACCAAGACACCGCGTGGAGCCCAGAGCCAAGAACGCTCCGTACTCCACTGCTGTCGGAGAGCGTGTGCCAGCAAAGCCTTGGGCCAGGCTTTTAAGTCTTGCCTCCGCCCAGCCACCCATGCCCCCACCCACGCCTCCACCCACTGCTGCACCTGCGTGGAACGAGCCAAAAGCTCTGCAGCTAGCCCCGTGTGCCTCTCTCAGCCCCACCTGCCCATCTCTGCCTTGAGGAAAGGCTTACTGCATCCCGGCCCCGATGCACCCCAACTCTAATGAGTCTCGGCCACACTCATCAGAACCCTGAGGTTCACGTCCCATCTTATGGGTCCCAGTACAACCGGTGGCCCTGTGTACCGAACCCTGTGGCCCAGCGCCATCTCTGGCCCTGGAACCTGAGTCCGCTGCTCCTTGTAAGGTTGAGTTGAGAGACTGACACATTCCTTGCACTCAGTCGCCCCTTTCCCCTGAGAGTTCTCTCCCCACCACCCCCAAAATAACCTGCGCAAGAAACAACCACCAATCTGATCTCCCAACACCCCGATGTAAATTTTTTTAAGTCTAAATGGATTGTTTTTCTAACTTTTGGATGTCTCTGACTTTTGAAACTAACTTAAGCATCATAGCCCTAGACACTGAAACTATGGCTTTAAAAAAAAAAATTACTTCAACCTGCTCTATGAAATTTCTTCTATCCCCAACAATCAAAGAGTAGTCTTTCAAATCATCATGAAATGTCATCGCCCAGTGAATCTAAGTCAGGGTTCTCTCTACCAGCACTATTGACATTTTGGGCAAGATAATTTTTTGCTGTCAGGGCTGTCCTGTGCACTGTAGGAGTTTAGCAGCATCTCTGATCTCTACTGACTAGATTGAGTAGCACCCCTCCCAGCTGTTACAACAAAAACATCTCCTGTTATTATCAGAGGTTCCTTTGGAGCAAAACCATCTCATTTTCCCCCAATGAACCACTGATCTCAACCACTCACGTACTGAATTCTAAAAGTAATTTAAAAACATCTGCTTCTCCATATTATAAGTTAGACCTGGCATGGTTTAAGTGGTAAGAAGACAGCATTTAGGGTTTCCCCTCGGGCTAACACATAGACTTTATACTGTTCAAAACTGAAAGCAAATGGAGAACATGGTCATTTCTTTACTGGCACTTTATGTTCTATTTTCTTCCCCTAACTAATATATTAAAAATATACTCCAGGGAAAAAATAAGATTAATTGCCCTGTATGTAGGGAAATGGATGGACACACTAATCAAAAGAATTTACATCACCAGAAATCTAAATGCATGAAAAAATTATAGATTAAATCTGACCAAAAGTGTAAAACAAATACAACGTACTGTTAGACAAGGCTTTATCTATAAAATCATATTTTTCCACTTGTACAAACTTACTCAAATCTGTTCTTGATCCTGTATCTTTTCCACTCTTCCAAATCACTTCTTAAGATTAGTGTGTCTTTCTCTAATCCACTGATCTGGATCAGATTTGACAATGCTTTATGAAATCTCCAAAATACACAGACTCAATACATTTAATAAAGAAACTTAACAATCCTAGTTGAGACTTGAAAACCCAAAAATTGATAAATTGAATTTAAACTTCAGACTAGAGCCAATTAACCCTGTGACTGGGAACCTCTGGAATTCCTATTATCTCATAACCCATACTTTGAGGATAAAAATGAAGAGACTTTTATGGATGATGAATTTGGAAACTTAAGTGTACACAAAGTAATATTAAGAATTTAGAAAATTTCATTTTAATTATGAATCTATGCAATTTTGAAAATAATTATTTTAGTATCCTTTTATGAAAATGGTCAGCACAAGTAGACACAGATGGATGAATGAACAAGGAAAACCTATTTGTAGCAAAGAAGGCGAGAAGGAAGTTGAAAATTTTGTGTTTCTATTAATGGGAAAATCAAAAGGACCTAGTGAAGGCACAAAAATGTGGTAGTTACCAAACCAAACTTGGTTCCACTAACCCAAGCATAGTAAAGATAATACACTGACACCAGGTTGTGGTGAAAGAAAGTGCAAAGTTCACTGCTGGGCTAAGCAAGGAATACAGACAGCTAATGCTCAAAAGATAGGAACTGCTCCCTAATAGCTTTCAGGGAAAGGTTTCTAAAGACAAGGTGAGGGAGAGGGTGCAGGATGCATGATCAGATTGTGCACATTCTTCTGACTGGTTAGTAGTGAGGTAATTGGGAGTCAACATCATGAAACTTCTGGGCTCTAGGCGCTTGGTCAGCATGCAACTTCTTTCACCTGGTGAGTGTTTCCAGTCTCTGCAAAACAGCTCAAGGATATGGCTCAGAATATTATCTATAGCACTTGTGAAGGAACTAAAGGTCCTTGACTTTGTTTAATGGTCAAACAATTATTACTTCTGTCTTGATTGACTATTTCCTTTTGTTTCTGCATTTTCTCACTTCTCTAGCTAAATTTGTTCTTTCAAACTCAGGGAAGGTCTAGGAAGCTAAATCTTTTCTACAAACAAGGGGCAGGTGGAGAACATGGTGGGGGTGTAGGGTGGAAGAACCTGCCCCAAGGAAACCCCCTTAGTGTTCGCTGTATTACAGCAGTCCATTACATGGAACTTTTTCTGCATTTCTTTTCAGATAACATAGGAAAAGGATAGATGAGTGCAGAAAATGAAATATATATATATATATATATATATTCACCTTGAAATGACTGCATAGCTATAGTTAGCTGGTAAGCTTCAGAACTAATCAAAAAAGCTAAATAAAATTAACATCTAAGAATTACAGAACTTTGTAGCCAAAGCAGAATTACAGGCCATCTAATTTAACCATCTCCTCAATCAAATTTTGACAAATTGTAATCAGTGAATGAAGCTCATTGCTGAAAATGATGAAATAGCTGGAACAGGTAAAAGCTGAGAGCTCCTAGGAAATTAAAGTAGTGAGTCATAGTATGTTTCAGTACTTAACACCTGATATAAAGATAGCTGAAAATGAAGTTTCTCCTTGCAATAGTCTTAGGGTTCATGTGTATGTGTGTTGTGTACATTGTATTTCATAATAAATAGGCATCTCCAGCACAGCAGATTCTAAGGGAGCAGAGGGTAATGACTTGTGTGATTCTCACAGCCATTCTTCAACATTTACAACCCCCTGCCTCATACTCGAACATCTTTTAGAAAAGTGAATCTCAACTCTGCCCGTATATAGATACCATCTGAAAAGCTTCAAAAACAAGAGTACCTAGATTCTAACACCAGAGATTCTTATTTGTATGGGTGAGGACCTGGAATTGTTGTAAAAGCTTCCCAGCTGATTCCAATGTACTCCCAGACTTGAAAACAACTGTTTTAGGATTATTACTTTAAAACATAAGGAAAGTTAGTTTAAAATAAGCAATAACAGAAATTTGGGGGAAGTATTCATATGTTTGAATTTATACACTTTAAATTTTAATCTCTATTTGGAAATTAATATTATATTTTTTCTTTCATTTACAATATATATGTATATAGAGAGAATGAACCTAAACAAAACACTAGCTAACCAAATTCAAGTGATTGGCATTATTGATATATACATAAATTTTAATATCAAAAAGTATATATCTCTAGAATTCTTCTCATTGATGAATCAAGAAAAATTGTGAGATGATGTTTACACATGGAAAAAGGAGTTTGCTAACTCTATTACTATTTGCTTAAAACTTAACAAATTGGGAAATCTGTCAGTTTCTATTAACTAAACACATTTACCCCATGACCCAGAAACCATGCAATCAACATATACTCAAGTGAAATTAGTTCATATGTACCACAAGAAACAATAACCAAAACCCTTGTGGAAAAATATCCAAAGCTGCCTTATTCATTATAGCTCCAAGTGTGAGTTGGAGTAAGCTTGCAGAAGCTCACAAGGAACACTCTAAACCTACTGTTAAGCCATGCAGCTTGAAATTGGCCATTCAAAAGTATTTACACCAGGGGAATTGGCAAATTCTACAAATCCACGTGTGCAGTGCTGCAAATCTCTGTGCCACAGCACCCTTGGCCCTTTTTCCAGCACACTGTTGAATAGCTCCAAATTGGAAACCTTCCTAATGTCCATCAACAGACAATTAGATAAACAAAAGTTGAAATAATCATAAATAGAATGCTATATGACAATAAAAAGAAATTACTGATGCAATAACATGAATGAATCTCAGAAACATGTTGATTGAAGGAAGGCAGAACAAAGAAATACATAACTAACCTATAATTATAGAATTCAGAATACTGATTACCTCTGGAGTTGAGGTGTTATTGAGTATAAAAGGGCATGGAGCAATTTGGGGGATGGTGAAAATGTTCTACATTTTGATCTAAGTAATAGCGACATATATAAACATCCACCTAGCTGGATACTATGTCTAAACTAAACCTTGATAAATAAAAATTAAGGTTCAAAAATAGGTTTGTATGAAAGATCAAGATCTACAAAGAGCTAAGGCAATTTTGAAAAAGTTGACCAAAAAGTCCAGTACATATTCTGTTGAATATTAAGACATGTAATAACTACAATAGTAAAAGCATATGGAATAAACACAGCACAGAAATAACCCCATGAAAAGAATACAGACCTCAGAAAGAAACAGAATGTGAATATATGATAAATAAGGCTCCACAAAGCAATGATTTATAAAGAGATTATATAATACATTATGGAGAGAAAATTATAAATGATTACACAGAGGAAAATAAGACTCAATGATTAACTGACACCATAGATCAAAAAAAAAAAATGGAGAATATCTTTGTGACTTCAACATAGGAAAGTACTTATTAAAGAAAACCCTGAGACTGAAATGTGCAAGTCAAAAATTGTTGTGTTTGAATAGATCAAAAGTAAGATTTCTGTTGCATGAAAAAGACCACAGAGAAAGGCGTCAGATAGCCAGGAAGAAGCCAATTGCAGTATGTAATACTGCCAAGGGACCAATGTTTAGAATGGTATACTTCAGCACAGTAGTCACTAGCCACATGGGACTTTTTAAATGTGAATTATTTTGAGTAAACTAAAATGAGAAATTCACTTCCTCAGTGCCACTAGCCATATTCCAAGTGGTTAATGGATACATGTGGCCATTACTATCACATTAGACAAGAAATAGAACATTTTTATCACCACAGAAATTTCTGTTGAACAAAGCTCTAGAATAGAGGAGTTTCTGCAAATAAACTGGGAAAGGATAGCAAACATGATTGAAAATTTACCAAAAAAAAAAAAAAAAACCTTAAAAGACAAAAAAAAAGTCACAAGGAGAAACTCATGTAGTTTACATGTAAATGAGTTTCTAAAACTTACCTGTAATTTAGGAAATGAAAATTTGAAAGATATTATACTTCACCTATTGAACTGGAAAATTTGAATGTGGTATTATAATACCAAATGTAGTCAAGAGTGTAAAGGACTAGGAATCCTTATGCACAACTAGTTGGAATATAAATTGTTCTAGTTTCACTGGCAAGCAGTTGATCCATATATAGTCAGATTGAATATGTATGTAAATTATGCCCCAATGGTTCCACCCTCAGAGAAATTCTTTCAGAATTTCAAAAATGTCTTCATACAGGAGTATTCATTGTAGTGTTTTATGCAGTTCCAGAGGGTTGAAGATATATTCATAGTAGGTATCCATTCCTCCAGGAAAGGATAAGCAAAATGTAGTTGGACACACATTGTCAGATATGGTGGAGAAATTAAACATAATTCACTAGATAAATTTACGTAGAGCAATATAAGTATTTAAATATATTTGTGAATATATTATGAATATTATAGGGAGGATCAAATAGAATAAACAGTATATACAAAAATATTTGTGTAAACTAAAACATTCATGTACAGATAACTATAGTTTATAATTAATGACATATATAGAAATATGTGTGTACATATACCTATATGTACACTTCATACACACAAACATACACACAAAAACAGTAGTAGTGGAGATAGAACAAAAAGAAAAACAAATATAAGAACAACTGAAAAAGAAATGCAGGAAGTTCCCACTGTGACTCCGTGGTAATGAGCCCAACTGGTATCCATGAGGATGCAGATTCAATCCCTGGCCTTGTTCAGTGGGTTAAGGATCTGGCGTTGCCATGAGCTGTGGTGTAGGTCACAGATGTGGCTTGGATCTCACTTTGCTGTGGCTGTGGCATAGGCCAGCAGCTGTAGCTCCAATTTGACCCCTAGCCAGGGAACTTCCTGGTGTGGTTGTGGTCCTAAAATAGCAAAAAAAAAAAAGAAAAGAAGGGAAGAAATGCATAGATTAATGGAAAAGAATAAAGTGTCCAGAGTCTAGAAATCCATCCATACATATACAGGAAATTGATATTCAATAAAGATGCAAAGTCAATTCAATAGAAAATTCTTACAAGAAATGGAGCTGGAACAAATGGGCATCTATATACAAAAAAAGAAAAAAGTAAAGAAATGAAGGACCTCAACCCATATTTTATCCCACATAAAAATATTAATTCAAAATAGATGATAAACTTAAATGTAAAACCTATAACAATAAAACATTTAGAATAAAACAGGAGAAAGCCTCTGGGACCTGAATTAAACAAAGCTTTCTTGAATATACCACTGAACGCATGATCCATAAAAGAAAAATAAAGATAAATTGGATTTCATTCAATTAGGAAATTTTATTTTTCTAAGACACTGTGCCTTAAATGAAAAGGCCTATTTGAGAGTGGGAAAAAATATTTACAAAACATATATGGTAAAAGACTTTTATCTAAATATATAAACAACTGTCAAAACCCTAAGAAAATCTAATAGAAAATTGGCAAATAGTTTAAGCAGACATCTTACCAAAGAAGGTATACAGGGGGCAAATAAAAACATGAAAAGTTACTCAACATTATTAGTCATTAGGTCAATGCAAATTAAAATCACAATGAAATATTACTACACATGTATTAGAATGGTAGCAATTAAAAGACTGACAGGGCAAAGTGCTGGTGAGGATGTAGAACTCCTGTGCGCAAAGCTAATGAAATTGTAAACTGGCACATCCATTTTGTAAAAAGACTCAACAGACTCTTTAAAAAGCGAACATTGGGAGTTCCCGCCACGGCTCAGCGGATTAGGAACCTGACTAGCACCCACTGAGTGAGGCCGGTTTGATCCCTGGCCTCACTCAGTGGGTTAAGGACACAGTGTTGCCATAAGTTGTGGTGTAGGTCACAGAAGTGGCTCAGACCAAAAATTGCTGTGGCTATGGAGTTGGACCAGCAGCTGCAGCTCCTATTTGCTCTCTAGCCTGGAAACTTCTAACCATATTGCTTTAAGGATATGCACAAAAGAATGACATCGGGTACAGACATCCTTAATGAGTATGCCATATTGGAAGATTCTTGTAATGCTCTTAAGGCAGGAGAGAATTTTGGAAAATAAAACTCATGAACAAAGATGATCTATTTCCACCATATTTATCAAATTCGAAGCCAAAATATGACATACTAAGGATAATGAAGCCTAGAAGGCAACATCATAAAAGACAGTAGCAACTAAATTACCCACACACATATTGAAGAATGTTCAGTGTATGACCCTAAAAAAGAAAAGGGGGGAAATGCAGCTCAGTTTATGGTGGTCCTCAGAGACCCTTTCTTTCAAAGAGATGGTTATTAATTTCAAGGTAACATTGAGTCTGGGTCACACAGAAACATGTAACAATTTTATAGCAGAATATTTTCCTAGCATGTTGTAAGTGATCATAGAATGCCTAAACTCTTTACAGAGAGGCAAAAATATTTTACAGACTGTGAAGTATGCAGGATGGTAGAGTTCTTCCTGAAATGAAAACATTTATTCATTGCTTTTACTCTGATACCTAACAAATGCTGGAGTTTCAAAGAGAATTACTTTCCATTTTAGCCTTACTATTAACTTTATATATGACTTTGCTCAAATTGCAGACCTTCTATATTTTGCTTTTAATAAAATTGTGAGTCTATTTTTGAATATTAATACAAAATATTAACTATTTTCCACAAAATGTGTTAAAAGTATTTTACGCTTACACAAAAGTAATTATGACACTACCTTTTAAAAGATATAACTAAAGAGATGTGACAATTCAAATGAAAAATATTTTCAGTATTGACTTGATTGGAGGTTGGTTGAAATCTATAGCTTGATATACTAAAACTGTCTTGATTCACACTGCAGTCTTACACTGATTGACATGTCAAAAGGTCCACTGAGAAAAACCTTGTATGGCTGTCATCAAAAGATTATAATGTGACAAGCAGTCACACTAGGTATCATATTATCTGTATAATACATTATATATTATTTTACGTGGTATTATAGCATCAGTTTATGAAGTGCTATGTGAAAAATACCATGAATTTATGTAAGAGTGATCCAAGTTTTCCTATATACAGTCCTAAATATAAATGGATTTTACTGAATAGTGATCTTAATTACTAGTTTTTCATTCTGCAAGAAAAAAAAAGGTTGATTCTACAATAGGCCTTTTTAATTTACAGTTAGCTCACTGAAGCACATGCAAATGGAAATAAAACTGCAGCCCTGGGACATTCTAAAACATGACACAGGAGGTTGCCAAGGTAACCCACCAGGAGGCTGTCTTGGCATCTTCTAGAATAAAATGGGAAGAAAACATTACAGTGAACAGATGGGGGATGGGGATCTTCTGGGCCCAGTTATATAATAAAGTGTTGCAAAAAACTACAGCTCCATGAAATTGCTTCCAAACAAAAAAGGAACAAGTATCACTCACACTTCCAATGTTTAAACTGGGCAGGATTTATGATCCACAGGAGCAGAATATAAAACAAGTTATTTAAAACATTATTTAAATGATGTAATTTCTATAATGTCACTACCCAAAAACATTGCAAAATTTTTACACTCAACGAAAATTCAACATGGATGTAGAGCTGATATTCAAGGTGCAAAAGTGATGCTAACTTTGAGGCATCTTATTATTAGGACAGGTCTTGAGGTGGTAGCAGAACTTGGCTAAGAAAATCTACTCAAGATAAACATCACGAGAGAACAGTAACAGGAAACAATGGATGGCAGATCATTTCTCTTCAGCTCATTGATAATTTTACATTTATCCCTTGCATTCTTCTTTTAGAATTATACAGTTTTTCTTTGATTTATGTGTTGTTTCTTTATATTTCAAAATGATGCTGCTTCTTGTAAACACACACACAAAGCTTTAGTTCTCTCTATTTGACGAGCTGATTCTCTCTAACATAAGGTTATTCTATAAATAGCAAGTGAGTCTCCTTGGCCTGTCCTTAGGCTTTTTTCATTTCTCCTCTGTCCCTGAAGATTGAATAAGAGCCCTCTGAGCTGACGAAGGACAAATATGGAGATAAGCCACTTTAGCTGATGTGTGACAGCACTTCTGGCTGTCACACCTGAGCTGCATTTAAGAAAAGTTCCAATAGGAAAGAGGAGAATTTTAAAATAACATCATTTCATTTCAGATTTTTATAAACTTAATAACTGCTTTTTTTTACTTTACATCAAAATGTAGAATTTTGTCCTTTGTAACATTCCCCACTCATGGCAAGATCACTAGAATCTTTGATTATTATGTGCCCTAGATAGCAGTAATCCAATCAATTCAATTTTAAAAATCAAAGCTGATTATTTTGCATTGTACATTCATTCATAATAACCAATGTTATTTTGCTGTTTGGGTTCAATGGAGATATTAAGGTACAATCTTCCTTTTAAGAGATTACTTTCCTTTTAATACACAAGCAGCTACAGACCTCCATCTGTCATATCGCTATTTTCCTTAAAATATTTCAGTGTTTCTCATCACATGTAGACTAGTAGAATCTGTTATCATAATTCACAGGCCCTTCTCATCAAGCCCCTAGATTTCTGCTTATATGCAGTAGGCTCCAGCCATCAGAAATTTTCATTTTCTGTGAACATACAGTGATTTTTTTTTTCTCTATCTCTCTCTAGGCTGTCTACTTCTCTGGATGCTTGCTTCAAACCAGCTCACATGTCATATCTGTAAAATATTGTACCCTCCTTTTCTCTGCTAAGGGAAGTAGCCTTTTTCTTTGCTACTACTACAGTTCGCGTTTATCAAATGCACTATGTATCATATTGCCATGTGCTCTAGAACTCAATCCCCCATGTGTGATATATTTCTTGAAGACAGAGGTATGTTTTGCTCAATTTGGACCACTGGTACCTAGCAGAGCCTCTGGCACTTAGTAGGTTATCAGCAAATAGCTGCTGAATATTGAATGAACTTCTTAAATTATAGAATGAAGAAGTGCCAGGGTGAGAAATGGATCCACAACTAGATGATTTCTAAATTTTGTGTTAGATAGAATCACATAGTGAAGGAGATCTGGAGTCAGACATATATATCTGCTTTTCACATAAGTATTGGAGGCGGAGTTCCCGTCGTGGCCCAGCGGTTAATGAATCCGACTAGGAACCATGAGGTTGCGGGTTAGATCCCTGGCCTTGCTCAGTGGGTTAAGGATCCGGTGTTGCTGTGAGCTGTGGTGTAGGTTGCAGACGCAGCTCGGATTCCGCGTTGCTGTGGCTCTGGTGTAGGCCGGCGGCGACAGCTCCGATTAGACCCCTAGCCTGAGAACCTCCACATGATGCAGGTGCTGCCCTAAAACAACAAAAGGCAAAATAAATAAATAAATATAAAAAAGTATTGGAAGCGATTGTGACACCAAGTTTTAGGAATTGAGGCATAGATGGTGGAAGGGTATTTTATTTGCACTACACAATTTTTTTCTAACATGGAAAAAAATGGGCAAGTGGAGGAATAATGTAAAACTGGAGATAATTTATATTAAATAACTGATACAATTAATTTTAAGAAAATGCAGCATAATGCAGTAAAAACCTTACCATCAAGTCTAAAATGTAATATGCCTGTAATTTTTAAAATGATATTTCTAACATTAGGGAGGGCAAGTTACAAGGTCATAAAATTGTAATCTCAATTAGGTGGCATGCTTCATTTTCTCAAGGTCAGAAGAGCACCCATAATGTCACCCTTGTAATATCCAAACATGTCAGACTAAGGAACCCCAAAGTTCCTGCAGTAAGAACTGTAACACTCTTTCTATTTGAGAAAAGCCAGAGAGAAGAGTTTACAAAACGAGTGTCAGGTATAGAAAACCACTGTATTGCTCATATCATGGACTGAAGTCTCTGCTGCTTGAGAAATAAACACTGAGCACCAATAACTTAGCACGTGGCTAGAGATTTTAAATTTTGAAGTAATTAAACCCAACTTATTTGAAAGGCTAGAAAATTTGCTTATATATTTCAGCTGATTTTTTCCTAAAATTTCTTATTTTTCCGAGAGTTCCTAAGGATCCCATGGAAGGGTAGGAATAAAGTATGATGGAGATGCTGAACGGGCTTATCTCCAGTCTCGTCTGCCTACCACTCTATAGGAACGATAACTGATCTCTCAGCCATACTCACGGTAGATGATGGCCTCTACAGCCACAGTTTATATCAACTTAGCAGGAATAAGCTAATACATTAAACTTGTGATTCTAACACCATCTTAGCTTTGAGTACCAGCTCTCACATAGGGAAAGAACATTTCTCTGAATCACATTTTCTTTTCTTGGTTGTGATGTCCTGCCTTGCCTTAACACTTGCTGTCACCTTAAGATGTAGATAGCACTATCTGTCACCCCCTTCGCAGTGTCATCACTGGCCAGAATTCTTTCCTAGGGGGCAGATTGCGTGGACCAGAATGCCACTGAATTTTACATTCTGCCAGTTAGACTTCTCATGTTGCTGTACCCAGGTGAAACAGGGCTCTACAACTGCCATATCCACAACGTTTCTCTCTAAGCCGTTCAGATAATATACAGATAATGATTCAAAGTCAGATCCAGCTATTTAGCTGTCTTTGTATCCTTGCCCTCATAAAGCTGGATCTCTACTTCCTCTTCTTTTCAACAGACCAAGATGCAAAGAGCATACATTACTCTTAAGCCTGCATGTGTTAGGACACGATGAAGTCCTGATTAAGTCATAAACTCACTGGGAAAGTAATGCAATGTGTGTTATCAAGAGCCTAAAATCCTAACTTTTGCTGGGAAATAAATAGTCACATTATTTAAGCACAGAATCATTGGAGACAGAGGAGTTACCCCGTTGATCTCCTGGCACATTTCTTTTTAAAGGAAGTTTCTGCCTATATGTTAAAAATATTCATTCTCCTCTCCTTTAGAAATCCATACATTATTTACCCACCAAAAAATAGTAGCAGAGAGAGGAAATTCTCCTCAGAAGGAAAGATGCATCCTTTCTAAGAAGAGGCACACTTAGGAACTGATGGACAATGAAAGGGGAGTGGTCCATTTTTTGGTTGATTTTGATCAGTTATTGTTGTTTTATACTTTTAAAAAATTTTACACCTTCCTCATATGTTTTTTTTATTTGAATTGGTTAGTCAAAATAAGTTGTAATATTACTGGACTAAACTGGAAACAGAAAGAATTGTGGGGAAAAGAGAAATGGCAGAAATAAAAGAGAGACAAGAAACAACGTCATAGCTAAAATTACATTTCTTCTTCACAACTTTATCCTAAAAGTTTTAAAATCTGAAAAGTAGGAATTCCTATTGTGGCTCAGCAGTAACAAGACCAACTAGGATCTATAAGGTTGCAGATTTGATCCGTGGCCTTACTCAGTGGGTTAAGAATCCGGCGTTGCCATGTGCTGCAGTGTAGATGGCACGTGGCTTGGATATGGCATGGCTTGGCTGTGGCATAGGCCAGCAGTTTTAGCTCCAATTCCACCCCTAGCATGGGAACTTTCATATGCCCCAGGTGTGGCCCTAAAAAGCTGGAAAAAAAAAAAGCTGAAAAGAAAAAGAGCCTAAGGTCAGAGGACTCTGAAATACTCAAAAGTGTGGTATTTATTTTATTAATTTCAAAAAGTAATAGGAGAAAAACAGCCCTGAAAAAAGCAGACAGAGCAACTTTGCTTTTTTCCTTTCTCTACATCTATGGTCCTCTGAAGAGTAATAATGTAAAATGTGATGATCTCCGTGTCTGCTTTGCTTTTAGAGCTATGACAGTAAACAATAAGTGTGTATATAAATTAATGTTATGGAACATTAATTTCTATTTGTTAATTTCACTTGAAAATTACTCCGGTAATATGCTGAAGATAAAAGAAAATCTTTAGGAGCTCCTGTTGTGACGCAGGAGAAAGAAACCCAACTAGTATCTCATGGATATTAGGACACTAGTATCCATGAGGATCCCTTGTCCCACTCACTGGGTTAAATGGTCCTGCATTGCCATGAGCTGTGGTGTAGGTGGCAGACGTAGCTTGGATCTGGTGTTGCTGTGGCTGTGGCGTAAGGCGGCGGCGATTCAACCCTAACCTGGGAACTTCCATATGCAATGGGTGCAGCCCTATAAAGACAGAAAAAAAAAAAAAAAAGATCTTTAGCAACTGTGCCTGAGTGGAGACTTAGAATTAAATCCAATGCTATAAAAGAAAAATAGTTTTGATAACACAGCCAAATTGCTTCTCTATAAAAGCTACTTAAATATATGTGTAGGTGTTCATTTAATGATGAAAATATAAACAAAAGAAAATGAAGTACTTTCAGTTTTTGATTAGAAATCAATGTAAAAATTGCTTCCATGTGTGATACTAAGAAAAGTTATATAGGTGTATATGTTTAGTAGTAGTTATAGTTAAGTAGCAGCAGTAGTAGTAAGCTAATGACTACACTTTCAGATATCATGTCCTAAATAGAATCTGATCAGATAAAATCTGAAAACCAAACATCAGTCTTATATGTGGAACATAATTAACAAGGATTTTAACTGATATTTATCAGAGATGCCTAAGGATTTAACTCAATCAATTTTCTTAACAATGTATTTCACAAAATTTATAGAAAAATAGGATGCCAGATAGGAAATAAGTGAGAATCCAGCCAGGAACTATGTATTGGACCAAATGCTTGCTTTATTGTTCTGAGCAAGCAATGGAAATCTATATTGACAAGAAGCATGTTTTCTGAAGATGGGGTTAATTATGAGTACCTGAGGTGACTAATTAAAGAAGAAAGCTAAAAGGGCTGTAGCACTGATTACTCTCTAAGCTTAGGTGGTCCAGCATCTAGTTTCATGATCTCATTGCCCCAAATGTGAAACGACCGAGGCATCAAAAGCAGTTCATTTTAGTCATGCAGAATCCACAGCCTCTGCTACGTTGCTGCTATGTGTGATGTGTTATTTCCTTCCTATCCTTCCTTAAAGCTAAAAAATTTGGTGCTGGTTAAAAGATATTGTATTTCATGGGTTTGATGGTCAATCCAAACCATAGACTATTACTGCTAGTATGACAGAGCGAGTTTTCAAGGACTATTTACTATCTCTGTTTTGCAGATAAGAAAATACAGGCTTAGAAATTTTTATGATGAAGTGGCCAAGACACTACTGGAATTGCCTTACATCAAAGAATATGCTTTTAAATAGTACCATATGGGAGTTCCCGTCGTGGTGCCGTGGTTAACAAGTCCGACTAGGAACCATGAGGTTGCGAGTTCGATCCCTGCCCTTGCTCAGTGGGTTAACGATCCGGCCTTGCCCTGAGCTGTGGTGTAGGTTGCAGATGTGGCTCGGATCCTGCGTTGCTGTGGCTGCGGCGCAGGCCAGTGGCTACAGCTCCAATTAGACCCCTGGCCTGGGAACCTCCACATGCCGCAGGTGCGGCCATAAAATGATGAAAGGAAAAATAAATAAATAAATAAATAAATAAATAGTACCATATGTTCTGTCCATATTGCTCCCTGCTGTCTTAGCAAGTCCAGTTATGGGACTCTTAATTCTTGTTACTAATGACTCTATCATTACCACTGTATTTCGATAGTTGGTAATATAATCTAATTCTATTCTCAGTGGATGAAATTCATCACTGTACAGCAGGAAGTCTATCTGATGTTGAGAGCAGCCACCCCTCAGCTCTCTCTGATTTATTTCCTTTCATTGTGCAAACTATCACTGAATTTCATGTTCCTGAACTTCTCTCCAGGAACATGGGGGACAACACCTTTTTTCTGGGCTTATTTATGTATGCATCTATAACTATTTTGCTAATTTCTTCTAAAATGCACCAAACCTTCAGTTTATTACTTTAGTTTCTTATTTAATGTTGATGTCATTTATTTGCCTTCATACTCTTCATGTGACTGTTCTCATCTATGTTATCGTAGATTATAACTACGTTAAACGTAGGGGATGTGTCTGCCAACATCTTCCTCTATATGCCAAGATGTCATACTTGTTTAACAGTGATAAATATTATAGTACAAAGTCATTAATTGACGTATGTGGTGTGCACAATTTTTATAGAAAATAGGTAGACATCTACTAAATTCAACCTAGATTACTATTTTTATAGAACATCCAGAAAAAAGGTGAAATTTATGAGCCTGGATTTACGTTAGAGTGTGCATGAAAGAGAAATTTCCTCTGAGCTGCAATTTTGTATCAGCCTTAGGTACAGAAAACTTTATTTCCCTTGCTATCACTTTTAAAGAAGTAATAAATTTTACTACAAAACCTACACAAACTTAATCATGAGAAGAAAGGAGTTAGTTTATCTTCTAACCTAAACTTAAAATAAAAATAGCTGAATGACCTGGCTCTGCTTTTCATAACAACACATAGGAAAATATCTACTTTTCATTTTTGTGGGCCCAATTTATAACCGGCCTTTGCGTTTTACTGCATTAACCTTTTAGAGTTCTTCTACTTTCCAGATTCCAGAAGCACAGTTACACCTTTAACATTTCAGAAGCACAGTTACACCTTTAACATTTCAATGGATCACATTTGGTTTCTGTAGAGTATATAAGCACATAGTCAAGGAGCACAGGATACTTTCTGGGGATACTTACAAATACAGAAAATTTTCAAAGGATAAATATTATTGATGATAGAGTTTCTGCTATCAAAAATTAGTATTTTTATTCAAAAAACATAAGGCAATAGAGACTCACTAAGGCTACATATTGTATCTATAGGTTACCCAATAATTCCGATAGCTTACTTAAAATTCTATTCATTCCCTAGTTTATTGCACCATTGTTTTTTATATATTCAATTAATGATATATGACATATATTATACATATGAAAATTATGTATAGGAGTTCGCATCATGGCTCAGCAGAAATGAATCTGACTAGTATCCATGAGGATTCAGGTTCGATCCCTGGCCTCACTCAGTGGATCGAGAATTGCTGTGAGCTGTGGTGTAGGTCGCAGACATGTCTTGGGTCCTGCATTGCTGTTGCTGTGGTATGCCAGCACCTGCAGCTCTGATTAGTCCCCTAATCTGGGAATCTCTATATGTCATGGTACAGCCCTGAAAAGACAAAATAATAATAATAATAATAATAATAATAATAATAATATAAAATAAAATATATATACTTGTATATTTATGTGATTTTTATTATTTTTAAATTTATGGAAGTGTCTTAGTTTGTTGGGGCAGCTACAACAAAAACAATACAGAGTAGGTGATTTCAACAACAAATACTTATTTCTCACAGTTCTGAAGGCTAAGTCCAAAATCAAGATGCTGGAAGATTTGGTGTCTAGGGAAAGCCCACTTCCAAATTCATAGACAGCCATATCCTTGTATGTCCTCATACAGCAGAATGGGCAGGGAACTCTCTGGAGGCATTAATCCCATTTATGAGGGCTCCACACTCATAATTTAACTGCCTCCCAAAGGCCCACATCCAAGTATCATTACATTGAGGATTAGGTTGCAACAGATAAATTTGGGAGGAATACAAACATTCAGACTACAGAAGTAAATTATTGAAAGAATGATCTTTCTTAAAGTTTTAGAATTTTAACACATTGCCAATATGATCTTACAACTCTTACAAGGAATCTATTATAATTACACTTTCAAAGTGAATAAAGGTGTGACTCAGAGAAGTTAAGTTAGTGAGTACCAAGCACAGATCTGAACAAAGTCTATGACTCTGGCTCTGCTTTTCATAACGTCACATAGGAAAATATCCACTTTTCATTTTTGTGGGCCCAATTTATAACCAGAGCTTATTATACATTATTTGTAAGCTTAACATTTAAATTGTGATTATAAAATACTTATTGTGAAAAAATTATTAGTCAATGAAATTATCACACAGATATAACACCCTGTT
>PVHT020000173.1:21532405-21556253 GCA_004024745.2 Catagonus wagneri | reverse complement strand
TCGATCCCTGGCCTTGCTCAGTGGGTTAAGGATCCGGCATTGCCGTGAGCTGTGGTGTAGGTTGCAGACGCGGCTCGGATCCCGCGTTGCTGTGGCTGTGGCGAAGGCCGGCGGCTACAGCTCCTGTTAGACCCCTAGCCTGGGAACCTCCATATGCCGCGGGTGCGGCTCTACATAAAGGCAAAAAGACAAAAAAAAAATTTTTTTTGTATAGCCAATATTATATTCCACTTTTCATTTAAGTTAGTGAACCTTTTCATATATTGTTCAATATTCTTTCACATAACTTTTAAAAGTTGTGTAATACTCCTTTATGATAATTTACAATGGAATAATGTTATTAATTTACAACTTACAACCCATGTTGCCAAGTATTTAGATCATATAACAACATGAAATTGGCCAAATAAGTTGCTTTTGAAATTGACTATATTCATATCTTTCCTTTACCACCAGCCACACCCTCATTTCTGAGCAATTTGAATTTTGTTCTCTGTCCTCATTTGAAACTACTCTTGGCAAAGCTCTTGACAAAGCAACTTAGAACCTCCATGCTACTAAATCTAATGACTATGTGTCATTGTTCTTAACTGACAATGCTCATATGTCATTTGTCATATGTTATTTGAACTGACAATTGTTCATATGCAGGGAGTGACACTGTAGACACTTTCCTTCTTTTCTTCTCATGGTCATATAAGGCCATTATCATTTGCTTTCATCCAGTGATTTCTCCACCACATCTTTCAAATCTTAGCTTAAAAGCCACCTCCCCTAACAAGCCCTCTCAAAACATTCTGTCTAAATAAGTTTCCCAATGTTTTATATCCATAACTTGGTTCATTCAGAGACTTAGCATGTTTCTAAAAAACAATAAAACCAAAACAAAAAACACAGCTTATTTGTTTATACAACAGAAAAATAGAGTTTAAAATATTTTCAAGACCAAGAAATGAGCTTAAAACAATTCTCTAAGATTAAGAATAAAATGACACATGTTTTATTATCAGGAGATAAAACTGAAACTTGAGTTTATAGAGCACAGTTATATATGCAGAGATTCAAAGAAGCATTTATTTAATACCTTGTAACACAACGCTTGAAAAGAAGTATGCAAAAATGTATACATAATTAAGATCAAAATTTTAAAATGCAGACAATGAAATTTCCAGTTAATGTCTGTTATAGGAAACTCAGCTGAAGGCGCAAAGCTAGAGAAGGTAATTAATCTTCAAGACTGAAAGTGTTATAACAGAAATTGTCCTTTTTGAGGTATATAATTGAATTTTCAAAAACATAGAATCATCTACTTTTAAAGGCAGAAACAAAGAACATGTGTGGATTTATTACATTTCCTTAGCATCATTTTCATTTTTTAATGAAGAGTCTCAGACTATCAATCTAGGGAAGATGTTTATAATTACTGATCAAATTCTGTCCTGGGGCAAGTTGACTAAATAGCTTTTAATCACACAGAGTTAGTGACAAAGAGTTTTCATAGGTTTCATCATCAAGGATTTTGAGTGAAAGGGATAATTTCTTTTCCTATAAGAGACACATTCATTTTCACTTGATGTTACCACCTTAAAAAATCTTTTCATGAATTATACAAAGCTTATAACATTATCTTGAGTCAGATAGTACTACATGCCCTTCAGTGATAAAAGTGTCAAAGCAAGTCATCCTCCCCGATGAAAAATGAAGAAAAGTAAAGTTTTATTCACTGTTCAGCACTGTACACAGGACCAGGCATTGTGCTATAGGATAGGTTTATATGGCCAAACAGAAATGTTTTGGAGTTCCTGTTGTGGCTCAGCAGTAATGAGCCCAACTCATATCCATGTGGATGCAGGTTCGATCCTGGGCCTCTTTCAGTGGGTTAAGGATCCTGTATTGCCATGACCTGTGGTGTAGGTCATGGATGCAGCTCGGATCCAGCAGTTGCTGTGGCTGTGGCGCAGGATGGCAGTGCAGCTCCCATTCAACCTCAAACCTGGGAACTTAACATACGCCACAGGTGAGGCCCTAAAAAAAAAAGGAAAGGAAAGGAAAGAAATATTTCTTGCCTTGAAAGAAAGTTTCATTTTTATCTCCTGATAAGAAAACATGTTTCATTTTATTCCTAATCTTAGAGAACTGTTTTAAGCTCATTTCCTAGTCTTAAAAATATTTTAAACTCTATTTTTCAATATTGAATATTCCCAAATAACAAAATAAAACACAAGTTCTGGCAACCCATCTTCAACCAGTTCCTCTCCAAATCTCTATTTTCTCTAGTTCACATTGCCAGTGGTATAGATTGTACTCCTAACACAAACCAACCTCTTTTTAAAAAATTTTATTGGAGTATAGTTGATTTACAATGTTGTGTTAGTTTCAGATGTAGAACAAAGTGATGTATATATATATATATATATATATATATTCTTTTTTTTTAACATTCTCTTTCATTATAGGTTATTATAACCTCTTTTATCAAATTCATTACCTGGCAGCATGGCACAAGCTACAAACAGTTCCATATGTGTTTACTTAACCAAGATTCTCTTTTTTTTTCTGAAATGGAGTTATCACATCCCTTTCCAAGAGGAATATACTCCTAAAATCACTAAAATTCTTGAGATATTTGTATTAAACCACAAGCTGATGGTCTTAATTGTAAACATGGTACTGCCACACATGGATTTCTTTAAGAAGATATATAAATTGCAACTGTGATCAGTTCCTCCATTATTTTTTCCCGAAATATGAAATAATTTAAATTGCTGGAATACATTTAGTTAGTAACAGTATGACTTGTTAATCAGTAAACAGGGCAAGTAGTTAATCCACAACTGCATCAAAATGAAAAGAATGGTTATGTCCTGATAAGCAATCAGCACATACTCAGTAATAAAAATGATGTTCCTAGAGCATGAAGTTTTATGGCAACAACTGAAGTGTTACAAAATATAGTACTTGCTAAGATTCTGACAGTTTACACAGAGAGTCAAACCAAAAACACATGAAGCAAAATAAGTGTTTCCAGGACTTTGAATCTTATTTCTTTAGTAATAACAAAAGCTGCCTCCAGAGAAGATTTACGTGGGACTTTTATTCATTCAGCGCATATGGATTGAGCCCACCAGTGAGACAAACTGCTCTGGGTGCTGGCAATAATAAGATGAACTTCTAAACATTAAGCCTCTGCTCTTATAGAACTTGTATTCTACTGTAGAGGTGGTGGCGGCTAAACAGCAAAACTAATTCAAACCAGAAGAAAATACCACCAACGACTGGTTCCAAAAGACAATAGAAACAAGGTTATGTAATGTCAATAATGATTGGTAAAATTCTAGATTAAATAGTTAGAGAAAGCCTTTCAGAGAAGGTTACATTTACTGTGAGGAGAAGATAAGCAGGGAGAGGAAATAACTACATCAAAGTCCTATATGGAGAACAAATTTCGAGTGTGACTGGGACACAGAGCAAGGGGAGAAATCATAAGAAATCATTTACAAGGGCCAGCTCATGTTGGTCTACAGACCTTGGTGAGGACTTCAGCCTTTATTCCAAGTGGGTTAGAAAATTACAGAATGTTACAAATAGCAGGAAAAGAGATATGTTTGGAGACTATGGGTCCAATTGCATTTTTAAAAGATCAGTCTCTGAAACATAATAGATTATTCAGTTTTCAAGGGATTACCTATCAGATTCTCACTTTTCATCAAAAACTTCATGAATGTGTGTGGAGGACATAGTCTAAGGGGAGCCCTGGAGTCATATCCTTATATAATCCTTATATAATTCTTTTGAGAGCAAG
The DNA here is from genome assembly GCA_004024745.2 of Catagonus wagneri. Lineage (NCBI taxonomy): Eukaryota > Metazoa > Chordata > Mammalia > Artiodactyla > Tayassuidae > Catagonus > Catagonus wagneri. The sequence goes on along the minus strand of PVHT020000173.1, from coordinate 21,552,451 downwards.
CAGAACTTGTGGCTTTGCTTCCAACCAATAAAACCCAATAGAATGTGGCAAAGGTGATGGCATGTCACTCCCAGATTACCTTAAATTATATAAAACTAGATATCATTAGCCCACAGCTGGGAGAGATGCTCTCCTGCAAGTCTTGAATAAGCAACCTGCCATGTTACAAAGTACCCAACACTGTGGCAGGGAACTGAAGGTGGCCCCTAGAATCTGACATCTTCTAGCCAATAGCCAGTAAGAAACTGGGTGCCCTCAGACATAATTTTTATGCTAAGTAGACTGTTATACTATCTATTAGGAAGCTTCGTATAAAAAGATTTTATAAAAGGTAATTTTAATATCTATAATTTAACACCTTAGGTTGCTTAATCTACACAGAATACCAAATTGGCCAATAGTGTGATATTATTTCTTTTATAGTGGTTTAGTACTTCATGTGCTCTAATTCCAACTGGGCTTAATCAGTACATGGCAAAAAAATATGAACATGCTAATTACAGTGAATTATTACAAGGACTCTAAAAGTAAATATTAAAGTAAAAATATTTCATAGACAAAGTCACTTTCTTCTATTATATTCACTTCCTAACATGCTCTAGCCATTTTATTTTTATTTAGCATTAAGAATTTTTAAGCATAATATATTTTCTATTTTTATAAATCAAAGGAGTTAGATAATATCGCATATCAAATTCTCTTTATCCTTAGAGTGAGGAAGAAATAATTGGCATTAAAGTATTTACTACCAACTGCATAAAAGATCTACACTGTAAGTATAAATACTAGATTCTCCTCTTTAATTATTACAATTCTCAATGTTCTACATCACATCTGAAATGGTCAGTTCTCTACATCTTTCCTGCTTGGTGGCATCATCCTACTTTTACTGCCCTCCTTATCAAGCTCAGATCACATGGCCTATTATTTCAAATACTCTCAATATCTTTCCATGCCAGCCTCTTTGGCTTTTCCTTCCACTTGTGTGCCAAAATTCTAACAAGTATCCTCCACATCTGAGCTTGCTTCCAGGTTCCTGAAATCCACTAGAAAAAAAACCAACAATAGAAATGCATATTGGAACTTTCCAATTTTATTGATTTCAATTCTACTGATTTTATGGATTTTATTAGGTTCAGGAATACCTAATAGGACTTCCCTATGTGGCTTGGAAGTTAAGAACCCCACTAGTATCCATGGGAATGCGGGTTCAATACCTGGCCTTGCTCGGTGGGTTAAGGAGCCAGTGTTATCATGAGTGTAGGTTGCAGATGCAGCTCCAATTTGACCCCAGCCTGAAAACTTCCATGTGCTATGGGTGAAGCTCTAAAAAGCAAAACAAACAAACAAACAAAAAAATAATTTTTTTTTTGGCCTTTTGTCATTTTATGGCCGTACTCGCGGCATGTGGAGGTTCCCAGGCTAGGGGTCAAATCGGAGCTGTAGCCACTGGCCTGTGCCGCAGCCACAGCAACGCAGGATCCGAGCCGCGTCTGCAACCTACACCACAGCTCACAGCCAGGCCAGATCGTTAACCCACTGAGCAAGGGCAGGGATCGAACCCGCAACCTCATGGTTCCTAGTCGGATTCATTAACCACTGCGCCATGACGGGAACTCCAAATTTCTGAATCCATAACAAGTCAAGAAAATTGTAAGGAGAAAGAATATAGAAAACTAAGCTTTTACCTAGTAAATTTAGGTCTATGGCAGGTATCAGAATGCCAAATCTTGGAAAATAAAATTTAACTTTATCACAAAGAGCTTATTGGAGCTGTAGATATCAGTCTATCAACTGACAAGATAATGTAAGAACAGACAGACTTCATGATGATGCACTCTCTGTTTGAAATAAACATTTGCACAGACTGCTCTTAAGCAACCCTCAATTTATTTTATTGGTATAAATTGAATGTGGTTTTTCCTTATGAACCCAATCTGCCAAAAGCCAAATCTATGATTTTCTCACAGCTTCTTTATTTAACCCAAGGGCACCTAATGCCATTATTCTACATGTATGTAATATGGCTGAAGTTAGGAACCTGCCAACTTTTTCCCATTAAACACTTATTAGTTCATTCACCTTAGCCTTATCTGTGAAGCAGTGATAAGATTTAGCTAATCTATCAGCTCACTGCTGATAATAATTCTTCCGTATTCGTATGTGAGAAAACTAGAGTCCTAAAAAATGTATTGCTTCATCATTAAAATGAAAGGATAAGCTCTTTCAACAGTTGTATATAAATCTAAACTTTTAAGCAAGTAATTTTATCACTTAATATAATTCTTTTTACTGAAATCTGTGGCAAAAAAAATCTGTTTTCAATACCTGTTTTAAATGTATTTAATTTGTGACTCCCAACTAGAAAATAAAAGGACGTGTTTTTGTTAGCAAAGAACAAACAGCTAAAATGAAAATTAGTCTTCTACCCATGACAATTTATTGAATGCTTATGGGAAAAACATAGAGACCCTGGATTAACTATTGACTTTTCTTTCCGATCACTTCAATATAATTTATTTAGAAATTCAAGTCTATGTATCTAATTGTCAAACTTAAGTTTTAAAATCTTAATATCTCTTACACTGTTCATTCCTGTTGATTATTTTCCTCTTAATCATGTGTCCATTTTCTCTATTCTCTTGTCTTTAAAAATAAAAACAAAAAAACAGAAAACACAGCTGCACCTGCTGTATTTGGAAGTTCACAATGCTAGAGGTCAAACTGGAGCTGCAGGCCTATGCCATAGCCATGGCAACAATAGATCCCAGCTGCCTCTGCGACCTACATCACAGCTTGCAGCAATGCCAGATTCTTAACCCACTGAGTGAGGCTGGAGATTGAACCCACATCCTCACAGAGACAATGTCTTGTCCTTAACCTGCTGAGCCACAACAGGAATTTCTCCCTGTTCTCTAGGCTTTTCATTCAAGTTGTGTTTTTAATATTCTTTACCCCCGACCTCCTCTGTTTCTGTCCCTCTCTCTCTCCCATACACACACATACATTCAATTCGTCTGTTAACACCTCTTAGTCCACCCACAAACATCTCTACCATCTCATCTTTTTCCATGTCAACTGCCACAAATATGATTGGAGTGTTCAATAACTCTTAGGTGGCAAAGCATAATAATTATTAACTGATTTCCTTCCCTGATCTATTTGTCTTTAGCCTATGGGAGTTTCAGATTCTTTTGAAAATCTGGGGATAAGTTTTAGATCCTCTTGCCAAAAAATTCACATCCACAGGAAATTCACCACAAAGTTTCGGATAAACAGAAAACTAAAAACAAACAAACAAACAAAAAACTCTGATAGCAGAGTTACAGAAGCCAGAACACAGGTATTAGTTTGAAAATTTTCTCTGGTTTCTCCCATTTCCAATCTACCTCTATCCCACTGCTACTTTAATCCTCCTAATGTATTAGCAAATCATATTAATTTCCTCAAAAAAACTTGTTCAACCTCACTACTGTTGAATTAAATCTAAATCTTTTTCCTGGACTCAAAATTCTATAAGTCACAGCTTTAATTCTTATGGGGCTCACCATTGTCTCACTCTCAAATTGACATTCCAGCCAAATTGATATTCACCAAATTTGCTTCTATGCTATCTTTGTTTTCTGCTGATTATTTTCTTCCTTAATACTCTCTATCCCAATTTAAACATACCAATGCCAAGGTCACAAACGAAAAGATTATGAATTATTCAGTATGGGATACAGCAGGAGCATCAGAGGGTTTCAAGCTTTCAGGTGCCTCAATGTATAGCAAAGTTTGAAAACTGCTGATGCAGATAATCTAATACTCTAATCCCTCAATTCTTCTTCATTTAATAATCTTTTCCTTTAGACTTAATTCAAAAGATGACCCAGGAAAAAAATTTTATAAGTATTACCTTTATAAACAAAGGTAATGCTTTTTAAAAGAGGAAACAAAAAGCACTAGCTATAAACAAAAATATGTTCAGTTAGACTTGATTTAAATGAAAAGCTAGTGTTCATCAAAAGACAAAACTGGAAGAAAATATTTTAAATATATCTACCTGGTAAAGCTCTAATTTATAATATATTAAAACTTTTGCAATTTAGCAAGAAATGTTAGGAAAAAATTTGAAATGTGGAAAGTTCTTGAATAGGCATTTCATTAATGATAGTACACTTATCTAAGTGATCAATGATAAAGTAAAGGGATGGGTGCTATCAAAGTCATAAGGGGCAGGCAAATATTCACTACAATAAGGCACTGCCAAAATCTGAGAAGACTCAATTAATTGACTACGAAAGATGGTATCTAGCAAATTCAAAACTAGCATTCTCTTTCACTGCTCATACACATGTAAAACCACTTTAGAAAACTACATCTTAGTATTTATAAAAGCTGAACATAACTGAATATATACATCCTTTTGTCTTGTTGGCAATTTTATGCTTAGGTATCACCCTCAACTAAACATAGCATTATTCAAAATAGCCAAAATGTGGTAAAAATATCATTTCATTGTACAGTAATTAAATAGTCACATATTCATACAATGGAATACTATACAGAAATTTAAAATAACAACTTACTGTTATACGCAGCAAAATGGGTAAATTTCTCAGATATAATGCCTAGTGAAAGCCAAAGAAAAAGAGTGAACTTTGTGTGGTTTTATTTACATAGATTTAAATTGGCCAAATTAAACCATAGTGGTGGAAGCCAGCATACCTGCTACTTTTGGTTGGACAGATAGAGGTAAGACTGACAGGGACATGAGAAAGTCTTTTGGTCTTCTGGACAATGTTCTATATTTGAATTTTGGTGATGGTTACACAAGTATGTTCACTTTGTAAAATATTAATTGAACAATATGGTTACCTGGATGTATGTTATATATTTCAATACAATATTTTCAGAAAGGACAAATCTGAACAGATACCCTGTTTTATTGTACTTCATTTCACTTTGTACATATTACATTTTTATTTTTTTTTACAGATTGAAGGTTGTGGCAACCCTGCATCAAGCAAGTCCATTGGCACCATTTTTCCAACAGTGCCTTTTTTTTTTCACTTCATGTCTCTGTGTCATATTTTGGTAATTATCACATTTCAAGCTTTCAAAAAAATTTTATTTAAGTATAGTTGATTTACAACATTGTGTTAATTTCTGCTGTACAGCAAAGTGACTTATACATATATATTCTTTTTCATATTCTTTTGCATTATGGCTTATCATAGTATATTGAGTTTCATTCCCTATGTTATACAGCAGGACCTTGCTGTTTATCCATCCTATATATAATAGTTTGCATCTGCTAAACCCAGACACCCAACTTTTCCCTCCCTCATGACCCTTTCCCTTGGCAGCCACAAGCCTGTTCTCTATATCTGTGAGTCTTTCAATTTTGTAGATAGTTTGATTTGTGTTATATTTTAGATTCCACATTAAGTGATATCATATGGTATTTGTATTTTTCTGACTTTCTCTGCTTAGTATGATAATCTCTGGGTCCATGTGTGTTGCTGCAAATGGCATTATTTCATTCTTTTTTATGACCAAGGAGTATTCCATTGTATATATGTATCACATCTTCTTTATCCATTCTTCTGTCCATGATCATTTAGGTTGATTTCATGTCTTGGGTATTGTAAACAGTGCTGCTATGAACAGAGGGATGAATATATCTTTTCAAATTATATTTTTATCTGGATATATGCCCACGAGTGGGATTGATGGATCATATGGTAATTCTACTTTTAGTCTTCTGAGCTACCTCAAAAATGTTCTCCATAGTGGCTGAACCAATTTACATTTCCACAAACAGTGTAATAAAGCTTCAACAGTCACCAATACAGTAAGTATTACAGCATTCTGTATTTGACTATATATTGACTTTACTAGCAGCTTATATTTTGATGTTTTTATGTTGCTGTATCTCATACTTTCATTTCAACTTACAGGATTCCCTTTAACATTTCTTATAGAGCAGGTCTAATGGCGATAAACTCTCAGCCTTTTTTTTTTTTTTTTACTCTGGAAAAGACCTTAATTCTCCTACATCTTTGCAGGACAGTTTTGCTGGAATATAGTATTCTTGGTTGGTAGTTTTTTTGTTTGTTTGTTTTTCCATCAGCACTTTGAATATGTTATGCCATTCCCTTATGGCCTAAAAGGTTCCTGCCAAGAAATCTACTGTTAATCTTATGCAAGCTCCCTTGCACATGACAAATTGCTTTTCTCTTATTGATTTCAAGATTTTTTATTTGTCTTTGAATTTTGACAGTTTAATTATTATGTGTCTCTTGGTGTGGGACTCTTTGGTTTTATCCTAGCTGGTGTTCCTTAAACTTCCTGAATTTTGGTGTCTATTTCCTTTCCCAGATTTGGGAAGTTTTCAGCCATTATTTTTCTATATATTTCCCTTTCTTTCTTCCTTCCTTCCTTGTTTCCTCTCTTTCTCCCTTTCTCTTTCTTTCTCTCTTTTTCCTTCTCTGTCTATATCCTCCTTCTGCCTTCTAAAACCCCCATAATATATATATTGGTTGCTTAATAGTGCCCCTTAAGGGAGTTCCCTTCGTGTCTCAATGGTTAACGAATCCAACTAAGAACTGTGAGGTTGCAGGTTCGATCCTGGCCTTGCTCAGTGGGTTAAGGATCTGGCGTTGCCGTGAGCTGTGGTGTAGGTTGCAGACGCGGCTCGGATCCCGCATTGCTGTGGCTGAGGCGAAGGCCGGCAGCTACAGCCCCTGTTAGACCCCTAGTCTGGGAATCTCCATATGCCACAAGTGCAGCTTTAGATAAAGGCAAAAAAACAAAAAAAAAAAAAAAAATAGTGCCCCTTAAGTCCCTCAGACTTCCTTCACATTTTATATTATTCTTTTTTCTTTGCTCCTCTGAATCAATAATTTCAAATGGCCTATTATTGAGTTCACTTTTTTCTACTGCTTCTGTTGTTAAACTTCTCAAGTGAAATTTTCAATTCAGTTATTTTATTATTAATTTTATTTCTTTTTCTTCTATGATTTCCATGACTAGGACTTTCAAAACTGTGCTGAATAACAGGGGGGGACATCCATGTCTTGTTCCCGATCTTAGCAAAAATGCTTTCAGATTTTCACCACTGGGAATGATGTTAGCTGTGGGTTTGTCATATACACCTTATATTTTGTTGAGGTAATTTCCCTCTAGTCCCACTTTCTGGAAAGTTTTTATCAGAATTGGGTGTTGAATTTTGTCAAAAGCTTTTTTTGCATCTATTGAGAGGATAATATGGTTTTATTCTTCAGGGTTTTTGTTGTTGCTTTTGCTTTTAAGGGCCACCCTGCAGCATATGGAAGGTTCCAGGCTAGGGGTCAAATCAGAGCTACAGCTGCCAGCCTATACCACAGCCACAGCAGCGCATGATCTGAGCCACATCTGCAACCTACAGCACAGCTCATGGCAATGCAGGATACTTAACCTACTGAGTGAGGCCGTGGATCAAACCCACATCCTCATGGTTACTAGTTTGGTTCATTACAGCTGAGCCACAATGGGAACTTCTCTTCAGATTGTTAATGTGGTATATCACACTGACTGACTTACAGATATTGAAGAATCCCTGCATCCCTGGGATAAATCCCACTTGATCCTGGTGTATTACTCTTTTATTTTTTTACAATGATTATTTTTAATTTTTAAAGTTTAGTTGAGTTACAGTGTGTCTTCAAATTCTGTGTACAGCAAAGTGACCCAATCACACACGGTTCTCTGTGCTGTACAGTAGGTCCCCACTGCGCATCCATTCCAAATATAACAGTTTGCATCCCAAAACCCAAACTGCCCATCTATCCCACTCCCAAACTGCCCATCTATCCCACTCCCTCCCTTCTCCCCACTGGGAACTACAAGTCTGCTCTCCTTTGCCATGATCTGTTCTGCTTTGTAGATAGGATCATCTGTGCCATATTTTAGATTCCACAAATAAGTGATGTGTGGTATTTTTTTTCTCTCTGGCTTACTTCACATTGTATGAGAATCTCTGCCTTCTGATCCTTTTAATATGTAGTTGGATTCAGTTTGCTAATATTTTATAGTTATTTTTTATTCATCTCCAGAATTTCTATTTGCTTCTTTTTTATACTTTTTGTTTCTTCATTGATATTCTTTTTTATGTATTTTCCTAATTTTGTTTAGTTGTCTATCTGTATTCTCATGTAGATCACTGACCTTCTTTAAGACAATTATCTTGAATTCTTCACCAGGTAATTCATAGATATATGTTTATTTAAATTTATTTTTTTCCTTTGACTGGACCATGTTTTCCTGTTTCTTTGTATTGCTAAGATTTTTTCTTTTTGCCTAAGATTTTGCATTTGAAAAAATCATCACTTTTCCCAGTACTGTTAGGCTGGCTTTGTACAGGCAAAGCCTGTCACCAGCTAACCCAGCTAGAGACTCTGGGGATCTCTGAAATCTTTTTCAGGGGGATGCAGCTTCTCTGATCTTGCACATGTAATTTCCCAACTGAAGAGATTATCGTTTCTTTATCAATAGCTCATAATCTCTTGCTCCCTCTAGTGTTTCTCTCCAATACTGTAGGTGCTGGGGAGCTGCAGCAGCAAGTAGTCCAGCTCCTTTTTATTTTCAGTGGATTGAAGGCATCCAGAGTATACTGGTTCTCTGTCAGGGTTCCAAATCAGGCCAGACAGAAATCAGTCCCTCTGACAGCCCTTGGTACTCCTGGACGAATGCCTCCACTCTTCTCTCTCCCTCCCAAGAAGCCATGAGTTGTGGTTTCTTATAGCACCATGCCATATTCACCTCTGTAATGTGGTACTGTAGATCCTCTGATGTGATAGTAAGCTACTCCTATTCTCTATTACTTTCAGTGGCCCCAGGAATCCAAACTATGCTGGTAACCATGCCAGTTCTCCAAATCATATGAGGAACAAAATCCCCTCAGGCAGCCTTGTGAAAATCTTGCACATTGGACACTTGTGCCACTCTTTTCTTTCCTCCAAAGGAGAAGCCACGAGCTGGCATTCTCTTCAAAGGCACTGAGGTTTGCTGACTTTAGGTGAGATGATTGGGGGTAAAGTTAAATAGTTTTCATCATTCATTTTGATGTGGCTGTTCACTTTCCTGGATTACCACAACTTTTTAACTGATTTTGGGGGTTCTCATAAAGATGTTTTGGTCCATATATTGTTAAGTCAGGGTCTTTGTGGAGGGACAGGCCTGGGTGTTTTTATTCTGTCACCTTGTTCTTATTCTCATTGATTTCTGCTCTCATCTTGATTATTTCCTTTTCCCACTTAATTTGGTCTTATTTTCTCTTATTTTTCTTGTTTCTTATGGTATACACTAAAGTCATTGATTTGACACCTTTTTTCTTTCCAAATATAGGCATCTGGTATTATAAACTTCTCCTTTAATACTGCTTTAGTAGCATCACACAAATTCTAGTACATTGAGTTTTCATTTTTGTTCAATTCAAAGTACCTTCTAATTCCTCCTTTGATCTTTTTCTTTGACATTAAATATGTTATTGATTTCTAAATTTTGGAGAATTTTTCTGTTAGTGACTTTTAACTTAGTTCCATTTTGGTCAGCAACATTCACTGAATGATTCAAATCCTCTTAAATTTAGTGATATTTGTTTTACGGTCCAGTGCAGTCTATCTTGGTAAATGTTTGTATGTACTTGAAAAGAATGTTTGGAAGTTGAGTATTTTATAAATGTCAATTAGATCAGTTCAACTGACTGATTGAACTGAGAATATTTTATTCTAAATTCTGATTAGAATCTTTTATTTTCGTACATTCATTTTTCTCTTCTCTTGTTCCTTCCATTAATGAGAGAGTTTTATTGAAATTTCTGACTCTACTTGTGGATTCATCTGTTTCTTCTTACAGTTCTAGCAGTTCTTGCTTCAAGTATTTTCAAGCTTGGTTATTAGATGCATAAATCTCGATAAATTGACCCCTTTATTACTATGAAATAATATTCTTTGCTCTAAAAGGTTTCTCTGATATTAATATAATTACTCAGGTCTTGTTTTATAAAGTGTTAGGATGCTATAGATTCTTTCACCCTCTTACTTGTAACTTACTTGTGTATCTATGTTTTCGAAATTTGTTTCTTATAGGCAGCATAGAGGTGGTTATTGCTTTTTATCCAATCTGACCATCTGTGTTTTTTAATTAGAGTTTCTATATAATTTCAATGTAATTTGTTATTTTTTTGTCTTTTTTGGGGGGCTTCACCCACGGCATATACAAGTTCCCAGGCTAGGGGTCGAATCAGAGCTGTAGCTGTTGGCCTACACAACAGCCACAAAAATGCCAGATCTGATCACAGCTCACAACAACACTGGATCCTCAATCCACCCTGTCCTCATGGATACTAGGTTCATTACGGCTGAGCCACAACAAGAACATCAACTTAATTTGTTATTGATATGGTTAGCTTCAAATTCTATATTTTGCCATTTAAAAAAATTGTACCATTTTTCCTTGTTTCTCTTTTCTTCTTATTTGTTTTCTAGATTAATACATATTTCTATCATTTTATCCCCTTTTTTGGGTTTTTACCTATAACTCTTTGCATTATTATTTTAATGGTCACTTCAGAATTTACAGGATACAAGGTTAACTTATTACAATCTTACTTTAAATGATATACCACTATACATATAGCATAAGAAACTTAAAACAGTATACCTCCATTTTTCCTCTCTCAATATTTGTGCTATTTTATCATTTTAATTTTATATAAACTATAAACCTCACCTTATGTTATTATTTCTGTTTAAAGAGTTACTTATCATTTAAAGAGTTAAATAATAAGAAAAAATCTTGAATCTCTACCTATTAACTATTTCCCATGCACTTCATTCCTTTGTATAAATATTTCTATCTGGTATCATTTTCTTTCTACTTTTAAAAGAATTTAAAAGAAATTACCTTTGGAATTCCCTTCATGGTGCAGTGGAAACAAATCTGACTAATAACCATGAGGATGCGAGTTTGATCCCTAGTATCCATGAGGATGCGGCACTGATCAATGGGTTAAGGATCCGGTGTTGCTGTGGACTGTGGTATAGGTTGCAGACACAGCTCAGATCCTGCATTGCTGTGGCTGTGGCGTAGGCTAGCAGTTGTAACTGATTCAACCCCTAGCCTGAAAACTTGTGGGCGGCCCTAAAATTAAAAAAAAAAAACTTTTTGAATGTAATTTTTAGTGGGCATAGAATTATAGATTTTTACTTTTTGTTCTTTAAAATTTGCTTCATTAAATTATTTATGATACAAAACATGTTGTCATACTTATACTTCTGTCTCTGTAACATGTCTCATTTTTTCTTTCTTTTTTTTTTTCTCTTTTTGCCTTTATCTACAGCCGCACCCGTGGCATATGGAGGTTCCCGGGCTAGGGGTCTAACAGGAGCTGTAGCTGACGGCCTTCGCCACAGCCACAGCAACACGCGATCCAAGCCGCGTCTGCAACCTACACCACAGCTCACAGCAACGCCGGATCCTTAACCCACTGAGCAAGGCCAGGGATCGAACCTGCAACCTTATGGTTCTTAGTCAGATTCATTAACCACTGAGCCACGAAGGGAACTCCTATTTTTTCTATTTTTGATATTTTCTTTTTAACTAGTTTTGAACAATGTGATGTAGTCAGTGTTTTTTTGGGTTTTTGTTTGTTTGTCTTTCTGGCTTATTTTGGGGATTGGTTAAGCAGCTAGGATTTGTGGGTTTGTAGTTGTCATCAAACTTAGACAATTTATGATCATTACTTGGTGAAATATCTTTCCTGCTCCCTCTTCTGTCCTCTGTGCTAATTCCATGGAATTAGGTATAATAGATTGTTTAAAGTTGTTCCACAACTTCCTGATGCTCTGTTTACTTTTTTTCTCTTTTCTTCTAGGTTTCATTTTGGATAGTTTTATTGCTGTACCCTCAACTTCACTAATTTTTTCATCTGCAATGTGTTATCTGCAACTAACCGTCCAGTGTATATTTTTCATTCTGAGACAACCTCACACATTGCAGTTTTCATCTTTAGAAGTTATATTTGAGTCATTTTAGTATCTTCTGTGTCTCCACTTAAACTTAATTATATGGAATACATTTAGAGTACTTTGAATTCCTGATCATTTAGATCATTTATCTATTCAGTATGAATCATATTTTCCTGCTTCTTTTGCATAAGTGGTAAATTTTGATTGGTTACTAGACATTGTGAAATTCAATGTGTTGAGTGCTAAAACTTTTTTTTATCCCTGTAAATATTCTTAAACATTTTTTCTGGGGTCCAGTTATATTACTTAGAAACAATACTATTTTTCTGATCTTTGTTACAACATTTGTTATATGGGAACAATGTAGTGTCTGGTTTAGGGTCAGTTGTCCTCTGTTACTAAGGAAAGATCCTTCTTACTCTGCCTTATGCTTCATGACCCAAGGTTTTTCCAGTCTGCTTCGTGAGCACTGTTATCTTTTGGAAGGTTATTTCCCCAGCCTTGCATCTTCACACATAAGTGCTGATTATTAATCAGCTCAATACACAATGGAGGATGCTCTGAAGATCTTTGGAGCTTCCTTTTGGTACGGCTTTAGCAATCTATTCTGCAAACTCTGCTTTGGCTGACTGGACTCTCAGTTCCACATTTTTCAACCCTGTGTATCTACTGAATTCCACCTAGGTTCCTCTTCCCTGTGTTGTGGTCTAAAAACTCTCTCAAGGGAACTTTACCTTAATTGCCTGATGCCCAGTGTCTTAAAAACCATCACCATATATATTTTGTTTGGTTTTTCTTTGGACAAGAGCATAAACCTAAACTCTATGACTCCATCTTGACCCAAAGCTGAAGTTCACCAAGATGTTTTCATTTTTTCTCAAGAATTTTTAGTTGTTTGCTTGAATGGGTTATTCTAAATGCCATGATGCTTTGTAGTAATAGACTCTTAATTTTTTACCCTTTGGATTATCTATATTTTATGTTAATAATTATTTTCCAGTATCTTCCTTATGTCCACAGTGATTCTTATTCGTAATTATATCATAGTTAAGTAAAACAACTAAAGGATTTGCAAATAAATCTTTCTTAAGACCTCAGAGATAAGCATATAAAAATCAATGTAATATTTAGATGAGCAGGAAATGTAAACAAGGCCTATCATAATGCAATCACTTTCTAACATGTCAGCCCATGGATATTAACCTAGGGATTAATGAGAATTCCTTCCCAAGATTTGGAAAGAGAGGGTTCTTACACTCTTCTTTCTTACAAAACTGTAAGGATGTAAGAAAAGTGCTACCATAGCAATGGCTTTGGTTTAGGAAGAAAACAATAAGTAGGAAGTGAAATGATACCAGCAATGGAAATTGAAAGAATGTCTACGGGATCCTCAGCTTCCCACAGTCAGTCATCTTCAGATACAGCCATCCGTTTAGGAGTTATATTAGCCAATGAATGCCCTCTTATGCTGAGGAGATTTTGAGTTTTGGGTATTTATCACTTGCCGTCAGAATTGTACTTAAATATTGATATTAAAATATTTAAGTATACTTTCATAACAGTATCTTACTGGAATTTTAAAAATTCCCTTTATTTAATTTTAATGATGGCAAGTAGGAAAATAGAGTTTATTACTGTAGATATCAGCTTATTTATTTATAAGACTCTGAGTTGGAGCTCCAGTTAATAATAAAATCACCTATTACAAACAGTTCTACTATAAAATATTATCATTATAATCTTTCTTTTGGTAAATGTTTGGATAAGGAAAATAATTCACATTCTTTCATTATTTTCCACGTTCATGTGCTGAAAAGGAAAATGTTTACATAGGTTCAGTATTCAACTAAAGTTGCTTGACTTAATAATGTAACGCTATTTGGAGTTCCTGTTGTGGCTCAGTGCTAGTGAATCTGACTAGTACCTATGAGAATGTGAGTTCATTCCCTGTCCTCGCTCAGTGGGTTAAGGAGCTGATGCTGCCGTGAGCTGTCGTGTAGATCACAGACACAGCTCAGATCATGCATGTTGTAGGCTGGCAGCTGCAACTCCAATCTGACCCCTAGCCTGGGAATTTCCATATGCCTCAGCTGCAGGTGTGGCTCTAAAAAGAAAAAAGAAAGGTGATGTTATTACACAGTAACATTTTAGGCAATAATAGAAATCTTCATGGTCTACAAGTAAAAGAATTTTTTTCTTGAATAAAATGGAGATGATGTAAAAGGAAGTGGAAAAATTGGATACAATAGCATAATTGAGACCTGAAATCAAATATGAAATGAGAAAACATGTAAAAGAGACTGTGAAATCTGGTTAATCCTATATTTAACATTATATCAATAGGTGAAAACAAATTTATAATGTAAAAGTATTTTTTGCAGTTTTAATTTTTTCTTCTCTAAATTATCAGTAATTAATATGATAGTGCCTATCAATTCCTCATTTTTGTCATTTTCTCTCATAATATACTCATAGTTTTTTCTGTGAGTAAATGGAAAGCAAATTAACCTATAGATATTAATGGATTTTAAGGCACTGTGCAAGGTGCCAGCATCGCAGAGACAGTGATTTCACACTTTTCAAGTTTTATTTTAAAGTGTTTACACTGTGAGTAATATGACTTAAAGATTTCATACCCTCTAATTAGCAGAATTTTAAACAGGTTAGGAAGGAGGAATTGTGGAGAGTTAAGAAAAAAAAAAAAAGATGACTCATACTCTCAATTTAGCCCACATTTCCACCTCCATATATGAAACCTCTTAAAATATATTGTAACCCTTCTCTCTAGAGTCTTGACCTGCAGTTTGCGAAATACTGGCATTGATATATGAAATACACTGATAATGCAAAAAAACTCATTTTACCAGATAGTTTCACCTTCTGCCCTCATCAATCATATTACAAAATCTGTCAACAGGAAGCAAATTGCCTAGCTTCACCCCCACTCCTTTCACATGGTCACTTTAGAGGAAGTGTTAATGGCCAATATAAATGTCAAAAGTAAACAGTAATAAAGATATGTAGACACCACTCTAGTTAATTAGCCTGTAAATAGTGGTATTAAACTATATTGCAAAACTTGTGTTGAAAAAAATGGAAAAAGTTTCTGGACATGTTCTCAAGAAAATTTGATATTATTCTCCAAAATCAGTGTTTCCTTGTTAAATTCTTGTTTTTCCAGTCTGCAGCTCTTCAGACAACCTTTTCATCCAAATTTCTCCTTTACCTCGCCTACTAGCCTGACAAAGTTCAACATGGTAAGGGCTGCAAATAAACTTGGAAGAAAATACTTTAGGTATGTGAAACTATACGGTAAATCTTAAATTACTGTATATGTCAGTTGGCTAACAAGTATTTATCATATGCCTGCTACCTACCAGATAGTATCATTCATTCAGATGATGGACACGTGAAATAGTTCCTTTTCTCATGGAGTTTACATTCGATAACTAACAGAGAAAAAAGTAAGTATACCAGTATTTACTATCTGGTAAATTGAGAAACTGCTATGTGCAAAATATAAGGAATAGATTTTCACAGTGCTAAGGAAAAGTGTAATTTGAAGATCCAGTTTATTCAAGTGCATTAGGAAAGGTTTACCTGCATAGCAAGTGTTCATACTGTGAGTTTAAAAGAGGCTCACCACTTAGAGAAGGCCAGAGAACTGGTAGAATATTCCAGCAAGAAGGAACAGTATGTACAAAAGCTGTGAGGCAGAAGAAAGCACTGTATGTTGAAATAGAAAGCTAGAATGGCTGCATGAAATGAACAAATAGGAAAATAGTGCAGATGTGACTGGAGTAGCAATTAAAGGTCTGGTTGGCGGGATTTTACAGGCATTATTTGAAGAACCATTGGAAGCTGTTGAAAGATTTTAAGAGAGAAATGATGTATTCAAACCTGTGCTCTAAAATGAACCTATCCCGGCCCTTGTGTGGAGAATGGAGAGGAGGAGCAGAGGGAATATGACTGTAATGACTGTAGCCTAGTTGAGGATTCTGTCTACGAAAACAAATAGACGTGAATTAATTCAAGAGTTTCTCAGGTGGTAGAATATATTGTATTGGGGAGTAAGATGAGAGAAGAGTTTAGAATTATGTTTATTTTTTAATTAAATATATGATGGATAGTGGAGAGTTATACTGAACTTGGGAATACCAAAGTTGGGAAAACGTTTCTAGATGTTAAATGTATACATATCTTTATATCACAAAGCTGGCTTAAAACTTAACTGTTATATGAATATTAAATGCATAATTATCAATAATTTTAATTGCCCTTTTTAGGGATTAAAGGAGTTCTGGGTGGATGACATGGATGGCCCATTTCTTACTAAAATTTCTCAATTTTGTATGAACATTTAAGGCATCTAAAATAAATATCACTGTTATTTTAAAATATGGATATGCCCATTAAATTATTTCTCATTAAGAAAAAAATGCCATGTTTAAAGGAGGGGTTGAAAAGTATGTCTTACTTCCTTTTCTTTTTTCTTTTTTGTCTTTTTGTCATTTTTAGGGCTCCACTCATGGCATATGGAGGTTCCCAGGCTAGGGGCTGAACCAGAGCTGTAGCTGCCAGCCTATACCAGAGCCACAGCAACTTGGGATCTGAGCAGCATCTGCGACCTACACCACAGCTCATGGCAACGCTGGATCCCCAACCCACTAAGCAAGGCCAGGGATCAAACCCACGTCCTCATGGATACTAGTCAGGTTCGTTAACAGCTGAGCCAGGACAGGAACTCCTGTCTTACTTCTTGATGTATTCAGAATTATAAGAGGAATTTCAAGTGGTGGAAATAATTCCATCAGAAAAAAGTAAGAGCTTTAAGCCATTTTTTCTCATTTCTCTCTTCTGCCACTGAAATTTTCAGTTTGGGCTTATAATTTTGTGTTCTCTACACAATAGGCTGTGATTTATATTTTTCCCAGATATACAAACCCCCAAAGCTGCCAGCCGCTTACCCAAAGATGCTGTGAATATTCCCTCTATAAAACAAAGCCAGGAGTTCCCATGAGGCTCAGTGGTTAACAAACCAGGCTATTCCAAAGCCAGGAGTTCCCATGATGGCTCTGTGTTAAAGAACCAGGCTAGTATCCATGAGGACATGGGTTCGATCCCTGGCCTTGCTCAGTGGGTTAAGGATCTAGCTTTGCTGTGAGTTGTGGTATAGGTCACAGATGTGGCTTAGATCCTGCTTTGCTGTGGCTCTGGTGTAGGTTGGCAGCTACAGCTCTGATCTGACCCCTAGACTGGGAACTTCCATATGCCACGGGTGTGGCCCCCCAAAAAAGACAAAAGACAAAAAAACAAAAATAAACAGGAAAAAAAAGCCCAGTTATTACCTCAAAAATATTTTTCCATACTACAACCATAGGTTTTGGTTCAGCAATCCCCAAATCAATCATTCATTCAAATTTAGTGTAACACCCTATTTTGAGCAGTCTCCTAAGTACTGAGCTGAAACAAAAAATACTAATCTATTATACCTCTCAATGATTTAAATCTTGCTAAACTGATAGCAGAGTGCTTCATATAGTTTTGGGAAGCTGAAATAAGTATAAAATTATCAGCACCAAGGTTTAAATTACCTAACTTATATTTTAACACTAAACATTTCTAATACAAACCTAAAAGAATCTTATGAGCTAACACAATTGTCTTTTCCAATACAAAAGGAGAAAATAATGAGATAGATTTTAGCAACTTGATTTAATAGTAACATTGAAAGCATTAATTAATTTGACAAAGAACCTGATCTCAAGATTTTTGTGCATTCAAATTATTTATTTATTTGTTTGTTTGTTTTTGTTTGTTATTCTTTTTGTCGTTTTAGGGCTGCATCCGTAGCATATAGACGTTCCCAGACTAGCAGTCCAATCAGAGCTGAAGCTGCCAGCCTACGCCACAACCATAGTAACATGGGATCTGAGCCTCATTTGCCACCTACACCACAGTTCATGCCAACGCCAGATCCTTAACCCACTGAGAAAGGCCGGGGATTGAACCCAAGTCCTCATGGATGCCATTCGGGTTCTCTAACCACTGAGCCATGACTGGAACTCCTACATTCAAATACTTTACAGCTAATCAGTTAATCTATCAGTTATATTTAAAGTGCCTCCTCACGACCATCACATTCACTCCTTGCAAGCCTTGAGTGATAATTAGAGTTAAAATGAAGCTAAGAGGCATTAGAGTTAAGTTACTGTGAGGAAGAGATATAATATTAACAGTTCTTCTAAATGAGAATACCACTCAATCTTGCTTAACCTTTGAAAGTTGTTTTCCAGTGATTATTCAATTCTATTCAGATTTTAGAACTGCAAATCAACATAAATATTATAAAACTGTCATCTTTTTTAAAGTAAATGAAAATGGGATGATAATATAGTGCATTAATTTAGTGTCAGAATAGTTAATACTTTTGGAGTTCCCATAGTGGTGCAGCGAAAACGAATCCGACTAGGAACCATAAGGTTACAGGTTCGATCCCTGGCCTCACTTGGCGGGTCAAGGCTCTGGCATTGCCTTGTTGAGCTGTGGTATAGGTTGCAGATGCAGCTTGGATCTGGTGTTGGTGTGGCTGTGGCATAGGCCGCCATCTACAGCTCTGATTAGACCCCTAGCCTGGGAACATACATACGCCACAGGTGCCACCCTAAAAAGACAAAAAAAAAAGGGAATACTTAATACTTTGAAGCAGCCTCTGTTGCCATATGCACTAGAAATGGATACAAAAAATCTTCAAAATTCCCACAAAAAAAGCGCATTTGTATGTATGCTAATATGAAGAAGGTTAAGGAAAACTCTTCCAGAATACTTTGAAAAAATGCAGACTGTCTTTAATCTCTGAAATAAAGTATAACAAGTAGGAAGCCTGTGTGTCAAGCCAAGCAGTTTGGGTTCTTTCACTTACAATCCAAATTTAATAGCTCTCCATGCTGAATAATTAAAGGTGAAATCCCTGCAAACCACTTACTACGTTTTCTTCTTTAAGCACAGATTATAATTCCTCTCAGGAAAAAAATCATGAATCCAGGCAAGTAAGCCTTGTTTCTTGTATTAACGTGAGATGGCTGGTCGTTTTCGAGGCACTATTCATAAACCTGTTATTGCTTCTCTGTCTCCAGCACACTGTTAGAAACTACAATTTGATGCAAAAGTTAGAAAACGTAGGAGTGTGGCCAAGTAGTATTTGGTGTCATTCTGTTCCTTTAGAGTATTGGAAGGTGAGCAAAATTAGTATCGACCTTAAATATCCTTGCCAATACAGTGCAAATCTGTGGAAGATTGTTCCCTGTGTGTTTTGAGACGCCAGCTCTCAAGTGCACAGTTCAGAAAATTTAGTTAACATTTTTAAAAAATTCTAGAGCAATAGTGGAAGTAAAAATAATGAGGAAAAGATGACTATAATTTTTTTAAAAAACAAAGACCAGGTATTCAATTTTGTTTTCTTCATAATAAAACGTAAAATAAACTCCAGAGTAAATGCTATAAAATATTAGAACTAATTAGTGTAGGCAGATAGCACACAAATTGAGGTAATTTATATTTAGAGACTATAACTTTCCTTCCCTCAATTATAGCAGATTCCACTACATACAAAATGAGTAAAATAAACATCTGGTCTTGGAGGGAATTCATTCCATCAATAATACTTACTTGATCTATGCTTGCTACTTAGACGCCTTCTCAAGAACTGTCAATGCTACACATTATACTTATGCCTTTAGATCAGGTACTACGATGAATAAGTTTAAGATGGTGAACAATAAATTATGACTTATTGTGTAAATAAACTGAACTTCTGTCATGCAATTTTATATAGGCAATACTCTACATTTCTTTTTTTTTTTTATCATTTTTTTTTTATTTTTATTTTTGCATTATAGCTGGTTTACAGATTTCTGTCAGGTTTTCCAACTGCACCATGTGGTGACCCGATTACATGTACATATATGGATTTGTCACATGTAATTAGATATAGTTCCCCGTGCATTACAGTTGGAGCTCCTTGCTATTCCATCATTAAAGCAGTAGTTAT
>PVHT020000173.1:21518581-21531405 GCA_004024745.2 Catagonus wagneri | reverse complement strand
CAGGTCTCTAACTCCGATTTTCCTGTCTCAATCCAGCTGCTGCGTTTTTCTCAGGCTTTGATGTCCCTCTAGTTCCGATGGTCGTTGATCCGCTGATCGTTGTTTAGGTTTCTTCCCAGGAAACTTTTCTTTTTCACAGCTCCCTCCCTGGAGTGCTGGTTACGGTCCTAATTGCCTTTCTCTCTCACCTTTTTTTTTTCCTCACTTGTTCTACCCAGTTATTTCAGGGGTTTCTTGCAGTTTTTGGAGGTTTAAATTGATCAGCATTCAGATGATGATTTGTCCAACTTGTTTTATATTTAGATGCGTTTTTTGATGTATTTGTGGGAGAGGGAGAGCGCGACCTCTTACTCCTCCGCCATCTTGCCGCCTCTCCTGAATACTCTACATTTCTGATAGGAAAGTCATTTGCAAATACCTAGAATCATTAAAGTTGTATTCCTCAAAACATTAGAAAATTGAGACCAATGAATTTGAATTTGCAATATAAAATACTTTTTTGTGTCTCTAAATTTTACTATATTGCTATTTTTAATTGATATGAAACAGTTAATACTTTGAAGCAGCCTCTGTTTGCCATATGGGAATATCTTTTTAAACTCATACCCACAGCTAAAATCACATGTAAACTATCCTAACCACAAGTGACCTATTTAATATGTATGTAAATATAAATTAATGTCTAATATTGCTTATAATTACATATCTTCATTTTAATATTAAAGTTAAAAAATGAGAAATGTTTATTTACTGCTTATAGCATCTCTCCTCTAGACTATAGTTGTGATAACACTATTAATTTCTCTGTGAGTCTATGTTCTGTCATGTTGAATCATTTAAAGGAATAGAAAAGAAAGCATTTCAATTATAATGTAGGAATCTGGAACAAGCTTACTTAAAAATAAGTTAACAATGTGGTTAGTCTGCATGAGGTAATAAATCTGAGGACATCAATTTCAACTGCATAATCTGAATTCAATATTTTAGCACAAATGTTTAAAAATGATTTTAAATGTGTGACTTTTTATATATGTTATGGGTTGAATTGGGTACCTCCCCAAAAGAATGTTGAAATCCTAGCCCTCAATATTTCCAAATTTTAGCTTATTTGGAAATAAGGTATTTACCAGGTAAATAAGTTTAAATGAGGTCATTATTCTGGGCCTTAATCCAACACGACTGATACCCTTGTAAAACAGGAAAATTCGGATAGAGAGACATACACAAATAGAGGATAGATGGTGCAAGGACAGAAGGGAGAATGTCATGTGAAGACAGAAAACTGGAGCAACTCATCTACTATACACCAAGGCACGCCTGAGGTTACAAGAATTAGAGCCTTAGAAGAAAAGTAGGGTAAGTTCCTTCTCTACCACCTTCATGGAGAATATTGCCTTGCCAATACCTTGATTTCAGACTTCTGGTGTCCAGAACTGTGGGACAAGAAATTATCTGTTGTTGTAAGCCATCCAGTGGTACTTTGTTACAGCAGCCCTAGGCATAAATGAATTTTTACTGGAGGTGCTGTTACGTTTCTGATGTTTTGTTACCTGTTTTCCATAATCTTAATTCACTCAAACTGGAACTTTCTCGTAAGGATGTCACATCCCTGTAGAAATAATAGAGAATTGAAAGGTGTGACACCACAGGCATAAATCAGATGTTTTTCATCAGTAGATTTTACTGCATTCTCTTACATTCTGTATTTTATCTATGCAGAAAAACTGGATCAGGATTTTGCATAGGAAAAGTTAATATAAATGTCAAGGGTTTTTTCTAATAGAATAACATTTTATGTTGGAGCATTTTTCAGTGAGAAAAAGAAAGTTCTATGTTCTTGTACACTTTGATTTGAATATGCAATTGATATACATCTTAATGCTAATATTGGGTCTAGGATATCAATGCTTCGAGAGAAAGAAATATACTAAACTACATCTTATATATAATTTGAACCACAGTAAATGAATGTACCATATCATATGTACTTAGTTATATTCATCCACCAGGAACCAAATACAAAATAACAAACAGGAATCAATGAAAATTTCTATTATAATGAATTCCATTATAATTGAGAAACATTTTTCATCATCTTTTTTTAATATTTGAGAAATCCATATTCTTAATATTCTTCAAGCCATAATACCTAGGTTATTCATATATAATGCATAAAGTCTATTGACATAATAACTGTAAGAATGTTGAAAATGCTTTTTCTTTCTCTCCTTCTCAAACACATCTTCCTTCTTTTTGTTCGATTTCTTCTTTCAAATAGTTCTGATCACCTCCTGTGCACTACTTTAGCTCAGTTTTGAATTAAAAGACTAAAGTTTGTAAAAGATTATATTTCTTACACAATGTTAAGCAATTGCAGCCTGCAAAGACATATGTTGACGGTTCACAAGGGTAGAAGGAAGTAATGTGATACTAACTGGATGAAGGAAAAGAGAAAACAAAGTAAGAACAGAAAACCCAGGCAGGCATAAAGAATACGAATCCATGATCAGAAGTGGAACTTAGAATTAGGACCAGAAAAGTTGGACATAAAGGGAGGCACTATAAAGGATATGGTTAAGTATGTAGATTATGGAGTCACACCACATTCATTGGCTGTATCTTTCAGTAGCTATGTGATCTTCAGCATTAGTTTTCACATCAATTAAAAATAGCAATATTAACTATCTCATTAGGGATAAAGTGAGATAACTTTTCTATAACTCTTATCACAGTATTGGTGTGGCATATCCTAAGCAGCTAATAATTAGTTAGTTAACAATTAGTTAAGAGTAGTAGCCATGTTAAGGCAGATATAAGAACTGACCCATTAAGAAGCAAAACTGATCCTAGGATTATTTTCTGCACTTAAAAAAAATATATGGTTGACTGGAATATTCCCTAAGTCTACTGAAACAAAATAAGTATCACATCTGTGTCATTATTAATTATGTTTTCCTCCAGACCCAAAGCTTTGAAGTATCAATACCTTGATAACTCCGAAACTTATCTTTCCAGGTATGATATTCCTTCTTCAATATATATTCAATTTGAAACCTAGTTTAACACCATAAACTTTTAGGTGGTTCCCATGATCCTCACATCCTAGATTTCATGTGCTTGTAGAATACAGCACAGAATATGGGATGTCACTCTTACGAGTATATTACATTGTATAAGGCTCTATCCCGCTAGATTGCACTAGAGTTTTGCTCTCCTTGGTGATTTTGAGGAAGCAAGATTCCATAAATCCTAAGGCTGAAAGGAAAGGAAGTCTGCCAACAATCTGAGTGAGCTTGGTAGCAGATACTTCCCCAATCAAGCTGACAAATGAGAACCCAGATGGCTGAAACCTTGTTTTCAGGCTTGCAGAGAATCCAGCTCAGCCATAGCCATATTCCAATCCCACAGAAACTGTGAAGTAATAAATTTGTGTTGTTTTAAGACACTAGGCTTGTGATGACTTGTTATGTAGCATAGAAAATAAAGGCAACGATCTAAAAGGCACATATGTATATATACATATATATCCCATCTAAAATAGATAATGCCATTCTCAACAGCATCTCTTCTAATGTTCTGTATCTAAGTTAATGACCCTACCATTCACCCAGCTGATCAGGTAAAACTTCTCAGAAACATTCCTTTTTAAAAAATTATTTTTTTTTGTTTGGCCCCACCCATGGCATATGGAAGTTTCCAGGCCAGGGATCAAACCCCGCCACAGCAGTGACAATGCCAGATTCTTAACCCTCTGTACCACAAGAGAACTCCATCTTGGAAACATTCCTGTTGCCTTTATTCCTCTGGGATTCAAAATTCTATCAAGCTTAATTATGTCTAGAATAGGAATACTACTTCCTATAATCACTTGGTTCTATCCATCATGGATTCTTTCTTGAGCTACTATAATGGCCTCTTTCTCCAGTTCTTAACCCTCTGAAGTCGTTTTCCACACACCACCAGAGAGGTTCTTTAACGGTTAAATAGTTTATCAATTCCCTGCTCTCAAGTCTTCCAAATAGACTAATGACACCTGGAACAAAACCCAAAACATTTATATGACTTGTGGTTCCAAATGCCCTAGCCCATGGATAACTCTCACCTCACATCCTACCTTTCCTATTCTCATTCATTGTTCTCCAACCACACTGATTCTTTTGCCAGTTCTTGAACACTCCAAGCAATTTCCCTATGATGGTCCTTTTTGAATCTGAAAAGATTTTCTCTTAAATATTCTCACAAATTACCTTTTTTTAAATTCAAACTTCTGTTCATATGTTATCTCTTCATGTAAGTCTTTTATGAACAACCTATCTAAGCTAGAAACTGCATGACACCCATTTCATTTATCTTGTCTTAGGTTTTTTTAAAATAATTCTTATTAAAACTGTCATTATTACCATTTGTTTATCCATTTATATTCTGTCTTCTGAGTAAGTTACACTATGCTAGGTAACTTGTTGGTTTTGTTTGTTTCTATTCTTTAGAACATTATATGGCACAAAGTAAACAGTTGATGAATTTGGCTTAAAATTGCAGTTGAAACCATTTTGGAATCCTTCCAGAAGAGATATTCTGCCACAGTGCTATTAGAAGTTTAAGTTATCGCAGAGAAAAGCAGAAGGGTACATTACATATTTTTATTGCATACTTAATGTTAACTAATCACGAGGCTATTTTCTGTCTTCAACTTTTTGAATTCTGTTTTCAGAAATTATTTACGAGTTATATCATGAAGCAATAAGTATCCCAAACTGCAGCTCTTGAATTTTCTGCTGGCTACATTTCCACAAACATTTTCTTTTTTACTCTCTACTGTGTATTTAATACAAAGATATAAAAAATAGTGTGGCAGAAAAGTAAAATAACCCATTCTCTAAGTATGTTAACAGCAAGCGTAAAAGTCAGGTCTGTAGTGTTATCCAACAGAGGCCAGAGACTGTATTCACAGGAGATCTGCTGGGGGTGACTCGATCCATCATACTGCCATTGTTTGACACTCACAAGCAAGAAATACCTCGGAACTGCAAATGAATCTTCTCACCAACAATTCATAGCAATTTGCAGAGTGTTGTATTTGGCACATTTTCTTCACATATGTTCCATATGTTATCATAAAAGGAAGCTATTTTTTATGCTGTTCATATTTTATACAAGATGATATTTGCTAACAGAGTGGCATCATGTGTTAATGAGTTGAATCAAGTAATTCCCCCCTTTCTTCTCTGAGTCAGTGCTTTGCTGCTCGAGGAGTGGGTAACTTAGATGATTGATAACAGAATCCACAACCTTTTGCCTCCATGTCACCAGTTTGAACCCAACCTAGCTGAGCAATGAGAGACATTTATTTCTATGGGCACTTTGTCAGAGGCTTGCATGAAATGAATGAGTAGTCTCTATTTGCTTAATGGACCTAAAATGATAGTTATTTTCAATCATAAATACATTCTGCTGTGAGTAAAGGCCTAGATTATCATTATACTAATATCTTTTTCTCAAAGCCCTAAAGTTAATATTTAATAGTTTATATTTAATTTCTGACTAGAACTTTACTTCCTGAGCTAAATTTATATTCAATGTTTTAGCATTAAATAATGTTTATTTTAGATTTTTAATAATTAAAACTTAGGTCTATCACAGTAATAAATCAAGTACACGTAATAATTAAGGCTTTGCCTTAAATTTATTTTCATTTCTCAGAAGTTGGGTTGTTACCTTTTGAAAATTTTAAGTATCTTTTATATTTTCAGTTAGTGCAATAATTAGTGAATTTTAGAAGTCACAGAAGAATGTTTTCTAAAGACATTTTAAGACAAGGGAGATTACATCTTCCTCTAGTAGACTGACATAATCCAATGAATGAAGTGAGATAGGCTAATGGGGCCTTCCTTTTTCCTAGAAGCTATCAAAATCTATTTAATGGAAAAAGTTATTTTCACTTTTTTAAAAGTGAAAATGTGCTTTTAAAAGATAATTTAAAAACATACGCTATAAAGCTCATGCATAGATACACCCCAGAGACACCAAGAGATGGTAAAATGTATATGACTAATTTTCTACCCCAAAGAAGAAACTTGAAGCACATCATGTACTTTCCAAATGAGTAGTCCTTTATGTAGTTATTTAAGACTCACAGTTCACGTTTAACTACAGAGGGAAAGTTATAACCCCCACCCCCTAATCCAACTAAGATTTCTGATTAAAGATGGGCTTTAGAGTAATAGGAATAGTCTCACTCTGGATAGAGACAATTACAGTCTGATGGCATAAAAAGGAGTCACCAGTGCTCACACAGTCATTTCTTGGCAGCACAATAGGAAGGGATGTGTCAGCAGATCCCAGAAAAAGCAATATTAGCTCAGGCTGAATACAGATCATGGTACTTCAGACTATTCCCAGAGTGGCCCTTAGGGTCCCTTTTCTGCAGGGGTCAACTCTGTGATTTCAGTGTTTCTGGAAATAACCAGCCATCTGAGGACCAAACGAACTATCCCTATAAAGGTGCCTGGGTGTTGAGGGGATGGACACAAATCCCGCAAGCACATCAGCGATGACTAGGCACCTATATTAGATTTAGCAGACAAAGACATTAAGGAAGCTATTTTAAATATGTTCAAAGAAGAAAAACAAACAATATTTATTTCATTAAATCAGAAAAATACTAAATATTGCAAATACTAAATATTGATTTAACCAACAATTGTGAGTATGTGTATTGTAACTATAGGAAGAGGGAAAGCGTGTTTGATGAGAAGGGAGAAGCCAAAGAGGAGAAATAAAACCTCATCCAAGAAATTCAATAGATATATGTAACTGAAAATCAGGAAATATCAGTATGTACATGTTACTTAGAAATATGAACTAAAGCACTATCAATTCAGTGATTGGAAATGCTTGTCTCTGGGTAATGGGTCTTACCAGTGAAGAGAAGAAATGTGTGGAAGAATCAATCATTCCTCCAAAAAGATATATTTATTAACTGACAAAAACTAAATATATAGGTAAAATTAAAGAAACAAAAATATATTCACTTTCTTACTTTTAATCATCTAAATTTGTTTTGATACCTTTAATTCTTTAAAAAAGTTTAATATTATTGTGATCATCAAGGAAAATATGTGACAATTTCACAAAATTTAGAAAAATACAGAATATTATCATTCTGATCTGGCTATGCTTTGCTAATCATTGTCCAAGGCTGTTCTACCTCACACAGAAAATGATGCTCTCAAATAAAATAAGGAACAGCTCATCTAGACATCAGTGTTTTGCTTAAATACTGAGACTCTCTTTCATCTCAGAATACACAAGGGCATAACAAAGTGCAAGCTTAATAAATAATTATGGACTGAAAATTTCCAATTGACAACTGGATGTGAGAAGAGAGCTGATGTGGATTATCAGAGCACAGAGAAATGCATATTACTCAGAAAAGATTTGAAATGATCAAGAAAATCATTACTTGTGATGATTTACACAATTATATTTCTGTGAGAAACACAAGAATGCTGAACTAATCCATTTCACTGAAGGCCTTTTAATCAGTCAAGTAAAAAAAATAATCAAGGAAGAAGATGGACAATGGTAGAACTTTTTTTTTCTCTTCTTTTTTCCCTCCGTCCTTTCCTTTCTTCCTTTTTTCTCTCCCTCCCTTCCTTTTCTGTAAAAAGCAAGTGAAGGGATGGTCATTTTCAGTAAGTGATAGATTTCTCCTCAGGAAACAGTTGTTTTAGGCTCAGGATTCAGCACAGAATCAATCTTAGCTGAGGAGCCAGGGGAGGGAAATAGGATTTACCAGGGATTTTTTTGATGGTTGTGACCTCCAGGGCTTACAATTCTTGTTGATGTTGTTTTTTGACTTGTAGTTTTCTAATGTTTCCCACTAAATCGATTATTGCCTTTAGAAGTAATTTCATGGCTTTTGGAGTACTATAGCTTTATCTTTCTAACCTTCATGGTGCTGTGAAAGATGGGTCTCATTTCTTGTTAATTCAGATTCTTCTTTGAGGTTATTCTTTCCTTTTCCAAGGGAATTATCAGGTATAGTTTAATTAGTCTTACACATCATGCCACCTCTGGGGAATTTGCACTGACTAATTCATCTTTCCTGACAATTGCCAA
The DNA here is from genome assembly GCA_004024745.2 of Catagonus wagneri. Lineage (NCBI taxonomy): Eukaryota > Metazoa > Chordata > Mammalia > Artiodactyla > Tayassuidae > Catagonus > Catagonus wagneri. The sequence goes on along the minus strand of PVHT020000173.1, from coordinate 21,523,284 downwards.
AACAAATGGTAGCCAGTGCACTTGTTTTATTCCTGTGCATTAATGTGATTGCTTGCCACCTTTCCCAGCAGTAAGCAGTCCTAAACACCAAATAGACAAGGATTTTCTTTTTCCAATATTTTATGTAATGGTCAACCATAAATCATTATAGTTGCACAACTTTTTAAAAGACTAGTTTAACTCTACATTTTTATCTGACATATTCATTTCTTCTTGTACATGGCAGTCTAGATTCTGGTCTGAGACCTATGTATGACCTCACAAAATTTACGTAAGTCCTGCGAGCATCAATTTTATCATCTGTAAAATAAAGGGACCCACCTTTAAAGTTGGTTGAAGTTTTAAGATATTGTGTTTCCAGTAAGAAAAAAATATCTTCCAGTTGTTAAATCCTTAAATACCACCAAGTTCTCTCAAGAATATATTTTACCTTCCATTAATTAAAAGGTATCCAGAAGACAAAGTTCAAATGTCTCAGTTTTTAAAAGATGTCTTACTATAAAATGCTCTTTTGCATATACACAATTAACAGCAGACTAATAGATGCTGTTATCACAAAAGACTGCAAAATTTGGAGCAACATCTTAGAGCATGTTATTAGAATAACAGATTCATTTGTTTTCCTCCACTAATTCAGCCTTCAGAGTCTAAAATATTTCCTATCTGGACCTTATGAGGAAAAGTTTTCCAAGCCTGTAATTAATTTTTTTTAAAAATGGGAGGGAAAGGACAAATCTTCCTCGCAGAAGAATTCCAAAGATTAAATATAGAAGTGTGAGAAACAGACAATCACCATTAGAATACAACAGTAACAAATGCTGTAGATGAGAAATATGAATGAATGTCAAAATTAGTAGACAAACTTTAAAAAGAAACAGAATAATTGCATAGTGTCAAAATATCCTCCCCCCAAATGTATCAATTACTGTGGTCATTTTAACACATAGCCAATTTTTTTCATATTCCTTTCTCCAGAAAATTAAGCTCAACTCTCCTAGTCCTTAGTCTGAGTTGGATTTAATAACTCACTTGTAAAGAATAGAATATGTAAAGGGAAAAATAGTGGCTTTACAGAGGAGAAACATGGCAGATACAACCTCAAACAAATGATCAAGGTTAAGTGATAACACGTGCTGGTATCATGTGCCTCCGATAGGCTGCAATGAGAAGGGCATTTCCTCAATGTGGTATTCTTCCTCAAGACCCAGAACCTGAGTGTAACCATGGGACAACATCAGTTATGCCCAAATTGAGAGACACTCTACAAAACATTTAACTAGTAATCTTCAAAAATCTCAAGAAACTTTGATAAAATGCCATAAACTGGAGGAAACTAAGAGACACGATGCCTAAATACATTGCAATATTTTGGATTGGATCGGGAAACAGAAAAAGGACACTAGTTGAATATTTAAGGGCTACAAATGGTGGCATATGGAAGTTCCCAGGCTAGGAAAGTCTGTATTTCAGAAATCAAGAAATCAAAGGAAGAATAAAAGCTTTCTTAGTTTCTGAAATTGTCCCATAAATATAGTTGTAAGGCCGGTGCTATAAAAATATCTATTTTAAAAGTTCTTATGATTGTATCATATAAAATGAAACAATTTTTTGGTCTCCAATCTTAAACTTCTTTTATTTTTATTTTCTTTTTTTTTTTTTTAATGGCTGCACCTGTGGCATATGGAAGTTCCCGGGCTAGGGGTCGAAACAGAGCTGCAACTGCCAGCCTACATCAGCCACAGCAACACAGGATCTGAACCCCATCTGAGATCTACACCACAGCTCATGGCAATGCAGGATCCTTAACCCACTGAGCGAGGCCAGAGATCGAACCTATAACCTCATGGTTCCTAGTCGGATTCGTTAACCACTGAGCCACGATGGGAACTCCTGTTTAGTTCTGCTCAGATCCGTCCAACTCGAACAACCCCTGACCTCTCTTTCTTCAGTCATTCAGCAAGTTAATTTTTTAACTGTATAATAAAGGATCACTATAGGCAAACTTACTAGTGTTATTCAGAATAATTTCAAATAATATTTTTTTAAAAACTAGAAATCCATTCTTCCTTTAATTCTACAATATTTGCATTGCTTTCATCTGCCTTGATATCTGAGTACCTGCCACCAAATCCCAAATGGTGTTATGTATATACCAACAGTTCCAGTACTTAAAAAAAGAACTAAAGGTATTTTCAGTTAAATTTTTTTCTCAATTCTAATCTGACTAGAGTACAAGACATTAACACTGTGTATTGTTTTTAACACTGACTCAATTTTGTTAGCTCCGTCACTGTATAATAGTCCATCTAGTTAAAACAAAGTATTAGCAAAGCGTGGTACCTAATTATTATTTCCTAGTAATAAAGGACATATTATTATAATTACTTATTATTTATTTTATTTTATTTTTTGCATTATAGCTGGTTTACAGATTTCTATCAAATTTTCCAACTGTACCGCGTGGTGACCCAGTTACATGTACATATATGGATTTGTCACATGTGATTAGACATAGTTACCTATACTATACAGCTGGATCTCCTTGCTGTTCCATCACGGAAGCACTAGTTAACCCCATTCCCTCCTACCCCCTCCTCCACCCCCTTGGCAACCACAAGTCTGTTCTCCATGTTCGTGATTTTCTTTTCTGTTGAGAGGTTCATTTGTGCAGTGTTTTAGACTCCAGTTATAAGAGATTTCATATGGCATCTGTCTTTCTCCTTCTGACTTGCTTCACTCAGTATGAGGGTCTCTAATTCCATCCATGTTTCTGTGAATGACATCATTTTATCCTTTTTATGGCTGAATAGTATTCCATCGTGTATATACACATCTTCCTAACCCAGTCATCTGTTGATGGACATTTGGGTTGTTTCCATGTCTTGGCTATTGTGAATAGTGCTGCAGTGAACATGCGTGTGCAAGTGTCTTTTTCAAGGAAATTTTTGTCTGAATATATGCCCAAGAGTGGGATTGCTGGGTCATATGGTAGTTCTATGTATAGTTTTCTAAGGTACCCCCACACTGTCTTCCATAGTGGTTGCACCAGCCTACATTCCCAACAGTTCAGGAGGGTTCCCTTTTCTCCACACCCCCTCCAGCATTTGTTGTTTGTGGACTTGTTAATGATGGCCATTCTGACTGGTGTGAGGTGGTATCTCATGGTAGTTTTGACTTGCATTTCTCTAATCATCAATGATGTTGAGCATTTTTTCATGTGCTTGTTGGCCATCTGTATATCTTCTTTGGAGAAATGTCTATTCAGGTCCATTGCCCATTTTTCAGTGTGGTTGTTGGCTTTTTTGCGGTTGAGCTGCATCAGTTGTTTGTATATTTTAGAGATGAAGCCCTTGTCAGTTGCATAATTTGAAACAATTTTCTCCCATTCTGTAAGTTGTCTTTCGGTTTTCTTTTTGGTTTCCTTTGCTGTGCAAAAGCTTGTCAGCTTGATTAGGTCCCATTGGTTTATCTTTGCTCTGATTTCTGTTGCTTTGGGAGACTGACCTGAGAAAACATTTGTAAGGTTGATGCCGGAGAATGTCTTGCCAATGTTCTCTTCCAGGAGTTTAATGGTGTCTTGTCTTATATTTAAGTCTTTAAGCCATTTTGAGTTTATTTTTGTGCATGGTGTGAGACTGTGTTATAGTTTCATTGATTTACATGCAGCTATCCAAGTTTCCCAGCAATGCTTACTTTTGAAAAGACTTTTTTTTCCCATTTTAAGTTCTTGCCTCGTTTGTCAAAGATCAGTTGGCCATAGGTGTCTGGGTTTATTTCTGCGGTCTCTATTCTGTTCCATTGGTCCATATGTCTGTTTTGGTACCAGTACCACACTGTCTTGGTTACTGTGGTACCGTAATATTGCCTGAAGGCTGGGAGAGTTATGCCTCCTGCTTGGTTTTTGTTCCTCAGGATTGCTTTGGCAATTCTGGGTCTTTTGTATTCCAAATAAATTTTTGGATTGTTTGTTCTAGTTCTGTGAAGAATGTCATGGGTAATTTGACAGGTATTGCATTGAATCTGTAGATTGCTTTGGGTAGTATCGCCATTTTTACAGTATTAATTTTTCTGGCCCATGAGCATAGAATATCTTTCCATTTCTTTGTACCTTCTTTGATCTCCTTGATTAAAGTGTTGTAGTTCTCTGCATATAAGTCTTTCACCTCCTTGGTCAGGTTTATTCCCAGGTATTTGATTTTTCTGGGGTGCTATTTTAAAAGGTAAAATATTTTGGTATTCTTTTTCTAATATTTCATTGTTAGTATATAGAAATGCGATTGATTTCTGAAGGTTAACCTTATATCCTGACACTTTGCTGAATCTGCTGATCAGTTCAAGTAATTTTGGGGTTGAGTCTTTGGGGTTTTCTCTATATAGTATCATGTCATCTGCATACAGTGACAGTTTTACCTCTTCTCTTCCTATTTGGATGCCTTTTATTTCTTCTGTTTGTCTGATTGCTGTAGCTAGGACTTCTAATACTATGTTGAATAACAGTGGTAAAAGTGGGCATCCTTGTCTTGTTCCAGATTTTAGTGGGAAGGCTTTCAGCTTTTCTCCATTGAGTATTATGTTTGCCATGGGTTTTTCATATATGGCCTTTATTATGTTAAGGAATGTTCCCTGTATTCCCACTTTGGTAAGAGTTTTGATCATGAATGGATGTTGGACTTTGTCAAATGCTTTTTCTGCATCTATTGAGA
>PVHT020000173.1:21438446-21517581 GCA_004024745.2 Catagonus wagneri | reverse complement strand
CTTGTCTTGTTCCAGATTTTAGTGGGAAGGCTTTCAGCTTTTCTCCATTGAGTATTATGTTTGCCATGGGTTTTTCATATATGGCCTTTATTATGTTAAGGAATGTTCCCTGTATTCCCACTTTGGTAAGAGTTTTGATCATGAATGGATGTTGGACTTTGTCAAATGCTTTTTCTGCATCTATTGAGATAATCATGTGGTTTTTGACTTTTCTTTTGTTAATGTGGTGTATGACGTTGATTGATTTGTGTACGTTGAACCATCCTTGTGCACCTGGGATGAATCCCACCTGGTCATGGTGTATGATCTTTCTGATATGCTATTGGATTCGGTTGGCTAAAATTTTGTTGAGAATTTTTGCATCTATGTTCATCAAAGATATTGGCATGTAGCTCTCTTTTTTCATGGTGTCTTTGTCTGGTTTTGGAATTAAGGTGATGGTGGCATCATGGAATATCTTTGGGAGTGTTCCTTCTTCTTCAACTGTTTGGAAAAGCTTAAGGAGGATGGGTATGAGTTCCTCTTTGTACATTTGGTAGAATTCACCTGTGAAGCCATCTGGTCCTGGACTCTTATTTGTAGGGGTGTTTTGATGACATACTCAATTTCATTTCTAGTGATTGGTCTGTTCAGTTGATTTATTTCTTCTTGATTCAGTTTTGGGAGGGTGTAGGTCTCTAAAAATTTGTCCATTTCTTCTAGATTATCAAATTTGTTGGCATACAATCGTTCATAGCATTCTCTCATGGTTTTTTGTATTTCTGTAATATCTGTTGTAATATCCCCTTTTTCATTTCTTATTTTGTTTATTTGGGTTTTTTCTCTCCTCTTCTTGATGAGTCTAGCCAGAAGTTTGTCAATCTTATTTACCTTTTCAAAGAACCAGCTCTTGGTTTTATTGATTTTTCTATTGATTTTTGAATCTCTATTTTATTGATTTCCTCTCTGATCTTAATGATTTTCTTCCTTGTGCTGACTTTATGGTGTTCTTCTTTTTCTAATTCAATTAGGTGATGGGTTAGATTGTTGATTTGAGATTTTTCTTCTTTTTTGAGGAAGGCCTGTAATGCTATGAACTTCCCACTAAGCACCGCTTTTGTGGCATCCCATAGATTTGAGGGTTGTTGTGTCTTCATTCTCATTTGTTTCAAGGTATTTTTTTATTTCTTTCTTGATTTCATCATTGACCATTTGTTTTTTAGAAGCATGTTGTTTAGTCTCCATGTGGTATGTTTTCTCTCATTTCCTGTGGTTGATTTCTAGTTTCATGCCTTTGTGGTCAGAGAAGATACTTGAAATAATTTCTATACTCTTAAATTTGTTGAGGTTAGCTCTATGCTCCAGTATGTGATCTATCCTTGAGAATGTTCCATGTGCACTTGAGAAGAATGTATATTCTGATTTTTTTGGATGTAATGCCCTGAAAATGTCAGTTAGGTCTAACTTTTCTATTGTGTCATTTAGGATCTCTGTTGCCTTACTGATTTTCTGCCTAAAGGATCATTACTTATTATTTAAAAGGCAGCCAGCTATATAGCTTGACTGTTAATAAAGCAAGAAGGTATTACAGAATCATCCTATCAAGGTAGATCACTTGTATAATAACTAGACATTTACACAAAATCCACAATTCAGTAGTTTAAATGCCTGATCATACATCAAGCTTTAAAAACAGAACAATTAGTCAAGAAGGGATACACTTTGTATGCTTTCAGGTAGAAATATTTCATCTTCTTTGTAAGATAGATGTTATTTCATGGAAGATAATAATGTCTACAACATAATTAATCTCAAATGAATTGATCTTAGAATCATGATGAAGTTAAGTATGTTTATATTGATGAAACTAATTGTAAGGTTTGTCTAGAAATTCTAATTAATTTTTCCGAAGGAAAAAATAGCCATATAGTATTATTCATGAATCTTTAAAGACAAATGCTCTTGGTATCATAAACACACACTCATTTCCTATTGTAATTTCTCATATTAATTTAAGCCCAGTGAAAGAAAGGGAAGAAATTGAAATTTCATGTGGTCCAACCTAATGGTATGAACAAGAAAACTAAGGAACTGAAATAAGAGAGTAATTAAGAAAGAAAATATAAAGGAGAATATTGGCTTAGTAAAAAGTAGACAATTCTGCAGCATGGGTGGACCTAGAATTATCATACTAAGTTAAGTAAGTCACACAGAGAAAGACAAATATCATATGAGATCACTAATATGAGAAATCTAACAGAAATGATACAATAGAACTTAACAAAACAGAAACAGACTCCAAGATTTCAAAACCAAATTTATGCTTACCAAAGGGGAAATGGTGGGTGGTGGGGGGATGAACTGGGATGTTGGGATTGATATGTACATACTACTATGTGTAAAATACGCAGATAACAACGACCTACTGTACAATACAGGGAAATATACTCAATACTGTGTAATAATCTCTATGGGAAAAGAATCTTAAAAGGAATAGATATATGATTCAACTGACTTAATCTACTGGAATTAATACAACTTTGTAAGTCAACTATGTTCCAATAAAAATTTTTAAAAAGTAGACATCCTCTTCAATGTTATATTCAACAAAAGAGGAAATCACAAAAAAATTACATACAAATAGATTTTTCACTTGAAAAAATTTACATAAAGTATTATGAGGTTTAAACAACCAATGTACATGTGACACGTAAATACTACATTTTAACTTGGTGTCATAGTCAGCAGTCTAACAGATAAGATATTAAAACATTCCATACAACAGTGAATAGTTAAAGATAGTAAATGCATTAACTCACTATAATTTACAGAAATTTCAATGCATTTGCAGGAGAAAAGATCCTTTATTTTTCTTCAAATTTAATGACAGGGCTTTATCACCCTTTCATGACTGCGGATTTTAAAATCACATTGTAGGATTAAGGGACGGTCTGTGACATCTTACACCTGAAACTGCCCTATCTAAAACCTGGGAAGTAACTTGGCATAGGTTTATTAAGAATGTGAACATCTATAACAAATTCTAAATTAATAATCAACTATATAACTGATATATTTTGAAGGATATAAAGGTCAATTATCAATGATGGTTGAGGATACTAACATTAATTTGAGAAGGACAAAAATGGTGAAAATACCATTGGTTTCAGCTTCAGTTTGTTAACATAAAATTGATATAATATCCAAAGCAAGTGAATGTTATTAGGCAATTTGAAAATATTATATGTTAAGAAAGAGTACATAACTTAAAGAATTCAAAGACCTCAGTGCAGGATATAAGACATTATTCAACAGACATCACTGACCACACTTTCTACTTGAGTATTGAATTTTGGGCATTCCTCCAAGGAGTAGAATCACCTGGTAATTTAGACTGAGAGAATAACTCAGTAGTTTCTGGCTTTGTCTGGTATTATTACATTTCAGTTACCACATGATATATAATATACACTGGTAATTACAGCCACCATGCTATGCTTTAGAATTTACACATCTTATAACTGGAAGAATACATTCTAACCAAATCTCCTATCCCCTCCCACCTCCTTTAGCCTTTGCCAAATACCACACTCCATTTCCATTAAATTCAGCTTTTTTAGACTCCACATATAAGTGACAACATATGGCACTTGTCTTTCTCTGACTTATTTCATTAGCACAATGCCTTCAAGGTCCATTCATGTTGTCACAAAAGTTAAGATTTCTTTTTTATGGCTGAGTAATATTCCACTGTGGTTGAGTAATATACCACATTATGGTTGGTAATATACCACATTTTATGGTTGAGTAATATACCACAATTTATGGTTGAGTAATATACATTTTCTATATCCAGTCATCATAGATATGAAGTCATCCATGGACATTTCAGTGGTTTCTATGTCTTGCATATTGTGAGTAAAAACTGCAGTGAATGTGGGGGTGCAGATATCTCTTTGATACCCTGGAGCCAGCAGGTGCTGAGATGAGCAAGGGGCCTGAAAGCCCTCATCTGGTAACCTTAGCACTTATGAAGTTGCTTCCATGTGTGGATAGCTTTTCAAATTGATATTTCTGGGAGAAAAATGGTGCTAGAAATTCCTATATAGCCATTTTGATTATGTCCCTCCTTTGTTTAGTAGGAGTATTTCAAAATAAAGATTATTTATATTTCTGATTATGACTTCACCATTTCAAAAATTTCTAAACTGTTGCAAAGTTAAATGAAAAATTCTGAAGCGAAATTCCAGAAATTTCACTACTTAGAAAGAAAAGCTGAAAACATTCAACTTTGGATTAATTACCACATACTTCGGTATTTTTAGGTGAACATTTAAATTAACTGATTAGAATTTCACATACACACAAAAGAAAACTATTCATGAAAATGAATTAATATACTGCTTCCATTTCAAATAATTTCCAGATGGATAAAATTTGAGACAATCTTCCTTTATCTTATAGAAACCAAAAGAATTTTTGACCTATTAAAGGTATATGACATTTCAATTTTTTTATGTTCCATAAGATGAAGAATGATTAAACCTCAACCCATACAGGCTCTGCTCTTATCTCTCTTGGTAAAGAGCTGTTCTTTTTTCTAAAACAAGTTATCTTCCTCGGTGCTTTACCACCATCACCACCTCCATGTCACCATAAACCAGAATACTCTCCTTCATTATCAAATTCTGTGAGGTCATTCTTTCAGTACCAATTTCTTATAGGGCCCCTCCTTGGCACTCACAGCCAATTAAACCAACTGTTACTGTGTATTTCTAGTCCAAAACCTTCCACCACTCACTGGCCAAAGAGAAAATTGGAATGATCCAGCTGGAGTCACAAATATAATTCAGGACCATATTAATGAGGCCAGAAAGCAAGGATTTCTTGGTCATGCATACCTGCCCCTTCCTGGATTACAGCCAAAGGGAAAATTCTCACAGAAGATTTGGGCACAGAGCCAATGACAATGCTAGTAAACATTACATAGATTCATAGTATCCTCAAAGAGATGGGACTGTGACATCTGCCAGTGCGCCCGCTAAACAGATTATCCTTTCTTCAACCTCTTTAGAAATTCAGAGTGTTATTGTGTTTTATTAATGTACACATTTTGGAAGACCAAGTGCATTTTATTAAGGCAGACTGATCATTTTATTTATAGGTCAGGGAGAAAGAAACAAGGCCACCTCCCCATCTGGTATGTCCACTTTATTCTTATAATTAAACAAAATAAAATTACCACGTGGCAGAGAACATCAGGTCTCTCATACAGCTTTTAAAAACATGAATGCAAAATCCCACTAGTACTATGACAAATGTGGTTTTTTAAAAAAAATTAGTTCAACTTCCTCAAAATATATCCTGTATCAGAAAAACGTTATCCAGAATTCCGACTGGTACAGACTTTAATTATCCAAGAAATGAAAAATAAAAAAGTATGGTTCTACATTGTTTCAAGTGGACAGATTTGTAGACAAATGTGAAGGCATTTGGTAAACCCATTGCTTTCTTCTCTGATAACTGCACTTCCCTTCCCCTACTCAGAGATGTAGGCCTTGCCAACACATTTATACTTAGCACCCTGATGTCTTCCTGGCTACATTTATTTAGTTCATGGGTTAGACATTTCATCTAAAGTTGCCAAATAAGATTTTCTTTCCTGAGAGCTTAGATTTAGGTTTAAAGGAACAGTTAGATACTTTAAAAAAAATGACTAAAAAGTGGTCTATAACCAATATTGGACTGATACTTGTTGGACATTATATTCTAAGTGATTTCATCAGTTCTATGTGCCAAATTCCATCTATGGTTCATAACAACTGCCTATCACTGCATAACAAGTTACCACAGATTTCGTAGCTTAGCAGCTTCCACGTGTCAGCAGCTCAGGAATAGCCTAGCTGGATCTCCTGCTTAGACTCTCACAAGGCTGCAATCAACGTGTCTGCCAGGCTGGCTGTGTTCTCAGCTGTGTTCTCAAGCTGTAACTCAACTAGAAAATTATTTTCTTCTAAAACTGCTCCAGGATTACAGCAAAATTAATTTCCTTGCCGCTGTATGACTTAGGGCCCAGCTTCTTACTGGCTATTGGAAGGAGGCTTCTTTCAGGTCCTAGAGAGAACCTTCAGTTGTCCCCTGTGTCCCTTATCCATAAACTGTTTACAACATGATTTTAGTTTTTCAAGGCCAGCAAGAGAATCTCTCTTCAGTCTAGTGAAACAGTCTTAAATAACAAAACATAATCGTGGGCATGATACTCCATCATCTGTCAGATGTATTACTCATTGAGGCCTCCCTAGGGTATGTCTGCTACAATGACCCAATGAATGTAACCACCTTTGATCTCTCCCCTAGTCTCTAGACTACTCTACATCTCCATTAGATGTTAAACAAGTATGCCAAAATAAACACCTTAAAGAAAAAAAAGATAGTCATTTCCATTCACAATCCCCAATTAAATCTGCTTTCCATTTCGGTATATGATAACACAATTTATATTTTTCTCAGGGCAAAATCATTGATGATTTTCCCTCTTACCCCACCTATTATACTCAATCTATCCAGAAGCATAGTTGGTTCGAATTTCACATCTCAAAGCTTCACATCACTCTAGTCATAAAAAAAAAACTTGTTTCAGGGCTACCAATTCTGATTCTTTACAACGCAATTTTGACACAGTAAAAAGAATTATATTTTGAATAATAATGAGAGAAAGAAAGAAAAAAATGGAAAAAGGCAAGGAATACATAGAATAGCAGAAGGAGAGGAGAAAAGTGGAAGAGAGAAGAGAAAGTTAAGAATAAGGTGTATGTGACAGAAAAAGTGAGAGAGACAGAGAAGAAAGGAAGAACTGGGGTAAAACTGAGAGGGAGGATGGATAACTAAAGAAGAGAGTTGAAAAAATAAGAAAAATACACAATGGAGCCACCTTTCTCTCCCTTTCCCCACCTTCCACATATAATCTATCAACAAATCATACTGATTAACCTTCATGTCTGAAATCTGATTTCTCCATTAATCACCACTTCCATCACTACTACTTAAATACAAGTTATCAGCTCTTGCCTGGATTACTCTAAAAGCTTCCTGACTGGACAAGATGATTCTGTTCTGGCTGCACCCCACAATCTATTTACCACATATACGCTACAGTGATTCTTTTACAATGTAAACCAGATGATATAATTTCTCTACTTTTAATCCTTCTATGGCCTCCCATTATACTGAACCAGTAACAACAGTATTTAGGGAGCAGAATCCACACTAATTCCTTGACCTTGATATCAATTCCTGTCCCTGTTGCTCACTCTTTTCCAGGCACACTGGATAACCCACATGCTGAGATATGCCTCACACTCTCCTGCATCAAAGTCATTGCTATTCCTCTGTAAGATGTTCCTCTTCCAGATAATAGAATAGCTGGTTCCCTCCTTTTAATAAAGTCTCCACTGGCACATCAACCTCTATGAAAGGTCTGCATAAAAATATTACCATTCTTCATCATTATTTATTCTTACCTTGATTTATATTCCTCCAATGCATTTACCACTATTCAATATATTAGTATATTGATCTTTATTAGTTTTCTATCATCTTCCACCCTTTCATATATAAGTTCCATAACAGCAAAAATCTGTTCTGTGGACTTTTGTACCCTATTATCCAGAACAGTGTTTAGCACATAGTGGGCACTTAGTAACTATTTGTTGAATGAATGCACGGAAAAAATTAATCTGGACTTATTCCTAAACTCCCACCCACTTGTTAGCATATAAGTGGAAAATATAAGCTAAATGCTCCCAATAATACCCAATTTTACTTAAACTTAGGCAGATTTAGTACTTTTAAAAGACTTTTTAAGGTATAGTTCTCATTTGGACAAAACTACTTTTGGTCTTTTAACTGCTTGACTCCATTTCCACTTCTCTCGCTAAATAGGTGACTAGGGGTCATGGATGACATAATGAAATATACATAACCTGTGGCAATGAGAGACAGGAAGCCCCTTAGCTAATATGTTTAGTATGTCTTTTGCCTAGAGTACTTTCTGAAAATATTCTCTCTTGTTTTGATGTTTGCTTCTTCATGCTACTGACATTTGGTTAATGTCTGTCACAAAATATTAAAACTATATTTTTATTTATATAGATAATAAGCCATATTTTGGTACTTGAGAATTTCTGCTTCAAAGCAATTGTGTTTTAAACTATTTATGAAATATTAAATAGAAATTTTATGTTAATTTCTCATTTTAAAGATGCATACACTTGAATTAAATAAGATCACATACACTGAATCTGTACAAACTATTAAATTTTTTTTAAATTTATTAATATCTAAACTTGTTTAAGAGGAAGAAAAGGAGTCAGCCTGCATTGTGGAGATTATCTGATGATGAATAGTACTGTATGAATTTTTCTACTTTGAAAAAAAAAAGGTGCATAGATGCTACTATTGATAGATTATGAACCTGTTTTATGATCAAAAGTATAGCAGAGAGGGAATTACCATTATGTCTCAGTAGGTTAAGAACTCGACATAGTGTCCATGAGGATGCAGTTCAATCCCTGGCCTCATTCAGTGGGTGAAGGATCTGGCCTTGCTGCAAGGGCATAGGTTGCAGATGCAGTTCAGATCTGGGCTTGCCGTGGCTGCGGTGCTGGCTGGCAGCTTCAGCTCCAATTTGACCCCTAGGCTGGGAACTTCCATATGCTGTAGGTGTGGTCTTGAAAAGAAAAAAATTATAGCAGAAAAAAAAAATTATGATCAGTACTATTTGCCTCAGTACAAATATTTTAATTTCTTAAGAAATATTAAGAAAATACAATTAAGATTAATTAATTTACCCTTTGAAGATGAGCTTTTCCTTTTGTGATTAAAAAAATCTAGCAGTTCCCTTCATGGCTCAGCAGTTAACGAACCCGACTAGGATCCATGAGGATGTGAGTTCCATTCCTGGCCTTGCTGAATGGGTTAAGGATCTGGCACTGCCGTGAGCTGTGGTGTTAGGTCACAGACATGGCTCGAATCCTGCGTTGCTGTGACTATGGTATAAAGCTGGCTATAGCACTGATTCGACCCCTAGCCTGGGAACCTTCATATGCTGCGTGTGCAGCCTTAAAATAGCAAAAAAAAAAAAAAAAACTAGCTCGCTTAAAAGAACCAGAGCTGAGTGATGTATTCTGACCCAGAACAAGGGATGAGACTGTTGCAGTCCTCATCATATTTGTATAGATGTTGTTTTGAGAACCAACTCAAACCATATCTTTTCCTTCATAAGCACAGGCAAAGCCATAAAAATGCGGGCTCAGCTGCAGCTACATCTTGGTCTAGCAAAGGTAACTGACGGTATCATCCATCCAAAATCTCAAGATTATTCTATCTTGGGACCACATAAAGGGCAATTATGCCACTGCCATTTTTTGCTTTCTTTCCATTACATTTATTAAATAGATTTTTGTACTTAGCTGCGAAATGGTGCTAAAGAGTTCTTAATTCACATGAATGAGGTTGTTGACCTAAGAAAAAGGGAACAGAATTTCTGTACTTAACCCTCAGAAGTCACCCACAGTGGATAAACACATGAAAGCTATCTAGATACCATGAGAAGTATTACAGGGCAGGGGAGAGGATGAGTGGAAGAGGAATAAAGGGGCATAGCTTGGCTTACAAAGATCTACATGTGATACTTTTTAGGATTTATAACAAAACATAAAAACCTAGTAAAATAGAAACTATAATTTATTTAAAACAAATGGCACTAAAGAATAAAGGCTAACTAAAAATTTAATATTTTATTGATTCTGCCAGTGTCTAAGAAATGTACTAAAAGTGTGTGAAAGCTTCAGCTTTGTCCCCATCATTAATTCCTAAAGTTGTTAGTAACAACTTTTTCAATAGTTTCAAATTGTAATTATTTGACAATTGATTCTAGAATAAACTGGCCATTTATCATATCATATATGATGCTACTGTCCAAGTAAGACTGCACTTAGGATAAGTAACATTACATAATTAGTGCCCCTTTGCCTGAATGCTCTAAATTTTCTGATGCATATAAAAATTAAGAATACAGGTCAGTAGCTCTTAAAATACATATTTTAACTGGTTAATCACACTAAATATATAATTTTCTACCAAATATATTCATCAACTCATTAGTAAACTAGCGCTGTAATGATTTTTAGAATTTTTTTCTTTTATGGGCACACCTGTGGCATATGGAAGTTCCCAGGCTAGGGGTCAAATCGGAGCTGCAGCAGCTAGCCTATATCACAACCACAGCAATGCCAGATCCCAGCCTCATCTGCGACCTACACTGCAGCTTGTGACAACGCTGGATCCTTATCCCACAGATTAAGGCCAGGGACCGACCTTCATCCTCACAAACACTATATTGGGTTCTTAACCCGATAAGCCACAGTGGAAACTCCAATTTTTAGAATTTTTATTTTTTTAATTTTTTTTTCAGAAGATTTAACACAGACCTTCAACTATACAATTTAGCAGAAAATTTATTTGGTCAGTTCCCATAAATAACATTTATTTGTATGTTTTCACATGTCAGACACGAACGAATCTCAGATTCTTGGTGCTATACTGCATGAGTGATCTATCCCTTAAACACACCAGAAACACCCAGGAATTGAGCTCTTATGTAGAGTTTTTCTACAATAATATGAAAAAATAATTCCAGATAAATAAGCACTTTAAAAGCAGAGGAAACATTCAAAAGTACAGAAAAGTACGTTATTTAACACATATTTCAGCTGAAACTCTTTGAGGTTAAGAACTTTCAGCATTTTTTTTCCAAACGACAATAATTTACATCCTGATATCAGAGAAAATATTTAATAATACAAATGCATGCGTGGCATTTTCCAAAATTTAAAGTAATACATTAATTTTTATTTTATATTTTAGGTTGCACCTGTAGCGTGTGTAAGTTCCAGGGCCAGAGACAACCTGCACCACAACTGCCACCTGGAGCCAAAGCAGTGACAATGCTGGTTCCTTAACCTGCTGGGCCACAAGGGAACACCTAAAGTAATATTTTTAAATAAAATTTTATATATAACAGTGTCCTTTTTTCCCACTTGAAAAGAATTCTTTGGGTTGTAGTTTATCTTCAGATCAAAACTACAGTAATTTATTTTTCAATTTCATCCTTGCATTTTATTATTTTATTATTTTTTATTTTGGGGGGTATATCAAATTTATTGCCGTCTTCCACAAGAAGGCAGCCCACTGCATAGAATGGTCCCCACCCTTGTTAACGGTACTTGTCAGGACAAAATCAGGCTGAAACAAACCATACACATTGTTATAATTCAGTCTTGTATTTTAAATATTGAATAACTACTAACGTAGGGGGTAGAATGAGTTGACTAAATGTTTTCACTGATGGTTACATTATTATTTAATATAATATTTTTAAGGTGAAAATCAAATTCTATTGCATAGTCAAATACTTATAAGGAAAACAGCAATTTATGCAATAATAAATAGTAAATAAATATGTACTATTTTATTACTTTAAATTGTCATGTGAAAACAATGATTAAGCTGACATGACAAATTTATGTGGTCTCCTCCAACCTAACTGCGCATGGGTGTATAAGATGCCTATATTATAATGTGTATTCCTTGAGAGGGAACAAGGATACTGCCCCATGATATCATATTACTGCCCCAAGGCTGTAATATGGTTGCTTGACTGTTGCTCCCTTCCCTGATCAGCTGTCTGAACCCACCCCTAGGAACTCAGGGAAGGTCTTAATGGCTGAATGAGGCCCATTTCCTAAGAACAAGAAATGGGGGACACAGAAAGGCTTTTGGGCCCAGGAGCCCCACAGGACCATGTCCAGTTTCACCATGAGGACATGAGTTCCATCCCTGGCCTTGCTAGTAGGTTAAGGACCCAGTGTTACCATGAGCTGCGGTGCAGGTCACAGATATGGCTCAAATCTGGCATTGCTGTGGCATAGGCTGGCAGTTGCAGCTCCAATTCAACCTCTAGCCCAGGAATTTCCATATGCCCTGGGTGCGGCCCTAAAAAGAAGAAAAAGAGTTTTGAGAGAGCATTCTAGTTCAATCTTTATAAATATTTTGATTTATAGTCAGTGAGATATAGAAAAAGAAGATGAAGCTTTAGGGAGAAGAGACTTGTGGGGTGGAAGTACATGGAAAAGAGAAAAGTAGAATATTAAGAAATTTAAATTACAATTACATGAGTTTTTCATTTTAAAATCAGTATCTGAATAACAAACAGTCCCTTTTCCACTGGGAGGTGGAGGAGGAAAAATGTTTACCAGATGTTGGATGTTCCAAATGAAGAGGGGGAAGATAGTACTCCTTTTCTCTGCCTCTATAGTACAAGTGCTATCTATCAATAAAGCACTGTAGTCAGACCAGGTGGTCCACTTTAATGAGTCCTCCTGAGTGGCTATTAATTAGCATATTATTATGTAATTTCTCATTATTCTATCACTTATAATTGGTTCCTTTACTTCGTTCATTTTTTAGAGTACACTTCATGACACTTATGAAGAAGTTCAAATGCTTAGAAGAGCTCAGTGCAGCAAAATGTTTTGGAGAGGGGCAAAAACTTGATACTGGTGAAGAGGGAGTAGACAGTAAATGAGCCAACCTAATAGAGGATAATTAGTAACAAAGGTAAGACTAAATAATAATGATGAGTGGAACTGGTTTGTTTTCTATATCTCAGGGTTTAGCATCATTTAACTGGACTATATATATATATACATGGTTCAAATGATAGTATGTTTTTTTCTTAATACTCATTTATTCATTCAACAACTATTTATTGTTTACCTGTGATATTTCTGGCAATGTGGTTTGAGATAAAATTACTCTTTTTGCCCATGCCCACGGCATGAGGAAGCTCCCAGGTCAGGTACTGCAGTGACTCAAGCCACAGCAGTGAAAATACTTTTCCTTAACCCACTAGGACATCAGGGAATTCCTAAAACTATTTTTTAGACTTCCTGATAAACATGAATTTTAGGTCCCTTGCTTTTTGCACTTGTACAAGGTAAGGACCTTCTGACTACAGCTTGTGAAAAACTTTGAAAAGGTGAATGAGACACTGTAATAAAGAACATCCACATTATTTAAAAATATATGAAAAGAACAAAAACAAACAACTTAGTTGAAAAATGGGGAGAAGACCTAAACAGACATTTTTCCAAAGAAGACAGATGGATGGCTAGTAGACACAGGAAGAAATGCTCAACATCAATAATTATTAGAGAAATGCAAATCAAAACCACGGTAAACAATGAAGTAATATCTCATACTGGTCAGAATGGCCACCATTAACAAGTCTACAAATAAGTGCTGGAAAGGTCCTCTTACACTGATGATGGGAATGTAAATTGGTACAACCACTGTGGAAAACAGTATGAAGGTTCTTCAGAAAACTAAATATAGAACTATCATATGACTCAACAATCCCACTCTTGGGCATATATCCAGACAAAACCATAATTGAAAAATATACAAGCACCCCTATTTTCACTGCCACACTATTCACAACAGCTAAGACATAGAAAGAACCTAAATATCCCTCAACAGATGAATGGATTAAGATGTGGTACATATATACAATGGAATATCACTCAGCCATAAAAAGAATGAACTAATGCAATCTGCGGCAACATGGATGCAACCAGAGATTCTCATACCAAGTGACGTTGTCAGAAAGAGAAAGATAAATACCATATAATATCACTTATCTGTGGAATCTAAAATATGGAACAAATGAACATATCTACAGAATAGAAACAGATTTAGACATGGAGAATAGACTTGTGCTTGTCAAGGGGGGAAAGAGAGGGAGTAGAATGGA
Organism: Catagonus wagneri; assembly: GCA_004024745.2. NCBI lineage: Eukaryota > Metazoa > Chordata > Mammalia > Artiodactyla > Tayassuidae > Catagonus > Catagonus wagneri. Next base: position 21,503,729 of record PVHT020000173.1, on the reverse strand, counting down.
CTGGGAGTTTGGGTTTAGTAGACACAAACTTACATTTAAAATGGGTAAGTAATGAGGTCCTGCTGCATAGCATAGGGAACAATATCCAATTACTTATGATAGAATGTGATGGAAGATAATATCAGAAAAAGAATGTAATATATATATGTATAACTGGATCACTTTACTGTACAGAAGAAAGTGGCAGAACATTGCAAATCAACTATACATTAATAAAAAAATTTTACTATGTGGAGAAAATTTTAATTCAAACATTAATTTGGAAAACAGGCAGAGAATTTTTCCTATCAGGCTACATTTTCACTTTGGAAGAACACATGATCTGTCTGTCCATTCGCCACAACTGAGAGATGTCTAGGCTACGTATATATGTTGTTAGCAACTTCGCAGGTCTACAACCACTATGGTGATCAAAAATTCTTTCCTCTAGTTCCATCCAATAGAAAATTGATAGAACACTGTAAACCAGCTATAGTGGAAAAAAATAAAAAAAAAATTCTTTCCTGAGGCATTTGTAAAATATGAAATTAATTTTACAATTATGTGAAAAAATATTAATTGGGAGAAGAGTTGTGACTGTATTGTAATTTCTCATCTAGTTTCTATGTGAGGTTCCAATATGGAAAACAGATTGGTGGAAATTTACAGTGATTTGTGTCAAGAGGAAAAGAAGTTAATTTCTAGTGTAAAAATTTTACAATTAAGTATGCCAACAATTACTATAAACCATAGCATCTGTTGGTACCTGGGTCTTAAGATCTAAGAAGAATTCTTTCAGTATTTCTTGTTTTGTTATTTAAGATCATATTTAAGCCACCTGTTTTCAGATACTGTGGACAAAAATGTTGAGGTTCAATAATCTACACTGACAATCTATTTTGATATGAATTACTTGAATATTAACTGCTCAGAATTGTTTGTAAATAATCTACATTATATCAACATATAATAGTTTACAAGAAGCTACTATGTGGCATTACACAAAATGTATGTGTACTTCTGCTCTTTTCAATTGAGATTCTTTCCTTCAAAATCAGTAGCTTTATATACCCCCTCTTTTGAAGAGACCACTTAGGCAGCAACCCAGTCAACACAGATATCAAGGGAAAAAAAAAAAGATAGGGCAACATATTGTCTCTAAAAAGAAAAATAAGCTGTATCTGGAAATATAAAACTGGTATCACATATTTTATAAAAGATATAAAATGCCAATATTTAAAAAAATAATAAAGACAATACTAAAACTTTGAAGAATTAGAAAAATTTAGGAGTTCCCATTGTGGCACAGAGAAAATGAATCTGACTAGAACCCATGAGGTTGCGGGTTCGATCCCTGGCTTCACTCAGTGGGTTAAGGATCCTGAGTTGCTGTGAGCTATGGTGTAGGTCACAGACGCAGGTCGTTTCCCATGTTGCTCTGGCTGTGGTGTAGGCCGGCAACTGTAGCTCCAAATCAACCCCTAGCCTAGGAACCTCCATATGCCACAGGAGAGTCCCTAAAAAGCAAAAAAAAAAAAGAATTAGAAAAATTTACAAAACAAACAGAATACATAAGTATAGAGACACAGCAGAATACCTAACAATAACTGGAGATCAAAAGAACTGAACCCAAACTTGATTAAAAAGAAGGTGATGTCTTTTAAAACATCAGGGTAAATTTTATGGTAATTTCTTAGTGAAAAAGGAATATGGAAACCCATTATCTGTTGTACATAATTATGCCCCCAGCTGATTGAATAGTAAAATTTATACAGTTCTCATTCTATAGTAAGTTCAGTGATTCTAGACAAAAACATCCTTAGTCCCAATAAAATGATTCTTCTAGGCATATTTGTTAAAAATGACCGCTATGTAATTAATTACTCTAGCCAAGTTCTAGTACCAGGAGTAGGAAACACAAAATAAGTAGAATATTTTCACAGATGATTGCCTTTAACAGGGCTTATTTTTGGGGGGTGTTCTATTTATTACATATGCATGCCTGATCTTTTGTGAAACTAATGCCCTATAGGAATGTCAAGGTTAAAAGTGAGACTCTGTACTTTTCCATTAGTCATCAGGTACTAGATTAAAGCAGCAGATTGTGTCTTCCAATTGATTTAACTAGTGCCAAAGCCAGTTCCAATGTTCCTGGGTGTTATTTACTTTTGTCTCTATGACTCAAAACACTGCTGCCAAATATTCTATGAGCTCTCCAAAATAATTCAATGAAAATAGGTTGGCAAATGACATAGGAATGATTGTATTAAGGAAAAAGTTCAAATAAATCCATGAGTGAGCTGGAGTAGGGGGAAGTACCTCCATGGAGATAACTGTTAATAATGAGGATAATAAAAGTAAGGCATTGTTGATATACTAAGTATTTAACATTAGCTAGGCAACAATTAAACTGTGATTGGAAGGAGATGAGTACATTCCAAGCAGAGCAGAGCAGGAATGAAACCAGAGTGACAGGAAGAGCAAGACAGGAAAGGCAGAAAAGCAAGAACTGCAGCATCGTGGCGAAGTGTTTGCACCTAGATTCCCTTGCAGAAGGCGTTGGTATCCTATTAAATAGCCATCCTAGCAAACACTCAAGCCCACATACCCAGAGTCAGACACTGAGGAGCTAAAAGCTGAACTAATGTTGATACATTTCCCATACTTATTTTGATTCTCTTAGTCTTTACCTAATATACTTTTTCTTTTCTATTATCCCATCCAGGATGCAACATTGCATTTAATTGTCCCCTTGGCTGTGAATTTTTGACTTTCATTGTGTTCAGTGATTTTCACAACTCTGAGGAGTACCAATTACATGTTTTGTAAAATGCCCCTCCCTTGGGATTTGTCTACTGTTTTTCTCATAGTTAGACTGGGTGTGATGGGTTACGTTATGAGTCAGCTTAGCTGGGCCACAGTGCCAATATTTGGCCAAACATTATTCTGGATGTTTCTGAGTGGGTATTTGTGGTTAAAATTTACATTTAAATTAGTGGACTTTTGAGTAAAGCAGATTGTTCCCCGTAACACAGGTGGGCCTCATTCAATCAGCTGAAGAACTGAACAGAATAAGACTGATTTCACCAGAGCAGGAGGGAATTTGGCCAGCAGTTGGATTTTGGACTTTATCTGCAACACTGGCTCTTCCCAGGTTTCCAACTCTCTGCTTCTCTTTTCACCTATGTTGATATTGATGTAAATATAGATAACAAACACTGATACAGACATAGGCAAAGAGCAATACACTTTGCTGGTTTTGCTTCTCTGGAAAATCCCGACCAATACACTGGAGTTACAGGGTTCGGGGGTGAAGACGCAAAATTAAAGTGCCATTCTCATGCCATTATATCAAGTGTATATGCTATCATCAGGACTTATCACCACTGATGTTAAGCTAGCTGAGGCAAAGTGAGTCAGGTCTCTCAGACACAAAGCTACCATATTTCTGCCTTTCAATACTGTTCTCTTTGGGAGGAAGTCACCATATTCAGTTCACAGTTAAGTAAGAAGTTAACGTTCCACCTCCTTAAGGGAAGAACTCCAATGTAAAGTAGTCCAAATTCTTCTTTTTATTTCCCACATTTAGTCATTCAACCATTTATTCACATCTGTATGAACTTGGGATATGTATTTCATAATTCAGGTTATGATCACATACCACGTATATTTATTATTATATACCACATTTATTTATTATATACCGCGTTATTGCTGTTCAAAGTGTACAAGCTTTAGCCACTGGGAACTTTTTCACTGGCTCTTGTGTCCCTTTGATACATCCACATCACTGTACTGTTTTGTTTGCTTAACCAATTCCTTACCTTACAGAACCATAAGATTCTTCAGGCTTATATATTTCTTGAGTCAATCCTAGAATAATCCCTTTCTCTAAGGACCCCGATTTCTTTCATTAAGAAATGATATTAGAAATTGAGGTATGGACACCAGGTAAGCTCACTGCTACTCCCCAGTAGCATCTCATTGTTTCCATGTCTTCACAACTGATAGAGAAAGGAAATCTATATATGTATAATAACATGTGAATATACACAAAAATCTGTAAGCATTTATGCAAAACTTACTATTTGTATTTCTATTAAGCTAAACATGAGTTCATACTCACGTCTCCAACTGTAATCCATTACTGCACTGATAGTCCCTTCTCTTGCTTATCTACAACTCCCACTCCAACAATGAAAAACTTGGCTCCACTTGTGTCCTATCCATCAGCTGTCCAATTCCCATATATATGTATGGTGGTGTCAGAATTGGTCATCTGTAGCTTCACATAAAACCACTCTATGAACTATAGTATGGCGCTTATGCACATTTTCTTTTGCCTTTAGACTTAAAGGCTGTATTCATTTCCAAAGTTACTTAGGTCAGTATCTTCCTCCCTCACTCCCATACCTTCAGCAAGGTATTTCATTTATTTATAATAAAGTTAGATTGTCATATTTTATCTGCATAATTCCTGGGATCCCACAACCTGCTAAATTATTTTTTTTTAATTTCCATATATTTTGGCTCACTCTTTATATTGTAAAGTTTTGTGGGTTTTGACAATGCATAGTGTTTATATTCTAATTTCATTAATTTCTGGTTTTCTATATATTATTTCTTCTTCTTAAATTAGGTTTCTGTCTCCCTTTTGTTTCTTAATGTATAAGCTTAGCTAGTTCACTGTGTATCTTTCTTCTTTTCTAATATAGGCATGTAATATGAATCCTTTTATTGTGACTAGTTTTAAGATTTTTATTTTATGCTTTTTAGGATTCACTGAGCTTCTTGAATATAGGGACTGATATCTTCAGTCATTTTAGAGATTTCTCAGTTTTAATCTCTTCAAATATTTCTTCTTAGATTCCTTTTTTCTTCTTAGATTCCAAATACAAACATGATAGACCATTTGGTACTGTCCTACAGATATCGGACACTCTCTTCCATCTGCCTCCTCTCTTTGGCTCTTTATATTTGGTTTGTGTAATTTCTATTGACCTGTCTCAGTTTGTATAATTTCTATTGACCTGTCTCAAGTTGCTATGTCCTTAAGTCCTCAAGTTCTTGCTGATAATCCAAGTGGACATTTATGTTTCATATTTTATTAATTTTATTTCTATCATTTTCTTTTTTTTTAACCAGTTCCCATCTCTTTGCCAAAACACCCTGTCTGTTCATGCATGCTGTCCATTTTTCTTACAGAGTCTGTAACATATTTATCTTAGTAATTTTTTTTTTGTCTTTTTTATTTTAGGGCCACACTTGCAGCATATGGAGGTTCCCAGGCTAGGGGTCCAATTGGAGCCTACACCACAGCCACAGCAATGCCAGATGCGAACCGTGTCCACAACCTACACCACAGCTCACGGCAATGCTGGATCCTCAACCCACTGAGCGAGGCCAGGGATCGAACCTGTGTCCTCATAGATGCTAGTCAGAGTCATTTCCACTGAGTCACAACAGGAACTCCTATCATAGTGATTTTAAAGTCTCTTTCTCAGATAATTCCCACATCTGGGCCATTTCTGTACTTGCCTCTATTAACAGTTTTTCTCTTTTGCCCATGGCTCACATTTTCTTGGGCCTTCACACACCTCATAATTTTTATTGTATGTTATATATTATATAAAAGAAAACAGTAAACAATATTTACCCTAAAAATATCTTGCCACTTTTTCTTCTTGTTGGAAGGCTGAGCCAGTTGAGTCCTTACACTTGCTGAGTCTGCACTTTGTTGAAATTAATTACATTCAGTTCACCATGTGCTTCAAATGTGCTTGGGTTCTTAGTGCTGGCAAAACTCCAGAGATGACTTTGTTACCTGATATCCCAGCCTCTAAACTATCTGCTGCTCTCTTACCTCAAAGGCTTAGCTTCCAGCATGTCCACGGGTTGTTCTCTTTACTGACTAGTCTTGCCTGTCTTTCTGTGCCTCAGAACTCTCTCCATCCTGCTGCCCTACCCCAGCTTTCAAAGGATTGATACAGTACACTTGAACAAGGCTTGCTGTCCTCAAAGGGATTTTTCCCCAGCAGTCCTGCCTCACTCCCTGCCTTTCACATACTACTTTTGAGCACTTAGTTAAGGCCTTGGGAAGGAGTCAGAGGGTGGGTACAGACTCACTCTATGATTGGAGCTCAATGAGACCGTGAACTATCATTCGCACTCACTTACAGCTGTTAAATATTTGGCTGGTCTACCTTTACTTCTGTTTATGGTAGTAAAAAGCTACTTGGTGCACCATAAACACCATAAACTGTTCTGTAAGAAATGAAAACAGCTGTCATTCTCTTCTCTCTTAGTAAGTTCTTACTACCTTTGAATTTAAGTTTATTAAAGTTTACTTGTGGTAGTTCCTGTCATGGCTTAGTGGTAACAAACCTGACTAGTATCCATGAGGATACAGGTTCAATCCCTGGCCCTGCTTAGTGGGTTAAGGATCCGGCATTGCTGTGAGCTGTGGTGTAGGTCACAGACACAACTCGGATCCTGAGTTGCTGTGGCTGTGGCACAGGCCAGCAGCTGTAGCTCTGATTCGACCCCTATGCCATGGGTGCAGCCTTAAAAAAAAGAAAGTTCACTTGTGTCCTCAGTTCTCTAAGTTGAGTGTGTGTGTGTGTTTTTTTTTTTCCTCTGGCTTATGCTTTTTTTTTGAGAGATAAAAAAGTGTAAGTTTATTATACATAACTGAATTGTTATGAAATGGAATAATCTCTTACTACTTCGTAAATTCTGACTGGACACTGTATTTTTTTTTACAGTCCTTTCAAAACATCTCATCAAGAGTTCTCTTTTCAAGAGCAGTGATGACTGATCACTAAAGACCGACCTTTCTTTTTTCTCTTTTAACCATTTAACTTCACTCACTATTCTCCATTCCATTCATGAAGTAAAAAGTACTTGATCCCCTTGTGACTATTATTATCTGGCCTTGTTTCCCATTCCCTGAGTCTCTCACACTGATCATGTTTTCCTTCTTCCCTACCTGTGCATAGTTGGGCCTCCCCATACTTAGAGAACAATTCTGACCTTGGATAGAGAGCAGAACTTGCCTTAAATGGCCTTTGTTTACTATTAAGCTCCATTCTTTCATACTCACCAAAGATTTATCATTGCTCAGACATTCTGCCTAGATGAATAATTTGTATTATGTTGGCTCTTTGTTCAGTGCTTTCCACATTGTTTTAAGGATAGCCTCTTCCTGAAAGCTTTTGTTTCTTTAATATTAACCATCTCATCTCAGCCTGGAATCAGAAAGTACTGCTTCCAAGCCGGGCTGACCTTTTGGATTTGACTAATTGCCCAGCTGAACACAAAACCTTGCCTATCATTCTCTGACTTCACTGATCTCTATGGTTATGAACTCTGAAGGGAAGCAAAAGCTGTCAGTTCCTCTTCCCTCCAATCACTCCAATTTGAATAGTCTCATTGTCTTCCAGGTCACTTAACAGATTTGTTGTCTAACCTGAGATTACTCTTCTGATTATTTAATAATTAACCCTACAGTATAAACACAGGAGAAATTAATTAAGATACTAATACCAGGATAATATATATTTATTCTCCTAGAAAGATGTGAATCTTAATCTCCTGGAAAGGCTTGAATTCCAAATAATTGTCAATTTGCAAAACATACAGGAATATACTTTGAATATGGTGGGCTTCACCTATTCCTTGAAGACCAGGGTCTATTAGTAATCTAATGACCATGTTAATTTACCAGCCATCTCATTGATCCCACGCCACTAGCTCATCTGCGAACAAAATACATAAGACAAAATATGTATACATATTCCCCAGCTACACCATTTATGTTGTTTAAGGTTATTTTTTTCTTTTTTTTCTTTTTTTTTTTTTGTCTTTTTAGGGCCTCACCTATGGCATATGGAAGTTCCCAAGCTAAGGGTCAAATTGGAGCTGTAGCTGCCAGCCTAGACCACAGCCACGGCAATGCAGGATCACATCTTTAACCCATTAGGCAAGGCCAGGGATTGAACTTGCGTCCTGATGGATACTAGTCAGATTCATTTCCACTGAGCCATGACAGGAACTCCCGTTTAAGCTTAAAAATACTTTTTTCCAACTTTCATATTTCACTTCTTCCATAATCTTTCAGGAAATATTCAGTAATAACCAAGTCTTTCTGATTCTATTTTCCAATTATTTGTAGCTATTCAACTTCTCTGTCCTCCAGGCATCATTACTTTTGTCTGGGGTCCCTCTCAAATTTCTTTCTAATCTCTCAGCCTCTAATAACCCTCCCACCATTCACTTCCCATGCATTTCCAGTAACAATTCCAGAAATGATCTTTTAAAAATACATACATGACCATAATGATTAGCACTAAGGCATAACCCCTTAATGCACAGGATCCTTCATGACTAATTTATTTTCGCAGTTTATAGCATAATCTCATTTTCTACTTAGTCCTCACTTGCACACTGTGCTCCAATCACACAGATATTCATAGTTAAATATACCATACTCTTTCAAAGCCTTTGCACATGTTCTTTTTTGCATACAAATCCATTTCCAGCTTTATTCAGTGAGCTCTTCCTCAAGTAGCCCCTCCTTCAGAAAGTCTTCATTAATCCCTAAGTCTGTATCGAATGCCATCTCTCTGTGCAGCCTATGCAAATCCTTATCTTAGCACTTATCACCTTATATTGTAATTGTCGAGTTACTTAACTCTCTTCTTGGCTTTAGGTAATGTTGATGAATTCAATTCTATCAAAATTAAGCACTTCTGCTCTTTGAAAGACACAGTTAAAGGAATGAGAGAGAGCACAGCCATAGCTAAGAAAAAAATTCTGCACATTACATCCCTGATAAATGCTTATATCCAAAATACATTTTTTAAAACCCTCATAACTCAGTAGAAAGAAAGCCAAAATAATAAAACTGGGGAAAATTTTCAGCACACTTTCCCAAAGATACTATGAAATGGCAAATAAGAACTTGGAAAGATGTTCAACATGAGTAACCATTAGGGAAATGCATAAGAAACCACTACTCATCTATCAGAATGGCTAAAAATTTTTTAAAATGACTATACCAAGTGTTGTAAAAGTGTAGCTCATTGGAAACTCTTAAACACAACTAGTGGGAATATAAAATGATACAGCCACTTTGGAAAATAGTTTGGCAGTTACTTAAAACTTTAAACATTCAACTACCATAGTCATTCTACTCCTGGGTGTATACACCAAAGAAATGTAAGCAACATGTCTTGGAAATGAATGTCCACATTCATGAATGTTCACAGCTGCTTTGCTTATAAGAGCCAGAAAATTGAAACTTAGGCCAAAATATCAATCAACCGGTGAATAGACAAATTGTGGTATATACTTATAAGTGAATGCTCCTCAGCAATAAAAAGGGATGGACTTTGAGTACATACAACAAGATGAATGAATCTCAAAATGAGAAGACTGTGAAAAAAGCCAGACAAAAAAGAGTACATAATGTTTGATTTCATTAATGTAAAATTCTAGAAGATGCAAGCTTATCCATAAGGACAGAAAGTATACCAGTGGAAGAGTAGCAGGCATGAGGTTATGAAAAGACACAAAAAAAATCTTTGTGGGTGTGAATACGTTCATTATTTTGATTATGGTTTTAGTTTTACAAGCATATTCATATGTTCAAACTTCTCAAATTTTATACCTTAAACATGTACAGTTAATGACATGCCAATTATACCCAAAAAAAACTTTAAAGAAATTTTTTAAAAATCTCCTACACATTCCTCACTTCTCTAAGGAATCCTCATCAGTCTTTTAGTCTCAGTTAGATAACATTCTTTTATGCATGTCTATCATTCATATACCTTATCATATTTCATTGTTTTTGCTGGTTTACCTATCAACCTCACTAGATTTACAAGCAATTTGAAGGGAGATATTATTTTTGAGATTGATTTCTTAGAGAGAAGACACACTCTCTCTGAACACACACATTGGTTCTGTTGCAAGTAGAACAGTGACTTGAATGGACACTGTCCTGTATTGATATCTGTTGACTAAAGAAAAATGTACAACCTCACAGTTTTAAGTTATTTTTTACTAGGGGACCTGAGGACTACAGCCCAGGAGACAACCATTGCTCTGAGGAATAGCTCTGAGCTGTTCTGATAGCTCTGAGGAACTGCTCCAAAGAGGTAAGGAAGGAGACAGGACATATAGGAGTTTTTGCTGGGGAAAAACAAAACAAAACATATAATCACACATCAAAAGACAACTGCTAAGCACAAAAAACAGACATCTCGAGTTAGTGACTCCTATGTATGGGAAGATACAAGAGCCTGTGCTTACTGAACTTATTTCTTAGATATGCATCTTAACTGCCTAGGGCCAATATCCTGTTTTTCTCCATCCTGAATTCCCCTCAGGATGCACCCTCAGGGGAAGCAGTAGTGGCTGGTGGCTTGATGGTGGAGCAACATCCCTTGATTTCTGGAACAGCAGGCAATATTATTTGTTTACTGAAATGGCAGGCAACAATTTTTGTCTACTTGACCAATGCCCTCATCTACATACTAATATCTGTTGTTAAGGCCATCATTAATTACTAATAATTAATTAGTATTAATTTTAAGACTAATCTGAGAGAATGGCAGAACTGAACATCTTCAAAGTGATATTTAAGAATCTTGAAAAGTTGAAATCAGAAGGTTAAATAATACACTTTGACATACATCTTGTAGGTATGCCAGCTGCTACTTGATTCCTCCGTCTTAAATTGAAAACTAACCTGGTCCTATACACTTGTCATTGATGGAAATTCTCAAGAAACTTTTAGGGATTTCACATAGAGAAACATAAGAGATAATAATGCTAATAGGCCAGACTGTCTCCAGTTGTCATAATTTAGGAGTCATAGTGGGGAGGAGCTTCGGAAAGCCATGTTTAGGAAGAGAAAACAAGTAAAATGAAAATTAAAGGAGTATTTGGGGTTAGCATAAAAGTCTCAACAGACACTAAGATGAGATTTAAACAGAATTCTTTTCTCCCTTAAACTAAAATTTTCTAGTTATAATTTAAAAAGTCCTAGGAACTCTATTGGTGTTTTGTGTTGCAGTATAGAACTGTTACCTAAAAGAATACATCCTAACCACACATGACTCTAGAGCACTTGAAATGTGGCCACTCTGAATTGAATTGTGCCAAACCTTAACTTCATATGAAAACAGAATGTAAAATGTTTCATTAATTTTTATCTTTATATTTATGTCGAAATAATAATGTCTTAGACATACTGGGTTATTAAAATTTATTTTACCTATTTCTTTTTATTTTTTCTAATGTGGCTACTAGAAAATTTTAAGTTACATAATAGCTTGCATTTGTTGCTCAATTACATTTTTGTTGGACTGCACCGTATATAAAGAATAAAATTCGATCCAATGCCTGAAATGGCAACTGTCATTTCAGACGAAGAATTTTCATACTAATCGGTTAGTCCTTTTATATTGTAATCATTCTATTTGGATAAAGAAACAAATAAAAGGATTTCAAAATTTTAATAGCAAATGTCACCGGGAGTAACAAAAAGTTGGGAGGATACTAGGATATTGAGAACTGAGGCTATTGGAAACAAACATAGGGGCATTTTCATAATTAAAAACAGTCTCAAGGCTAGTCTTATAACAGAGAGGTTGAGATAAAGGTAAAGCCAAACTGGCCTGTAGAAGGGGAATTTTTCATTTTTGCTGCAGCAGCTTAAGAGGAGTCTAGCCCCTAGACTTAGAGGAAAGCATTGCAGAAAATCTCAATAAAGAGTCAAAGTGGGTTCCTGGGGATCTGATGGCAGACAGGGCTCAGGAGGAAGGGGAATCACTCCAGTAGGACTCTTGTGCAGAAAATGAACTCTGAATTTTAGTAAAAATCAATGCTGGATACTAGGTTTTAAGTTGTTTGCTGTTTTGTGCACCTTAACCACTTTATAATTTCTACAAGTCTTTGGTAATAATTTGTTACACATACAGCTTTCTGTTCACGGTAACTTGTAGTATGACAGAAAGGAACCATGTTTAAAGGAGTGGCAAAGGAATGTAGACAGAGCAATGAAGAATCCAGAAATAGTACTAAGAGCACAAAGTGATCAAGATTTGAACCAGGAGCACAGCACAGAAAATAATGACAATCAACCATCAGCAAAAAGTGATAAGCCTTCCAATCTCAGAAATCTTTAGAAAAATTGGAGAGTATACTCCCTGGAAAAGACGGTTCATGTCACTTGCCTATTAATAGAAAGCGTGACTCTGGAAGACTAGAGAGCGAAGGAGACACAGAGTAATTTATACGTATGGAATCTCTACTCAGATTTTTTTCAGTTTCGCATCCACTTTCAATTCCTATCTCAGATTTAATATTTAATGAGAAAGAACAAATTGATTTAATTGCAGGCTCTAACTAGATTTTTAAAACATCCTTTTGAGTTGGAAGATACCAGTTGTCAAAGTGATAAGATCTCAATATTTAGAAACTCTCTTAAGACTTACACTTTACATTTTTAATTTGATTTTTATTCCTTTGCTCTTTAAATGTATTATATTTTGAAGATCATTCATACAATTAGGGCATCAATATTTTTTAAATGACAATCCATAAAACGCTGAGTCTACTTCGATGTCTGCCCACTACTCTGTACCTCGGTGATTACTGATGCAAATATGAAGAACACATAGCCAGAATCCAGGGTACCCAAGCTATCTTATAAATAAAAATTAAAACTAAAATTTGCCCCTTTAAATGTTAAACTGCAATATAAACAATGATATGACAATAACACTTGTTAAAGAGAAAATAAAATTTTAAAAAAAGGAAAAATTAATCTTTTCAGGATTTTCTAAAAATAAATGTGAGGTCACCTAAGTATTGATATACCACAATTGAATCTTGCCTCTGTTCTGCATCTAATTCATAGTTACTGTTTCCTAAAGCCACTTTTGAAAATGAGAAGAAATAAAAGAAATAATGGCTAGCAAATATATAACACCACAGCTGCACAGCCATCTTTATCTAGTTGGTTTTTGGGTGGGTTTTTGTGGGTTTTTTTTGGCTTTTTTGTTTTATTTTGTTTTTTGTTTTTTAGCATCTCACATGTGGCACATGAAAGTTCCCAGGCTAGGCGTCAAATCAGAGCTCCAGCTGCTGGCTACACCTCAGCCACAGCAACACAGGATCCTTAACCCACTGTGCAAGGCCAGGGATGGAACCCACGTCTGTATGGATACTAGTCTGGTTCGTTAGCAGCTGAGCCACAAAAGGGAACTCCTAACTGGGTTTTATAATCCATTTTCTTGCAATTAATCCTTAATTATTTTATAGCCAGGGTTTTTAATCTGGTCCTCATGGACAGACTTCAAGGATAACTGTGAACCCTTTGAAATTTTTTTTAATGTCTCTTAAAATAATTCTCCCGCGCCCTGGGAAAGGAGGATTCATTTCATATTCCAGATTATTAAATAGATCTGTGACCTAAAAAAGTTTTAACAGTTGCTGCTTTGGAATGTATTTTAAATGAACTCTAATTTGGTAAACCCTATTATCTCTTAAAGAAAACCTACTGTCTTATAAGTGAAGAATTAGACCAAGATTTGAAAATACAAATAGTCTTGAGATTCTTGATCTATTAGGAAAGAATATCTAGAAAAAAAAAATACCTTTTATCATATTTAAGATCCTATCTAAAAAATCAAAAAAAAAATTCTTGCTTTTATCATTCTCTCCCATGAAAGCCCATAGCAGTTTTATTCCCTTCACAGTCTCTAATATGAAGTTTAAGAATTATTTCTTCAATAGCATGTATCTTTCAGTGTTCATGTATTTTAATGTTTCTTTTCCTAGACAAAAGTCCATCTTTCTAGTTAAATAGAGATACTTCTGCTACAGTGGTTAATAGTTTAGACTTTGGAATCAAAATATCTAAGTAACCAGAATATCTAAGTTTCAGTTCTAATACCTGTGGCCTTGGATAAGTCATAGTACCTTGAAACTTCTATTTCCTCTATTTAAAAAAAGATACGGGATAATAATAGAACCTAATCCGAAGTGTTTCTATAAAAATTAAATATGGTGATGTAGGAATGCTTGCTACAATAAATTCATTCCTTCCGAACTGCCTTCTCAAACTCCTAAAGTTATTCTCACTAGAAATTATAATTAAGACAAAGATGCTACAGAAGATTCAGATGAATTAAAGTCACTAACTTGCTTTAATTACTTTTACTTTTTCCAGCTTTATTGAGATATAACTGACATACAATACTGTGTAAGTTTAAGGTGTACAACATGTTGATTTCATACTCATATATTACAAAATGATACCACAATAGCATGAATTAGCTAACACCTGCATCTTCTCACATGATCACCATTTCATTGTTGTGGTGAGAATATTTAAGATCTACTCTTTCAAGTATTGATCATACCATATTATTAATTATAGTCACTGTGCTGTACATTAGATCCCTAGAACTTATTCATCTTATAACTGGAAGTTCTTCCTCTTTGATCAGCATCACTCTTTTGTCTTAATTCAACTCCTGGTAACCACCATCCTAGTCTCTATTTCTATGAGGTCAGCTTTGTACGATTCCACATGTATGTGATATCATACAGTATTTGTCTTTCTCTGTTTGACTTACTTCACTTAGCATAATGCCTTCGAGTTCTACCCATATTGCCACAAACAGCAAGATGTTTCTCATTGGCAAACAACAGTCACCCATGTGTGTGTCTGTGCGTATACACACATACACAGATATATAGCATATATATACACATATATATACACACACTTCTTTTTGATTGATTCATCCACTGACAAACACTTAGGTTGTTTCAAGATGTTGGCTATTGTGAACAATGCTACAATGAACATGGGAGTTCAGCTATCTCTTCAAGACCCTGTTTTCATTTCCTTCACATACCTACTGAAGAAGTGGGATTGCTGGATCATATGATAGGTTTAGTTTTAATTTTCTGAGGACCTTCATACTGTTTTCCAAAGTGAGTGAAATAATTTGCCTTTCCACCAACAGTGCAAAGGATCCCTTTTCTCCACATCCTTACCAACACTTCCCTATTGAAGAGGTGGGAAGATGCAAAGAGCCCTACCAGGCCTTCTGACCTCGGTGTAGAATGCCAAGCACCAGATTCCCCTCTGGTGTTTGCATAGTTGGGAGCATCTCTAGTTGTCCCTAATGAAGAGACTGGACTTGAATGATCTTAATTCCAACGGCAAATCTGCTTATATCTTCTAGCTTTCCCTGCTCTCCCTCTAAGCTCATTTCTTGGCTTTTCTCTCTTTTTCCCTATTCTTTCCCAACTCAAACACTCTATGCCCTCTAGACTTACCTGCTGGCCATCTCATCAACAAAGAATGTGGACTGTGAGGCTGACAAACTTAGACTTAAATTCTAGCTGTGTCGCTTATTATCTGTGAGATGCAGGACATGTTGCTTCACCTCACTAAGTCCCAGTTTTTTCATGTGTAAAAAGGGAGGAAATTGTACATTTCTCATATGTTCTGCAGCTTCAAAGGGCTCACGTATGGTTACTGCTGAATAACAAATCATCTCAGATCAGAGTAGGTTAAAACAGAGTTACATTTATTTTACCCATAAATCTTCAATTTAGGTATGGTTCAACAGGGACTTCATCTATGCTCCACCTGGGTGACAGCTGGGGTAGCCACCCAAGCTGGAAGGCTGGATGATGTCATCATCTGCCCTTTTGAGTGTCTAGTGATTGGTGAGGCCTCAGACAGCCAGAACACCTATATGAGGCATCTCCTTTTGGCTACTTGGCTTTCTTACAAGATGGTGGCTAGGTTTCAAGGATGAACATCCCAAGAGAAAGAAAGCCAGGTGGAAAACAATGCCTTTTATGACCTCACCTGGAGATCACAGAGGGTGACTTCTGCTATTTTCTGCTCATTAGTGAAGTCACAAAATTCCACTCAGTTTCAAGGGGAGTGGAAACAGACTCTACTGTTTGATAGTCCTTAACCGTGACATGAATTTCCTCTGAAATAAATTTTGCAGTATGGTTGATTACTATTAGGATCCAGGTGATTCACCATTACAGGTTAAAAAGAAAAGCAGAATGTGAGGCAAAGCTAAGTTTTCAAGAGAAAATTAAACGTAGAAAAATTCCTTAGCTCTAGTATCAATGGTGAATATAACCAGAAATCATTACAGGAGAATTATCACCTATTCAGAGTTATCCTGGACTTTTAAAGCATAAGGCCTTCAACAGAGACTGAAATGAAACTCAGGAAATCATTAACCAAACAATTGCAAGCTTTTCAGAAAATTTTCCTTCCAAAATGTCCTTTAGTGATTAAAATCAGAGAATAGGAGAAAATGCACCAAGTATTCAATACATATTTTCAAAAATATTCATAGTTATTTGGGCCATAAATTTGTCATAATAACATTAAAATTTACTAGATAACTTAAGGTGCCAACTCCTGGGGAAAACCCATTGAAACTGGAATTATTACCATCCCCATTTTACAGATAATAAGTTAGGTATAAAGAAGGTTAAGTATATACAAACCAGTGGGCCATTGATTAAATCATTTAACACCTCATATTTAGCTCAGGCCTCCTAAAGGGGGGGGGAGAGTGGTTATTTTCCAGTAACATTGTACAATATACAAACTTCATACTCTGTACAATATACAAACATTGCACAATAACAATATACAAACTCTGTATATCCCGTCAGGCTGGGCTCCTCCTCAGGTAATCTGGCTGTAAAGGCTATTATCCTAACCATGACACTAAACTGCTTATTACAGGGATCTTCTCTTAAAAAGACTCACTCCTATGTGAATTCCAGTTATTTGGATAAGGACATGCTGTACAGCCAGAATTTTTAAAGTTAAGTGATAAAAACAGTTGAGAGAATAATGAGTAAGTATTCCCATGAGAATTAAGAAAAATTATCCTTTATCTAAATAGTTAAAATAAACTTGCTAATTCGAAAATGCATGTTGTAGAGCAAATGAAAACAGCCTCAGATTACAAATGACCATATTTTGTAGTTTCTTCCATTTATATCTGTATGTTCCAAATATGAATATATTTTACAGCTTTTATAATACTTCATGGGCTAGCTACTGCAGACTGCTTTTATTTAGTGGTATATTATCATCACTTCTTATGTAACATAACATGGGCTTTATCAGATCTCATTGCATGGCTATTCTATATTTAAGTCATCCTGCAGGGTCATACAGATGGTCTGTCAGAACAGATATGGAAGTTGCTTTTCTTTATTCTCCAGCGTTCCGATTTGTTTTACTTATACTATTTATTTTGAAATTTCAAACAATGTTAATGGAAAATAACACTCCTCTCCCCACCTTTAGGAGACCTGAGCTAAATATGAGGGGTTAAATGATTTAATCAATAGCCCACCGGAAGACATGGGCTAAAAGGGGAGGGTGCGGATGATTTAATCAACATGTCATTGTCGGACATTTAAATAAAAACATTTTGTACAAAAAATCTTATTAGTTCTCATTAGGTTTAGGATATATTCCGAAGGGTGAGAATGCAGGGCAAAAGGATATGAAAATTTAAATTTTTAATACTCTTGCTACATAATGCCTTGCTAGTAATTACTTGCTAGTAATTTTATGAGCTTATATCTTCACCAACATAGTGTAAGAAGGCCCATACCTTATATATGTATATGTAATTTAGGTATTAAACTGTATATTGTTTTTTCCATCCCTGGCCTGGGAATTTCCACATGCTGAGGGGGAAAAAATATATTGTTTTGACTTCTATTTCCTCTTTTTTTATGTATCTTCATATTCTATTGGTCAAACACATCTATCCTGTCGGAACACAGAAATAAATTACTATGACTTTCTTCCAGGGTTACTATATATATATAGTATTGTGACCTGATTATAACAATGGCTTTCATTCACTAAACATCAAACTCTCTGCAGGCAATGAATAGTCCGAGCTTGACAGTTATTTCCAGTATTTCATTTAACTCTCAAAACAACTCTGTATTGTTATTCTCATTTTCTACCTCAGATAACCCGCCGTTTGAGATGTTAAGAAGGGTAGCCCTAAGTCACAGTGATAAGTTGAAACACTAGGATTTGAGCAGACTCACACTTGTAATTAGGCACTTAGGGGACGGGGAGGGTGCACCAAGTGCAAACGCAGAAACAACTAGAAAACCAAAACCGGTTCCCGCTCACTTACTGTTTCCTTCTAGTAATCAAGAGGTTCTAAATTAAAACAGATGTGACTTTTCGGCTGCCAGACAAGGCTACCGGCCAGTTTATCTCACTCCTAGCGTCACTAGTGTCAGGGGCCACTTGAAGAGCCCAGGTTTGATGCAAACTGTACACGTCTTTCCCCTTCGCAAAGGGAAACAACCTCACTGGGAAAAACGGAGGGGGCACCATCATTTTTAAATCTTCAGGGCTCGAGCGGTCAAATTTTACCTCTAAGTCTTGGGAAACCAAGGTAACGAAACAGGCAGACCGAACAAGCACAGCACCAGGCCTTTCAGCGCTCTAGAGAGGCGGAGAATGGACGCAGGCGTGAGGCACGCTTCCGGGTTACACCCCCACACACACACACACACCCGGCCTCCGGGAGCGCTCTGCGCAGGCGCGGGCGCAGGTTGCAGCAGCGCGGGGCCTCAGCTGATGCTGTTGTTGTGCCGCCCCTCCCCCACCCCTACCCCGCGGCGGCCCAGCGCTGCAGGCCGCTGACTCCAGCCCCAGCACCCGGGACCGCGGACTTCGTGACCCTTTCCTCGGGCCTGTCCGCGCCGGAGCAGCTCGGGACTGCGCAGCACTCCGCGTGCCGGTGAGCGACCCGGGAGGCGCAGCCCTCACGTCCCCTTCTGGAACGGGGCCGAGCGGGCGCCCAGGGAAGAGCCGAGCCCAACGAGGAGGTGGAGGAGGGGAGGCAGCCAGGGAGCTGGGCACGCCCGGCGACCAGGGAGGCGCTCTGGGCTGGGCAGTGGAGGTGTGTCACCTTCTCTCTCTCTCGGGCCCAGCCTCCTGCCAAGGGGCTCCAGGCTTCGGCCCAAGCCTGTGGCACACGGGGTAGTTTCCGGGTCTCCACACCTTGAGCGGCCAGGTGACCCCGGGTTTTACTCTCCTTGAGTTTTCTTGACGGGCTGTGGGTGCTTCATCTTTAACCTTTCCCAGAGTAGGAAGCCTGTGTCGTGGGTTTTGTTTATGTAGTTTTTAAAAGGCGCCGACTTCTTTCGCTAGGAAGATCATGACCCATTTAAATTGGATATAGTCCTGTACAGGTTTTTTTTTTTTTTCCCTCTCCGTAAGGAGTCTGAGATCCGTGTTGATTTTGAGTAAATTAAAGAATTTTGATAAAAGCATCGAACACAGGGAAGAGGAAGGGTTCCAGCACCTCTTTATAAACTGAGGAGTCTCCAAAAATAAAGTGGTTGAAGTGCTCTGAGGGAAATCTGGTAGAGAGGACAGACAAGGATGCCCCAGTACTTCATAGTCTGCAACTTGTCCCTTAGCCTTGATGATGCAAACACCAGTCAGAGGCCAACTCTTATCAAAGCAGCTGTTACATTAGGGTAGAAAAGAGGCCCAGACTGAGAGCCACTTGGTTTTGCCTTCTGTGTCTTTTTCTCTTAAGACATTGCAGTGGGAGCCACCTTATACCTCTCTTCTGTTAACTGAGACCGCGGAAAGGGTTCCCCTGAGGCCCTGGCTGCTGAGGCCCAATCCCAGCTCATCTAATATTCCATACAGGCTCCAAGGTCAAAGTGTGTGAGGACAGTGATGTTAATTTGCCCCTGAGCCACCTGTGATTGGCAAGTATTGGTTTGGCCTGGATTTCATATCTTTGAGCCGAATCAAGAGAAAATAGTGCATTTTTAGAAGTCATAAATCATTTGTTTTTGAACATAGTAGTGTGTACATAGATAATTTTTAATAGTGAAAATAGGCATCTTTATTCATCATTCTGAAGTTTTGTATAGTTTTAATCCTTCTGTTGAGACTATGTTTGAGTAAACCCAGCATGCCAGTTTTTGTTTTGTTTTGTTTTTGGTTGTAGCTGTGGCTTGTAGAAGTTCCAGGACCAGGGTTCAAACCCAAGCCTCTGCAGTGACGACGCCAGATCCTTAACCTCTCCCCAAATGCCAGTTTTAAAAAGCAAACTTTTCTTCGTAGCATAAGTTAAATTGAATTATTTTGAATGCCGGTTTTCCTTATTAAAATCAATGAGAACTTATAAAAGAAATATGTCTTTTTATATGAATAATTTTAATCTATTTTTAGGAACTGATAAAAGTATGTGTTCAAATTTAGAAAAAGAAGCAATGAATTATTTTTCTTTTTTTATAACAGTGAATTTTATTTCAATTATAGGTGTACAAAGATCATCACAAGTCAGTTTGATAGATTTTGTGTCCCAAACCCACAGTGCATCCCCCCACCCCCCAAGATTGTCTTATTTGAAAAACCAAGGTTTTCCAAAATCTGTGAGTCATTGTCTATTCTTCTAAGAAGTTCATTGTGTCTCTTTAGTTTCCAAATGTGAAGCGGTAGCATTGGGTGTTGCTGTCTAATTGTCTGACTGGTTTCACTTCGCATGATAATTTCTAGGTCCATCCATGTTGCTATAAATGTTATTTCGTTCCTTTTAATGGCTGAGTAATATTCCATTGTGTGTATGTACCATATCTTCCCTATCCATTCCTCTGTCGATGGGCATTTAGGTTGTTTCCATGACCAGGCTTCTTCCCTCTCTAGCTGCTTTGGATGTAAAGTTAGGTTGTTTATGTGAGCTTTTTCCTGTTTCCTGAGGTAGGCTTGTATTGCTATATACTTTCCTCTTAGAACTGCTTTTGCTGCATCCCAGAGGTTTTGGAGTGTCGTATCTTTGTTATCATTAAGAAGCAATGAATTATTTTTAAATTCAGCTTTCTCCCTTTGTTAATTTGCCCTCAGAATATCAACAGATTAGAATGTATGACTTTTTTCTTTCTTTTTTTTTATCTTTTGTCCTTTTAGAGCCCTACCTGTGGCATATGGAGGTTCCCAGGCTAAGGGTCTAATCGGAGCTATAGCTGCCAGACTATGCCAGAGCCACAGCAATGCGGGATTTGAGCCGCATCTGCAGCCTACACCACAGCTCACAGCATCACCAGATCCTTAACCCACTGAGCGAGGCCAGGGATCAAACCCACAACCTTATGGTTCCTAGTTGGGTTCGTTTCCTCTGCGCCATGACGGGAACTCCAAATGTATGACTTTTTAAGTTCTTTTTATCCTTAAAATTGTGTGACCTTAACTGCAGTGTTATTATATTACCTACCTGCAGAGATTATTTTGATTTAGTTACTAGCACTAATTACTTATTTTTATTTGGCTTTAAATTGATATTTAATTTCCTCCAGTATTTTTGATGAATTATAGTCAATATTTTGGAATATTAATTTCATAATTTTAACTTCACTATTGCAAGAAAAATCTGATGTTTTATTTTTGAGGTTTTTTTGGGGGCAAGTATTTAAATGTTTAAAGCAAGACGTGAGGACGAGAAAGATTGTGGATTTTATTTATAACATGGGGGCATGAAAACTAGTACTTTGATATTGCCTGGTGATAACTAGCTGTAGTTTACCCAAAGCAACTTTTGCCTTCAGTTAAAAACACAGTTAAAATGTATTTTTGTTTTATTCTAAGAGTAAAGCCCATGTGTTTCTAGTCAGAGAACCCTAAGAAAGTGTAGGCTTTTGTCAAATTTTAATATTCTTTGAAAGCCCATTCTCATCACAAATCCGATGTAATATTTCATTTTGTTAGGAAAACACTTCTGAACTCTAGTTAATGGCTCCCTTGTTTCAGATATTACTTTGATTGAATGTAATTCTAATCCAGATAGTGGTTTAAACAATCCCTTGAAGCTTGTTCTAAATTAATTTGATCAATATAAATATCCTGTAATTTTCTTGAGTGTTTTTTTTGTTTGTTTGTTTGTTTGTTTTTTAGGACCACACCTGCAGTATATGGAAGTTCCCAGGCTAAGGGTTGAATCAGAGCTGCAGCTGCCAGCCTACAATACGGCCACAAAAATGCCAGATCCAAGCCACGTCTGCAACCTACACCACAGCTCACAGCAACACTGGATCCTTAACCCACTGAGCGAGGCCAGGGATCAAACCTGAGTCCTCATAGTTGGGTTCTTTACCACTGAGCCACAATGGGAACTCTGCGTTCTTGAGTATACTTTTTTACTGCAGTTTACTATAAGATTTTTCTTTTTCTTAGACATGGGAAAGTCTTTTTCTCATTTGCCTTTGCATTCGAATAAAGAAGATGCTTATGATGCAGTCACATCAACTGAAAATATGAGAAATGGATTGGTTAGTAGTGAAGTCCATAATGAAGATGGAAGAAATGGAGATGTTTCTCAGTTTCCATATGTGGAATTTACAGGAAGAGATAGTGTCACTTGCCCCACTTGTCAAGGAACAGGAAGAATTCCTAGAGGTATGTGTTATTGCACAGCAAACTTCTAAGAGTGCTATCAGGTGTTTGCACAAGCACTGTGAAACCAGTGGGTTTAAGCACAACGCTTTATGTTTTAAAAGACTTAGAATTGAAATCAAAACTTCACATCAGTTATTTTCTTCAGTCAAAAAACACAAAGAAACAAAGATATAAATTGAGGTTCCTAAAGCAATAATGAAAACCATCCCTCTACCTTCACTTTTTTTTTTTCCCACCTTTAATTATAGCTGACTTGCAATGCCTCTTTTAGTCGTATTTGGTATCAATAGAGGTTATATCACAGTTGCTTTGCTGTATTGGATGTTAGGAATAATATGAGTAATGAGGTGACCTAATGTTTTTAATTTGTTAGTAAGCTGGTCATGTGCTAATCAGTAATTTTTTAAAAGAACTATGTGAGGAGGAATGGTATATGAATATGAGTCACATAGGAAAAAAAATCAATTTCTATCATGTCATCGGGGAAGTCAGTAGTGAGTAATCCCCATGTGCTGTTTATAGGCTACTTTAGTAGCAATGACAATAAGTAGAAATAATAAAAGTACCTTGTACTATGCTCATTTTCTGGTTAGTTGGAGTTGCCTATTTGACCTTGAAGAGACCCTGATGGAAGGACAGACTGACAGTATAAAGTTTTATGTTTTCAGAGGTAGTAGCTATTTGAGAATAAAATGATTATTGTAGTGGAAGCTATTAATGCACCACGCTGGAGTTGGAGGCAGGGCTGAAGTCCTATTTTAGCAATCGGGATATGTCTTCAAGGTATAGCCAGTAGAAATTTCTGGCAGCCTAGATGTGCATTGTGTATAGTAGGATCAAGGATGATTTCAAGAGTATTTTTATCTGAGCAACTGGAAGAAAGGAGTAGCCACTTACTAAGATGGAGAAAGGAAGGTTTGAGTGTATGTGTCAGGGGAGAAATCAGGAGCTCAGTTTTAGATGTGTTAAGTTTGGAGATGTGTATTTGACTTCTAAGTGGATATGCTAAGTAGGACATTAGTTATAATAAGGGCCTGGAATTCAAATACAAGGCTTAGGCTAGAGTCATCAGTGTATAGATGCTACTTAAAACTGTGAGTTGGCTGAGGGAGTTCCCATTGTGGCACAGTGGAAAAAAGATCTGACTAGTATCCATGAGGATGTGGGTTTGATCCCTAACTCAGTGGGTCAGGGATCTTGCATTGCCGTGAGTTGTGGTGTAGGTCGCAGATGTGGCTCAGCTCCCGAGTTGCTGTGGCTGTGGTGTAGGCTGGCAGCTACAGCTTCAATTCAACCACTAGCCTGGGAATTTTATATGTCACAGGTGTGGCCCCGGAAAAAAAAAAAAAAATTGAGTTGTTGAGAATACTAAGCTTGTCAGTGTGAACAGAAAGCAGAAGAGACTCTAGCACTGACCTTTGGGGCACTGCAACACTTCAAGGTCAGTAACATGAGAATTGGCAAAGGACACTAAAAAGAGCAGTCAGAGTAGAATAGAAGTAGCAAATCCCATTGTCCATAGTGTCCTAGAAAATAAATGAAGAAAACATACTCCTTGGTGGAGGAGAGATTGATCAACTATGTTAGATCCTAATAGATCAGGCACTGTGGGGACTGAAAACTAGCTGTGGGATTTGGTGATTTAGAGGCCGCTGGACCTTTAAAAAGGCATGTATAGAGTAGAATCAGCAGTGCGTAGGAAGAGCGGTTATATAGTGAGAAAAACAGCTTTTTTGATGAGATTTGCTGTATAGAAAATGAGAGGAGGTGGTAGCTAGAGGGGCCTATAAGGTCTGGAGAAGAATTTTTTGAAGTTGGAGTGAATAATATGTTTGAATACTGGTGAGAATGATTCATAGAGAAAACACTGATAGTGCAGGATACAGAGGGGAATTATTAGATTCAGTGCACAAGTACAGGGGGCTGCTATTACAGAGGAGCACAGACAGTTCACTCCTAGTGGTATGAGAGACGGTATGGATACAGAAGCAGGTTGGGGTGGATGTGTAGCTTGTTCAAGTTCTCTTCCCTTTGTTACATCATGAGCCAAGAGTAAGGATGGGGCGAAGATAATGAGGGTTTGAAAAGAAAGTGGGAGTTCCCGTTGCGACACAGCGGAAACGAATCCAACTAGTAACCATGAGGTTGCGGGTTTGATCTGTGTCCTTGCTCAGTGAGTTAAGGATCCGGCATTGCCGTGATCTGTGGTGTTGGTCACAGATGCAGCTCGGATCCTGTGTGACTGTGGCTGTGATGTAGGCCGTCAGCTGTAGCTCTGACACGACCCCTAACCTGAGAACTTCCGTATGCCACTGGTGTGGCCCTAAACAAAAAGAAGAAGAAGAGAAAGAAAGAAAAGAAAAGAGAGTGGAAATTATGAAGTTATAGTTTAGGAGAGTCAGATTGAGAGTGTGAACTAGCGAAATGAAGTGTGAGTGCTGGCATCATTAAAGGACACTTTAGATTGGTGATCCAAAATGAGATCAGTGAGCATACTGGTTTGTTTTTCTCTATCTACTTTTAGCTGTGTGGACATAGGCATAGTGCCTAAAGGGTTGGTTTTAACCAGATGTAGTTCAGACAGATGAATACCACCAAACAAGAGAGGATATGCACACACATACACAGATAAAAATGGTATATATTTATATACTTATATGTGGGTATGGTAGCAGGAGTATAGATGAGGGGGGACTTGTGGAGAGGGCAGGGAGGAATAACAAGCATTACAGAAAGCTGTAAAGAGAATTTGACTGTGGTGCTTTAATAGTTAACACAAAGAGCCAAGTTATGGTAAGACTGGAAAATTGGTATTTAAAAGTCCCTTTATCTATTAAAGCATATAATGTTCAACTCAAGAAATAAATGTTGGATTTTGAAGGTACTAAGTGTGGAGAAGGGTGTGACCTGAAGGAGACCCAGAAGCTATGTATAAGTAGAGGTTCCTGAAGCATGAGCCTTAATATGTGTCAGTTTTGGTTTTCAAGAGGGAGAGTGTAGGGACCTCTGTTGTTTTAAGGGTTTCAGTACACAGGGGTAGCAGTATGTTTCTTCTGCTCTTGTTCGTATAACCAAATTAAAGTCTTAGTGGAAAACTGAGGGGAATAGAAAATTAGAGAGGGAGTGTGAAGGAATACCTGGTAAATTCAGATCTTCTGAAAGCTGGAAGATCTTCTCAGTGGAGAAAGAATTACTCTTTTTTTTTTTTTTTTTTGTCTTTTTAGGGCTGCACTTGCAAGGCATATGAAAGTTTCCAGGTTAAGGGTCGAATCAGCTGCAGCTGCCAGCCTCTGCCACAGCCACAGCCACATGGGATCCAAGCTGCATCTGCAACCTACATCACAGCTCACAGCGACACCAGATCCTTAACCCACTGAGCAAGGCCAGGGATCGAGCATACATCCTCGTGGATACTAGTCAGGTTCATAACTCCCTGCCTCACAACGGGAACTCCAGAAAGTATTACTCTTTCTCATTCTTTATAGTATTTTGACTAGGTAGAAATCTTGGTGTGAAAAAAACAGAATATCTGCTTTGGAAGTCAACTGCTACTAGATAATTTTTGAAGATTTCAAGAGCAGTTTATTAAAGGAATGAGACAAGAGCTAGATGTTACTCTGGTCTACCAAACCAGATTTTGATGAGGAGCCACTATGTTTTTAATTAATCATGTTAATAAATTTCTGAATCTACTTCTTTTACTTTTAGGACAAGAAAACCAACTGGTAGCATTGATTCCATACAGTGATCAAAGATTAAGACCAAGAAGAACGTAAGTGATTATAAGAACATGGCAATTTTTTTAATATTTCTTGCCTTTCAAATTATGTATAAATAAATACTTTAGTTAAAACTGTTAAAAGAAAAAAGTACTATCAGGTTGTTGAGTAATGTGTCATATGCTTTATATCATAAAAAAACAAAAAAGGATTCCCGATTGGGTAAGTTCTTGAAAGCAGCATAGTATCTAAGTCTTCTAAAATCTATTCTTAAAACAGACCTAAAATAGCAGTTAGGAAACACAGAAACAACATTTTCATCAAGAATGGGTGTTAAGGTTTTCCCACTAACTTCAGAATAAATATGGGTATTCAAATCATGAACACATAAGGACCCAAACGTGCTTAGCAGCTGTGTGGAAGGTGTAAAGGGAAGCAAAAGGGGATTTCCTAAGAGCTCTTATTACATAATATAAATTCTTTACCCCAGAAGAAGAGGCCCCCATTCAGAGGACTTTCAGTGATTACCCCTAAGAATAATCCCATTCAGAGGACTTTCAGTGATTACCCCTAAGAATAATCTATTGAAATGGGAAGACTACAAACTCTAGCTTGGAGAGAGTGCAAAAAGGCCTCAAGAAGATCTGAAGGAACTGGACCATCCTAAGATGTCAGAAACCTTAGGGAAACTCAACAAAAACTCCTACAAAAGGACGGATACAACCTAAAGGGGAAAAATGCTGGGGGTAGAATCCAGGTTCAATAGGGCAAGAATAGGTATAAAAGAGAGAAAAGGTTCAGTAAATAATCTCAAAACGAGAAGTGGATATACATGCAGGCCATCTGTTTTGATACTTTATATAACAACATAGATGGAGTTCTTGAGCAGTGAAGCTAGGAAAACAATCCTGGCCCATCTTCACCACCTAAAATGGCAGCTTCTCTTCAGAGTACAAAGATGCATCTCATTTAAACATGGGCAAAAAAAAAAAAAAAAAATGAGATTATTATCAAGCATTATTACAAAGATAGTAAAATTTTACAAAGAAGAAAATGACCTGAACAAAATGCTAACAGGTGATGAAGCGTTACCAGAACAGTAGATGAAAACTTTAACTTAATATTTAATGTTAAAAGAGATTAAGTAAACTATAGACATTATGACAGTATAACATAAGTCGGAAATTGAGACGCTTGGAAATGAGATGACCAAGTACTAGAAAGACAGTCTACAAGCCCCTTGAAAGAATTAGAAAAAAATAATTTTGGAAATGAAGACAAAACTGGAAGAACACAGTGCAGAGAGATACCTTGGAAAGTGCAGTGGAAGAAATAGAGGATACAAAGGAAATGAAACCATACATCCGTGAGTACACACACACAAATTAATGAAAAGTACTTAAGAAAAAAAGGTATAAACACAAGGCAAAGAGATTGCCCATCAATATAATTGAAGTCCCTGAAGAAAATCTCAGGAGGCAAACTGAACAAATGGTAAATACTTAATTCAGGATCACTTCTGCGAAGTAAAACAAGATGTGAATCTACACATTTCAGAGATACACCATAATTTTGAAAATAATCGACACATCCTAGTGAAATTACTGAACTTAAAGTTTAAAACAAATAGTTCCCATCGTGGCTCAGTGGTTAACGAATCCAACTAGAAACCATGAGGTTGTGGGTTCGATCCCTGGCCTTGCTCAGTGGGTTAAGAATCCGGTGTTGCTGTGAGCTGTGGTGTAGGTTGCAGACACGGCTCGGATCCCATGTTGCTGTGGCTGTGGCGAAGGCCGGCAGCTATATCTCCTGTTAGACCGCTAGCCTGGGAACCTCCATATGCCGCGGGTGTGGCCCAAATAAGGCAAAAAGACAAAAAAAAAAGAAAGGTTAAAACCAGAAGCTGAAAAGCCTCTTTGAGCACCCAGGCAAAGGATCGATTAATTTATAAAGGATAGAAAATCAGGTTGGCATGTTACTTCTTGACCACAGTGCTTCAAACAAGTATGCAGTAGACTGCATATGTTAAGTCTTCAATGGAAAGAAAATAAACCCAATATTTTATAAACAGTCTGACGCTTTATTATATAATATGTAGACAGTTCTGAATGTGAAAGAAATTAGGGTTAATTTCTTTATAACCTGAGGGGGAACAACTTTCCTAACTGTGATTTGGAGTCCAGTAATGAAATAAAAGATTAATAAATTTGAATAAAATAAAAATTAGTAAAAGTATAACTTTTATAACATGAAAACAAACAAACAAAAAAAATGGAAATCACAGTCAGAATAGAAGTAGCAGGACCGTGTGAAGATATAATGAGAAGGCAGCCAGTGGCTGCAGGCCAGAAAGAGCGCCCTTCTGAGAAACTGGCATGCAGGCATGCTGATCTTTTATTTCCAGCCTAGAGAGCCATGAGAAATAAATGTTTGCTTTTCAAGCCAAAAAAAAAAAAAAAAGCTAACTGGGATGTGATGTCTACAAGTTATTATTACAGAAGTCCAATAGTCTTCCTCCACATCTGAGGTTTCAAATCTGTGGGTTCAACCAGCCACAGAAGGAAATTTCAATCTGTAGTTGGCTGAATCCAGGGATTCAAAACGCACAGAGACAGGAGGGCCGACTGCAGTGTCTTCAAACTCTAGCTTTGAGGGTAAATTGAAGATAGGCGGTTTTCCTATATGGATGCTAAAATTTCCTTCTCCTTATTAAGAGTGAGAGATGAAAGAGAAACATTTCAGGGGAGTTAGAAGAATAGCAAAGTCACAGGAGGCTTTTTTTTTCTCGTCTTATCCCTGCATAATATTACCCCTTTTCTTTTTTGGGGGGCCCTCCCCATGGCATGTGGAATTTCCAAAGCGAGTGGCTGAACCTGTGACCCGAGCCAATACTAGGTCCTTAACCCCCGTGCCATAGGGAACTCTATATTACCCCCTTTTCTTGATTTTAAAGAAACAGTTTAACAGCATCTTCAGAGCATACTTGATGAATGTAAACAATAATTTTAAAATGGAGTATGTAAATACTTTGGGATGAGGAGACTCAAAAGGGCTATCTTAGATTGATAAGGTTATGTCCTTACATTTTTAAGGGTTTCACAGGTGCTTCTGATGAGCAGTCACTTTAGAGAATCATATAATGGCAAAATTCACATGTGAAAATTCTGCTTCAGTGAATTCATCACGGAGTCTTGAAATTTATATTTGTGTAAAGTTTCCCAGCTGGATTCTAATGAGAAGCCTAGTTTGGGAATCACCAAAGGTAAAGGTTCTGTCTGTCTATAAAAAATCTGAAATCCTAGTCTCCAAAAGGTAAATATGTCTTTTAAGGAGAACATTTTGACATTTAATAGATTCAAATTTAATCCTATTTAATACTGTTATATAAAAAGGTGGTAAAATCATACATCTTTTCCTCCTGGCATAATATATAGGGGCAAAATTCAAGTTGAAAATGTCTTCTCTAATAAGTGTTTCATTATGTAAGTTTTGATGAATGTATGTTTAAATATTCCATTTTCCTTTTCAGAAAACTGTATGTGATGGCTTCTGTGTTTGTCTGTCTGCTTCTTTCTGGATTGGCTGTGTTTTTCCTTTTCCCTCGCTCTATCGACGTGAAATACATTGGCGTAAAATCAGCATACGTCAGTTATGATGTTCAAAAGCGTACAATATATTTAAATATCACGGTAAGTACATGTCTGTATTAAAAATATTTGACCTCATTCCTTTATTCCAATACCTTTGTCCTTATTGAGAGAATATTAAATATTAGACATCAGTATCAGTTTTCTTTGTGTCTGTCATAATGACCTTCTATCATTTATGATTCTGCTAAAAGTGGCAAATAATATTGGCAATCATTTAGCATTTGAAGATGCCTTTAGGAGGGTAAAATAGACAAAACAATTAATTACTGGAAAAAAGTATTTACCATCTATTTACTTTTCAATATTTGACTCTGAATAGCTTCTAGCAAGATATTAACATACCTGATTCAAAAGATGTTTAAATGTAATATTTTCATTTCCTTGTATTTTGTGAAACACAATTTTTGCCATCTTTAATAAACCATTTATTTTTAAATGTAAAAGACAAGTGACTTATTTGATTTCTCATATAAATTAATATGTATGAAAATAGCCTCTGTGTGTCCCAGGACAGTGATTTTTAGGACTCTACAGGCTTCCTGCATCTGAACACAAACAAACAAAAACTCAGAGAAAGTCCTATACCAGTTTTACACGTTAACAGTTATTTAAAAAAAACATGATTTGCAAATCACTATTATTAAAAAGACATATTGATTCAGGTCTTAGGGTACATCTTTGTGGCAGTGATGTGTTTAGAAAAGTGATATTGGACTTCACTTCCTCGAAGAGGTGGTTGGTACGCTTGAGGTTGTGGTGGAGATGCCTGTGGTGTTGGCTTGGAGGAAGGAGGCTTTGGAGGGTCAGGGAGTGAAATGGAGTGTGTGTTAAAGTGGAATTACTTACTAATTAAAAGAAAAAAGAAACTCCTATGGATCCATTTATTCTCGTTGCTTACTGTCAAAGATGGCAATCTAAGGGCTTAAAAAAAAAAAAAAAACTGTTTCTGTGAATATATATGTGCAAAAGTGTAACAGTACTAATTGTAAAGCATTTCATATGACTTGGGAATTGTATTTTTTCCCATTTGAATAACCATTTGGAACAAGGACTGTATTTTCCTTTTTTGTACAGTGTTTAAAACGATGGTTGAATGTTTTTGGCCAACTTCCAGAGCCTGTTTCAGATGAAATACTGTAAATTTATAATGAAAGATAATAAAATCCATGTGCTGTTCCCTTTTAGATACAAGAAAGTATATTTAAATGACAATATCTTTATTTTAAATAACTATTCAGGAATTCCTACATTTTAGGATACTAGTACTTAACTAAATTGAGAAAATATGAACATTAAATAAGAAATGGGTTTATTATATAGATAAACACAAGTTTTAACTGGACGACAGTGAGATAAAAGACTGAGATTTCTGTAGGTTTTCTATCAGTATTTTGAAAAATGG
This sequence comes from Catagonus wagneri, assembly GCA_004024745.2. Lineage (NCBI taxonomy): Eukaryota > Metazoa > Chordata > Mammalia > Artiodactyla > Tayassuidae > Catagonus > Catagonus wagneri. Next base: position 21,472,448 of record PVHT020000173.1, on the reverse strand, counting down.
AATTATATAATGTTGCTTTTGTTTCTTAAAATGAAGTAGTGCTACTTGCTCTTTGTCGGTAGTATTTCTTGTCTATTTATGAAAATATTTAATTATCACTATAAGACACTTGAAAAATACTGTGATGTATATTTTTGTCTACCTAGACCTCTTAGTATATTTTCCATCAGTTCTGTATCGATAGGTTCAATCAGCAAGATTGAAAATTCTTTTTAAAATTCAGAGATTTTGGGAGTTCTCTTCATGGCTTAGCAGTTAACAAACCTGACTAGGATTCATGAGGATGCAGGTTCAGTCCCCGGCCTCACTCAGTGAGTTAAGGATCCGGTTTTGCTGTGGTGTAGGTCACGGATGCTGTTCAGATCCTGTAGTGCTGTGGCTGTTGCGTAGGCCAATGGCTACAGTTCCGATTCCACCCCTGGAACTTCCATATGCTGCGGGTGCGACTCTAAGAAGTGGAAAAAAAAAATTCAGAGATTTTTAAAAAGGAGTGGAGTTCCCGCTGTGGTGCAGTGGGATCAGTAGTGTCTCTGCAGTGGCGGGGACACAGGTTCAGTCCCTGGCCTGGCACAGTGGGTTAAGGATCCAGCATTGCTGCACCTGTGGCATAGGTTGCATCTCCAGCTCGGATTCTATCCCTGGCCCAGGGAACTCCATATGCCATGGGGTGGCCAAAAAAGAAAAAGCAAGACTTGAATTTCCTGTGTTCTGACTATGTACATAGCATTTACATTGCATGAGGTACTTTAGGTAATCTATAGTATGTGGAGAATGTGGGTAGGTTATGTGCAAATACTATGTCATTTATATCAGGGAGTTGAGCATCTCCTGATTTTGGTAACCTGTGGTGAGGTGAGGGTTGAGTAGGGGTGAGTAGGGAGAGTCATAGGTGGTCCTGGAACCAGTCCCCTTTGGATACCGGGGAAAACTATACACGTATTTGCTAACAGAGTATATACACATTTGCCTACATAAATTTACAAATAACGTTTACACATGTAATGAGACTTTGTATATGTATATAAAGGATATGCACGTATGCAAGTGTATGCAGATGCACATTTTCACTTAATTGAGATCTCACTACATTTTTCCATATTAAAGTGATTGCATGTAAGTCCTTTACATGGCTGTATTACAGTTACCAACTTTTCTAATAGATTTTTAGTTTTGCTGTTATAAATATTTATTCAGAAAATATCTTTGTGCTTAAACTTCATGTTTCCATTTCAAATTCTATCTTATTTTTCGTTTTGATGTTTATTTTTGTGTTTCTTTCTAACTCCCAATATATCTTTTTCTAATTCTCATAAGTATTTTTGTTCTCAATCTGTTTTGCTTCATTGATCTCTTTAATATTCTAGTGAAAACTATGGACACTTCAGAAAAACCACATACCAGTATTATTTTGCATGTGTATAGGATTGTGAGATTCTACTGAATCCCATTCCTTGGTCTGTATCAGAAGGTTCATTGACCTTAAATTAACAATCATTTTCTATAGTGTCTAGAACTGAAATTGATATTGGTATTAAAAGCCAAGTCAATGAAAGTATTTATGTATTTAGATAAAAGTTATTTCTACTATCTTAAAGAATTTTTTTTAATTTCTACATTTAAAACTGTAATAATTTAAATGAATGCATAAATGTAATCATATAATTGCTGATTGCTAGCACATTTTTTTAATTCTTTTTTGGCCACCCCGCGGCATATGGAATTCCCAGGCCAGGGATCGGCTCCTAGCTGCAGTTGTGAGCTAAGCTGCTCGGATCCTTAACCCGCTGTGCCAGGTGAGGGACCAACCTGTGTCCCAGCACTCCCAAGACACCATCCTATCCTGTTGAGTCACAGTGGGAACTCCTTTCATACTTTTTCACTAAAATTATTTTCACTTATCCCTATTTCATCTTTCCATATCTTTGTCCAAATTCATATTAACTCACAAACTCATGTTTTTAAGTCATTGTTTTTTAAAAGTAATATTTTGTACATGCTTTTATGCATCTTGATTTTTTTCATTTGTTATTAATACCTTGTTAGAAATCTCTCCTCATTTTCTGGCTTAGAGCTAATCCATTCTGCATGTTCCATGTAATGACTTAATATTATTTTTTCAATCATTCTGTTTTATGGTGGGCATTCACTTTATTTACAAGATTTATTTTGCTTTGTTTTTTTGCTAGTAGAAAGGACACTGTCATTAACATCCTAATATTTTTATTTCTGTGAAGTACTCAAAAGTAGAATTGCTAGGTCAAAAGATATACAGAATTTTTATTTTAGTAAATATTGTTGTAACGTTTCACATATTTCCAGGAGTATAAGGATATATTATTTTGCCCATATCCCTGCCAGGAATAGAATCTGTCACTTTCTACAAGTTTTACATTTTTACTTAAATCTACTTTTCTCTGACTATAAATGAATTTGAGAAATTTTAAGTGTTGCATTGTCATTTATAGTGTACTCTTCTGATTTCTTTACTCATGTTGTTTGCTCTAATTTTTTTTTTCCAACAGGGAAGGCTTTGACTTTTTTTTTCCAATTTGTAAGGAATCTTTGTATATAGATGGTAATCATTATTATCTACCTTACAAATTCTTCTTCAAGATTTATCATTTGTTTGTTAATTTGTTGATGATTTCTTTTGCTATGACTGTTTTAGATGTTTTATTATGTTATTTCTTGATTTAACATTTTTCTTACTTTCATTGACTATTTTCTAAAATAATTTGAGATAATATTATAAATTAGAATTGTAGAAGTTCACCCCAGCAGTTACTGGGGTGAACTTAAAGAAATGCAGTTAAGGAAATGCAGTTGCATCAGTTAAGTATGGAAGTGATGCAGCTGCATTTCTTTCCAACCAGCCAGTCATGAATTTATCCCATTTCTTCTAAAAAAAAAAAACCTGTTGGGGAGTTTCTGCTATGGCACAGTGTGATCAGTGGCATTGAACTATTACTGGTTCAATCTCCAGCCCAGCACAGTGGATTAAGGATACTAACTACATTGCCCCAACTGCAGTGTGGGTTGCAGCTGTGGCTCAGGTCTGACCTCTGGCCTTGGACCTCTGTATGCAGAGAGGCAACCAAAAAAGAAAAAAAAACGAAAACAAAAACCTGTTGGGAAGCTCTCCTGATGTATAAGTTAAAAATACCAATTTCTTTTAAACAAATAGTTTAAGTACTCTTTAACATTTTAAATGATTGCTTTTGTATTTAATAGAATAGGAAATAGCTTAGTCTGTGGAGATATGTACATATTAATAAAAATTTAGATGAGATTTTAGAATGATTTTTATTGAATTTTTACTCAGGCCACAAATACATTTTCTAATATTCATTTTTCTGTATTCCTGTACTATACATTTTCTGGGCCTATTTTTAAGTGAACAAATTATTTCGTTTTATGCATGAGTGCTAAGTATATAATATGCGTATAATGATCACACTTAATACTTTTCTTCCACCTAATAAATGGAACATGGCCACAGCTGGAGTCATTTTCTCTCTTAATTTCAAATACGTATTGTGTTATGCTTATTTTAAGATAACATGTACATTTTCTGCCTCCTTTCTTTTTCAGAATACACTGAATATAACAAACAATAACTATTATTCTGTTGAAGTTGAAAACATCATTGCACAAGTTCAGTTTTCAAAAACAGTTATTGGAAAGGCACGCTTAAACAACATAACCAAAATTGGTCCACTGGATATGAAACAAGTAAGCTTCATTTATGAAATACTTTTGAGAAGTTTAATGAGTAAATGAATCTCAGCTTTGTATGTCATATACTTGAGGGAGATGGAGGATTCCATAAAAAAACTAGACTTTGGAATGTACCCCATACATGTGTTAGAGAAAGTCTTAGAATCAACATCAAGGGAGAGATTTCTAAACTCTTCAAACTTTTGAAATGTATCTGAAATACTTGATGTTTTGATCCTGTCCTCTATTGGTTTGTTTTATTTTTTGCCTTTCAGATTGATTATACAGTACCTACTGTCATAGCAGAGGAAATGAGTTATATGTAGTAAGTTCTGATTTTTAATTATTTTCTCTCATTAAGTTATAAATAAGTGTGGTGTGAATATTAATTTCCCATCATCTTAGTAGTGAAAAGACCACATTTTGGAACATTCTTTCTGGCCTCTGCTCACCTCTGTTCTCTTCTCCCTTTTCAACATATATAACATTAATGATATGTAACATTAATGTACAGATACCTATACATATAATTCTTTTTTTCAGAATTAGGACCGTATACACCATGTCAGTTTTTATTTACTATGTTTTAAGAACCGTATTCTCACATTCTTTTATTTCTTTCTGTTTTAATATAAGAGGAATAAAAATACTAGTGATGTAGTAATATTCAGTTACTGGTTTTAAGTTCTGAAGCTTTTAAATTGGGTCTAAATGATGATTAACTCGTGTTAGGTAAAAAATAGTAATAAATTTCTTCATCTTTTGATATCAGCCTGATATAGATTTCTGAGTAACTAACACACTGTTGCTAAAATTTCAAAAAATAACTAAAAAGCAGTAATTTGTAGCCCATGTTAAAACAACTCTACAGTTGCTGTAGTATGAAAACGTATGTTTTTATTTATTTTTTATTTATTTTATTTTTTTGTCTTTTTTAGGGCTGCATCCATGGCATATGGAAGTTCCCAGGGATCGAATTGGAGCTGTAGCTGCCAGCCTACACCACAGCCACAGCAGTGCCAGATCCGAGCCACGTCTGAACCTACACCACAGCTCATGGCACCACCAGATCCTTAACCCACTGAGCAAGGCCAGGTATCAAACGTATGTCCTCATGGATACTAGTTGGGTTCATTACTGCTGAGCCACAACAGGAACTCCAACATAATGTTTTTAGAATAAGAAGTCATGAAAATATTAATCATTTGAGGTATAGAAAATGCTCAACTAATAAATACTTATTTATTATGTCTTAATAGTATTTTTGTTAGCTTTAACATAGGAAGAGGAATTGTAATTAAACTATTTTAAATTTATAATGCCACAGTTTGCATTTATTCACATTTTTTTCTTTAACAGTGATTTCTGTACACTGATATCCATCAAAGTACATAACATAGTACTCATGATGCAGTAAGTATGAGATTTTTTTTTTTTTGAAAGAGAGTCTTTGTTTAAACTTAGATATATAACATAGGCTTAGAGCATATATACACATCTCTATAAATGCCTGCTCATTTGGTGTTAAGCCTTACCAGAATGCAATAAGGTGAGGTAAGTATTATTCCACATTACACATGACGAAATGGGAGTTCAGAGAAATAGTGAAGGATCACATGGCTGCTAAGTAGTCTGTACCTTTTAAAAACTCGGGAAAACGGCAGAAGTTGGGTAGAGAGAAGAACGAGCTCAACACCCAGTTAGTTCCTTGATGCCTGTATCAAAGAATCATTAAAGGTAGTGAGGAGAAGTAATGTTGGTTTGCAAATTGGGTGTTATCCTAAGTCATAAAAACATTGTGGTTTATAAGTGGAGTATTTGGGCCATTAGCTGACCTTTGATTAACGCTTTCCTATGATGAGAGAATTGCGTAATTATTTTTAAGAGTGCAATGGATTTATATGTTTTTTTAAATAAAAGTAGGTACTTTGAAAAAGAATATTTTTGTACATAGCTATTTGGATAGGGCTTGCTCAGCCAGCATTTCTGTTGTATATGGGGAAATATTTCCTACCACGCTCACGTCCAGAATATTGTCATTAAAGAATATCTCTCTGGAGAGAATTTTGATATATAAAGTCTTTTTTATATATATAACTATTCAGTGTTTCTCTCCATTTATATTATTTTTAGAGTTACTGTAACAACAACTTACTTTGGACACTCAGAACAGATATCCCAGGAGAGATACCAGTACGTTGATTGTGGAAGGAACACAACTTACCAGCTGGGGCAGTCTGAATATCTAAATGTACTTCAGCCACAACAGTAAAAACAGAGATGCAGCTGGGGAAGAAGAAATAGCTATTGATGTTTTCAGAACTCTGAAGGATGAGGTACTTAACTTCCTGATAGATCTTAAATTGAACAACCTAAAGTTTACACTTCTACTTTGAGAGTGTAGCTAAAAGTATGTGGACTTGTAGATTATTAAAACTGTCCACTCTGTGTTCATCATACTTACACCAGGATCTTTTACTTGAATCTGAATTTACTGATTGTTTCTCTTCTCTCCTGATCCCCCACCAAAAGGGGCAAACTTAGACTTCTACAGGACAGTAGGTAATTGTTTGAAATTCACAGCTCTAGTCACTACTGAAAACATAATTTTGGTGATGAACATAGTTTGAGAAACTTTATTTCTGAACGCTTTTTATAGAATGTTACCGAGGGCCTATTATTCATGAAAGACTTTTAAAGAATAACCTTTTTTGTTCCTGTTTTTTAAATTCCCATTGCTACTTGGTAGTATTTCAACTGTATTTAAGCTTTTATTTTTTCATTTGAAGTCCTCATTTGCATGTTTTTGTCATTCTTATTTCAAGCTAGTGCTTGCATAACCTTATAAACCAAAATAGTCTTTGCATAATTCTGTACCTAACATTTTTAAAAACCTCGAAATAAGGTTTCACATGTTTTTTCATGTTATAGTCCTGTGAAATTTTTGTATAATCTTCAAACCTAATCATTTAATGTACAGTATTGTAAATAAATTGTGCATGGCTTTTATATAGCTTTAATAACTGTCAAAGTGGTACAGATTTAAAATATAGTAAGTTGCTCATTAAAATTTAAAAAACAAAAAATTAAATTCTGGAACTTCTAGATGTGAATATGGTTCCAATTACATGTTAGATCAGGCATAAAGTAAGTTTGAAATAAAATATTTTGATGCTTCATTTTTTTTTAATGTTGCTTTTCATACTAAAGAATTGTGAAGACACTTTTCACAGCTGTTCGGTACCCAAGTCATCAATTGTATGAATGTTTTAGAGAAGGAAATTACTTCTTTGGTAGAAATTACCCAAGGAATCCTGTTATTAAATGATGGTGGCTATATCAAAATAAAACCTATATTATGCTTTTAAAAATTTAATCACTTTGCACATCATGGATATCATGCCTCTAGCAGGTAACATTTTTATAGGTTTCTACTTTTGATTTGGATTTTATTTAAAGTTATTTTCAAGTGTAAATTATTGACTTACCTTGCTATTTTATAGTTTTAATACTGTTTCCATTTGGGCTTTTTGCCTTTTCACTTACCAAGTTCTGAGCACCTTTTAACATACACAGCACTGAGCATAGGGGCTGAATATGATACCAAAAACAGTAAGTAGCTTGAGATTAGTTTCTTTCTGTTCTCTAGTGACAGAAACCAGGCTACCTACCCTTTCTCCCCTCAAAGTGCCTAACTTAGGTCTAAAACATACTTATTAATAAGTCTGACTCTCTCAACTATAAAACGTAAGTTTTATTTAATTAGTCGGAGCTAATGAAGCCCTCCTTTCTGCCTTTAAACACACTCAGGTCTGCCCTTAGCTTTCATAGCCTTTTCTCTACATTTTCCTGAGTGAATATGTAAACGGATGAAATGCACTAACTTCCTTTTTTTAACTACTTAGATTTCCTTTAATCCATTGTTAATTCACCCATCCTTACTTTTAAAGTCACCCCTTTAAATTTATGGACTTTGTAGTCCAACCCAATCTTTAATTTTTTTTTTTTTGCAATGATTTTTGACTACTCCCCTTTTCCTTGAAACTACACAGACTCTAATGAGTCTAATATAGACTCATTTTGTACTTTTCATATCATATTCATTTCATTTTTTTCTCATTCGCCTATCTTTTGATATCTTTTATTGACCCGTTTCTGCCTCAAAATTTCTACTCTTACGGCTTCAACAATCACCTGTATTATGGCTTTGAAATCTGTTTCTACACACATGACCAATAACCTATCTAGTTTCTCAGTTAGCTAATGACTTGGACAATAATAGTATTTCACTGTCTCTGTGTAAAATCAAAAAATGTTAAACAAATTTTTATCATATTTTGTTTTGTTCGCACCTTGTACTCATGCCCCATTTCCTCAAAATCATCCTTCAGCTGTGCCTCCTTCAAAATCAATACTGATTTATTTTCCTGCTTTGTATCTTTAAACCTTAGAAAACTATATAGTGTAAATTAAATGGACTTTTCTGTTGACTTGTGGCTCTAATATCCTTTTAGAGTACATGCAGAGTATCTGCCAAAGAGTCAGGAAAATGAGGGAACATTTGCTTTTAATGACTTAGTTTTGAATATTTTTTCTTCATTTTTAAATTTAAAACTCTTTATTATACCTGCTTTCTGTAGAGTTGAAGTCAGAATAAAATTGGAATTTGAAATAAGTAAAAAAAAAATTCCAATGCTAGAGAAATAAAGATCACTGTGACTACTTTTAGAGATGGTTAAGTAACTGTTCAGAACAAGCCTAGAACAAAGCAGACTATAAATTAATAAAACTACAAAAAATACATTAAGGTGAAGCAAACTTATAACCACTACAAAAAAAAGTCTTGAAAGAATGGATGAGGCTTTAACTTTTCTTAGGTCATTGTCCAGTGTAATTTCTTATGTGGTAGTAGGATAGCTATTGATAACATTTTTTAAAACTTCAGACCTTATATAAGGACATAGTAAAGAGGTTATAGATTTTTTTCTGATACTTCCAAAAATAACTTTCTCTTAAATTGCACCTTTAATAGACTCGTCATTCTAACCAAATCTAATATAGTAACAAACCTATGTGTTTTGATATTACATGCATATAGCACTATGCCCTTTTCAGAACTCTTTCATATTTTTATCTTATATCATTTCCCATGTCCTGTGAGTTAGAAAACGATGGTAGTAGGGTGAAGAGGCATGGAGAAGTTGAGGAACTTGCTGAAAATCTCATATTTAGTTAATAGTTATTTACTAGACCTAGTTATTCTGTCTCCCATATCTGTGCTCTGTTATTTAAGAATAACCATTGGGAAGCCCTGTTGACTCAGGTTAGTATGAGTAAAAATTAGAGAAAACATTCACATAGGTAATAATGACAATCAGAATTACAATGATGGACTAAGATTTCAGTGTATTGAAATTGGTACCTGAAATACTTTAAATGGTAAATGAACACTTGTAAACTATTTTGGAGCATAATCTCTAGCTTAATTTTTCTGTTAAAATTTAGTACTTCTCAATTATTCCAATAAAGATAAAAATATGTTTCAGAGTAGACTATTTATAAATAATAGAGATTAATGGATTTGAGATTTGAAATAAGAATAGTATGAAAATATTAGATACTATTAAAGCTACTTGAAATGTCTAAATAACCATCTTTACTGTAGAACATAATATGTAAATGACTGATTTTATTGTGTGCATTTTTTCTATGCTTTTTTTGTTAATTTAGGTAATGAGGTAATTATCTTCTCTAAGACTTCATGAATGACAAGAAAATAAAATTCACCTCAAATCTTCTCAATTGTTTGGGGAATGACACAATGTGGTGGTAAAATAAATAGGAAGTGACTGCCAAAACACAATAAAACTAACTTAGGAGACTTTAGACTTTAGCCTAAATGAATCCTTTGAGTTACTTAGCCTCATCATTATTACCGTATAATTCTGGGTATTTAATTGGATGACATGTCCCCCTCTCATACCATTTTACTTGTTTTTAAAAAGTTCTGAAATAAACAGTTGTTCATATAATGACCCCATCTTATTTAAGAAAATAGTTTATTACATGCTAAACTCCAAAGTCAGTCACTACTCAGTATAGCTAATATTTATTGGTTACTTACTTACTGTGTCATTTACTGTACTAGTGTTTTATGTGCATTTTGTTATCCCTCAAAAGAGCCCTTTAAGATAGTTATTAGAATTGTCTCTCCTTTTACCTCTGAGGAAATTAAGTTTTAAAAAAGTTAGGGATTATGCATAAGCTTGAAAGTGATTAGGGATTCAAAACAGGTCTGTTTGATGCAAGAATCATTGGTCTTATAATTAGCATATATTCTTTCTAGCTTTTGAAAATGTTTTATGTGTAAACATGTATTGAATATTGCCCTTAATATATAAGATTCTGAGGTTTTTTGATGGTATTTTCAGAAATAGTCTTAGGATACTTATTATTTTTTAGATCATTAGTATAAAAAATGTGTATCATTGATTTTTTAAATTTTAATACTTACCTGTTAGGTTTTGTTTTTTCCTTTCTTTTTTTTTTTTTGCCTGCACCCAGGGCTTGTGGAAGTTCCCAGGAAAGGGATTGAACCCAACCACAGCTGTAACCTTAATCCTTAATGCACTGGGCCACCAGGGAGCTCCAGTTTTTTTCTTTTTAAAAGATGGAAAAATTTAAATTACAAATACATATCATTCTTCTTTAATAAGCAGTGTGAATTGAACTTCAGGTTATTAGGTTGTATGCCAAAAGTTACCATAGTGTCATGATTTTTAGTTCATACATCTGGAAACAGTAACAGCTTGGCTCAAATACACCTAAGAATAATTAATTTTATTTCTCTCTCTTTTTTGTAAAAATCAGATTTAAATGAGATGTTAAACTATTTTAAGGAAAAAATACGTTTGAGAAGATGGGTTAAAAAGATTGTTAAACATTATTTCTTTAAAAAATTTATTTTTACATGAAAACAATATATTTGCAATATACTTCAATCAAAAATTTTACTTCTCTATCCCATATCTATATTTCAAGGTAGAAATGTTCTCTTGTCAGCTGAAATTTCTGGTTAGAACTAATATTTGTGTATTTTTGTGCTTAGAATGTAAATTTCATAGTGGATTTTTGAAATTTATCCTTAATTTGGATAAAAGCAAGTGGTATATATAGTTTCTCTAGGGATAAAAATATTAATTTCCATTTTTTAAAAAAATACCAATGTGATTATGTTTTTAGTTCTTTTTACAGATGTTTAGCGCAGTCTTTAAATTTAAAAATACAGTATGGTCTGTATTGACCCACAAAGTATTCCATAAATTAATTTAACAAATACTATGGCAAGTTTTTCATAGCTAAATCTAATTCTTCTAGAAGGAAGTTTATTGCCTTCTGTTTAATTACATTAATTGAAATGTGTTTAAGAGAAATGTTTTCAGCATATTTTGTATACTAAAAAACAAAAAGGATTAGTATCGGGCCAATGGCCAAGAGGTAATATTACTACCTTGTAGACTGCTACAGTTTAAATTGTCCCACATCCCCCAGAATTTTAGAAACTAGAAGTCTGGGAGATACTGTATCAGCTATAGTCAGGTGATTCTAAATGCTCTAAGCACTATTCACCTTTGAGTTACTGTGTGAGACAGAAAAAATTGCCAAGTTATAAAAGATGCATAATTTCATTTTATAATGGTTTGTTTTAGGCATAAAATATCAGCAAGATGTCTTATGTGTTTTGTCTTATATTTCCTCACAGAAATAAAAGTTTGGAAAATGATTTCAAATGCTTTCTGATTTGAAATGCTTTCTGACATGACCTGCTTGGTCAAATATTTGAATGATGGCATTGCTGGGTAAATTCTAACCCATGGTTCTGATTGTGGAAGAAAAACTAATCTAGCGTGACACTATGTTCGGGCACTTACTCTTGATTTATATTATGTATTAGCCTCCATAATAACATACTTATTAAATTTCCAAGTTGAGCAGTTCTGTAATTGTAACCATTGTTGCTGTTCCTGTAACAAAACATGCTTATGATAGTAAAATGAATAAAAGTGCCCCCAAATGCTATTTTTTTAATCACTTGTAACTGTTACTCTTGTAATTGTGTATGACAAAATAAAATTTGCAAAAATTTTAGCATGAAAAATAAAATTTGTATCAGTCAAGGATCTTGGTTATACTTTTGAAATCCTCTTGACATCAAACAAATCACTGTAAATATTTTAAAAGCCCTTTAGCTTAAAGCTCTTGATTTCTTACAGTTGTTACTGAGACTCCACTTTTATATCATTTGATTTCTTTTAATTTTTATCCGCTTAGTTTCCAATCTGTTGCCTAATTCTATCTGTTCTACATCTGTTAATACCTGTGGAATCTGTCTCATAGTTGAAATCCCCATTACTATTTCTCCCTATTTTTTAATTGAAAAAAGCCCAAGTCTGTCTTGTGGTGTTGGGAACCTTTCATTATCTACTTATAACCTAAATTCACAGTCTTGTTTCCTATCATTACCCCTCACTTATGTCCCACCAAATTGAGATGTTTGCCATTCCTTGGAAACTTATCTTTAGCCACACTTTGCTCATTCTGTTCCTTTTTTCTTAGAAAAGTATTTAACCATCTCTTTAATCCCCCAATTTTATTTTTTTTCAACACCTAGCTCAATTTCCTACCCCTTTCTCCTTTCCTCCAAACTTACTGAAACATTTGGTGATATTTTCTAAAATGTGTACTCTTAAAGTAATTGTCTAATCACAAAAAAATAGTTTTGGTTTTGTTTTTGAACTCAAACGTTTTGTTTTGAACTGAACTTAAAACTTATTTTAAACCTTTTTTTTTTTTTAATGGCCACATCTGCAGAATATGAAAGTTTCCGGGCCAGAGGTTGAGTCAGAGCAGCAGTTGCAGCCATCACCACAGCCACAGCGACACCAGATCCAAGCCATATCTGCAACTCATGCTGCAGCTTGCAGTAATGGTGGATCCTTAACCCACTTAAACAAGGCCAGGAATCAAAGCCATAACTTCACAGAGGCAACATTGGGTCCTTAACCTGCTAAGCCAAAACAGGAACTCCTTTTAAACTTTTAATCAAACACATTTTGCCAGCTTGGTGTTTTAATTACGATTTTAAAAATCTTGTATCAAGTAACACGATTTGAAGGTAGATGAAATGTAATCAAAGATACTTCGGTAGAATAATGGGGGAGGAGAAAAGATTTATTATATGAGTGTACTTGAGTCAATTTATCATGAAAAAAAATTGTGAGCGTTTTTTTCCCTGACAGATTTCTGTTTTTTTGGTCATTGGCTTTCAGAAGGTTTTTTTAGGTTATAAAACCTATTTTCATGCAATATCTTGCATAGAACCCCAAGATGTGACAAAACATAGCTTTTTTTTTTTTTTTTTTTTTTTTTTTTTTAGGGCCATACCCTTGGCATATGGAAGTTCCCAGGCTAAGATCTACAGCCTCTGGCCCTACGCCACAGCCGCAGTAATGGAGGATCCGAGTTGTGTCTGCAACCTACACCACAACTCATTGCAACACTGGATCCCTAACCACTGAGCAAGGCCAGGGATCAAGCCTGTATCCTCATGGATACTAGTCAGATTCATTTCTGTTGAGCCACGACTGGAACTCTTTATCTCTTTTTTTTTGCAACTTTGATTTCATTGGGAAAAGACATATAGGCCCTTCTTGATCATCTTCCCCGGTAGCCCCCTAAGCCACTGGTTTAGAGTGTGATGTACACTTCTTTAGTGGTAACTTACTGCAGTTTAATAAAATTGCTTTTGTTTATGACTCAAAGACACTTCATAGCTGGGAAAATGTAAGCTTAAATTTATATTTTATAAATAGCTTTGAGAATGAGCGTAAAGGGGAAAAACAGATTAATTCCTAATTTTCCATGTTTACATATGTTTCAGTGTTTTTTTTAAAAGGATACACTTTCCAAACAAAATGATTTTTTCATGGTTGATAATTTGTGAATAATTTTCTGCTTTTTAGAATAAAAACAAATGTATCTAACAACTTATGTAAAGTTATGAGTAAGGTTAAAGTCAGTTTTTTATAGCGTGATTACTCAGATGTAAAGTTTTCATGTTTTTAGGATAGTCTTTTATCCTAAAAGTTATTTATTCACATGTAAATTCTAATTTTTTAAAAAGTTACAAACTTGCTTATATGTTAAATTAATTGTGTCCTTATGGTTAACTTTTTTGTGCTTTTTGAGTTAAGCAGTATGAAATTTCCTAAAATCATATTATTTGAATATTCAAGTTATTTATCACATTTAACTTTAAAAGCATTACCTCTTCAACCAGTATCTTCTTTTCCTTCCTAAAATTCTGGCTATTTTATAAGCTCTGTCTGGTTTAAAAAAGATAGAAATGCTTTCAGCACCCCTGAACCATGGAATTCCCATTCTTCTTTTCCTTAGCATCTATTACCATGTAAAATACTATACATATTTACTGATTTATTTATCATCTGTATGCATATAATGAGAACAAGGATTCTTGTCTATTTTATTAACTGTTGCAGCACTCATTTACTTACCACTGGGTTGCAGGTGTGCCAGCCTTCTGGCAACCAGGTGAATTCTAGAGCTGCTGATCATCTCAAGCTGTGAGCATCCTAGTTAGTTTATCCTAATACACTGAACAGATGTTTTCTTTGAATACTATAGAGGGGAAATGTTGGAAAGGCCTGTACCTGAAAGAAATGATGAACAAAATAATTTCTATTTGTTTATCCTATTAACTGACAGGTATCACGTGGCATACTTCCCAAACTTTCATTAGAATATGCTGTAGTGGAAAAAAAAAAAAAAGAAAATGCTATAGTATTACTAATGTTTTCCCTTAAGTCAATTCTTTTTTTTTAGGACCATAGAGATAATTTATTCCGAAGTCTTTATTTTACAATGGAGGAAGGCAGGGTTAGGAAGGAATTGATACAATAGCATATCGTTAAGTAGTAGCTGACTCCCAATCCTTTGCTCAGTCCATTAAACTATTATATTTTTCAGATATAAACAAATGTGTCTATAGCAAACTTAATCAAAATTGCTGCCCTAGATGATCCCTTAAATCAGTTTTGGGTTTCAACTTAGTTCTGCTGTTTAGCATTTTATGATTTATTAAAGGCAAAGATATAACTATATATGTTATGTATAATTACATACGTAATTCTAAGTTATATGAAGATTAAAAACTAATTGAGGAAAACCGTGTTATTTACCAGTTCTGGATGTATACACAAACTGATTTACATGGAGGTTAAAATAATTTTATATAGAATGAGTCACTTAAAACATTGTTTTTGAAACAACTTGATTTTAAGTCCTAGTAGCTTTGTTCAAATCCTCTTTTCATTTTCCAGTTGTAAAAATACAGTATTCAAAGACACTTGCCCTCAGTGATAAACGTTTTTATTTAGTTTATCTCTAGCTGTAGACCAAATCCTGGCGGCCAAGTGCCACTTTGACTTTTTTTACAAACTACCTATTTACGTTTTGGACAGTTCACTCTAATAGGATTTAAGTTGAACTACAGATGTTTAGCCAGTCCAGTTGTATCTAGAATTAATTGGAACTCTAACTAGGGCAAATAACAAATACATTCACCTGGATTTATCTTTCAACTCTAAGTTACTTTGTGGCTGAAAAGTTGGAACATTAAGCAACCTAGTAACCATGTCTACTTACCCTTTCTCTGGGCATTTTCTATTTCATGTCATAGGTAATGTAACAATCTGATTATTTGGGTTGGATTTTCAGCCCACTTAGGGATTTATGATCTTATGATTAAATAAAAAGATGAGGCACGTGCAAAGGCCTCAATCAAAGGAAATGTTATAGCCTTCAGTGTATTTGCTGGAAAACAAAAGAGATGGAAAATAAATTATCCAAACTTTCACAAAACTGAGGGGAAGGGAAAGGAGAATAAAATTAAACTCCAGGGGAGTTTCCATTGTGGCTCAGCAGATTAAGAATCAACTAGTATCCATGAGAATGCGGGTTCGATCCCTGGCATTGCTTAGCAGGTTAAGGATCCCGCGTTACTGTGACTGTGGTATACGCCAGCAGCTGCAGCTCCAAATCAACCCCTAGCCTAGGAACTTCTACATGCCGCAACTGCGGCCCTAAAAAAGCAGAAAAAAAAAATTAAACTCCAGACAGCTCCAAAGCCCCACTTAGATTCAACAGACAGTTTGAAGTCTAGAATCTTCAAGGGACAAGGAGTTCTTTCCATCAGTTCTCATTTTCTGGTGATCCATGTTAAAATGAGCAAGTGTTTTCTTACAACACAAGCAACATACAGGATGACCGCAATAATACTGACATTTAGCAAAAGGAAGAGATGGGAATTACACACAGTTACTAGTGCAAGGTACTTACCAAATATTGCTGGGTCAGAACCACATGAAATCCTTGCCTTTGAAGTGGATCATGTACCTCGTTCACTCAAGTTGACAGTTCTCATTATGTCCGGGAGAATGTCACTTCTTCATTTTCCTCCCCCACAGTTCCATCTTAGAGGATTCTGGGGCAGGACGTTTTAGTTAATGGGTGGCCATAAGTACAGATTATAAGAATAAAGAATAGGAAGGAAGAAATATTGGTGTTAATGAACCAGGCTTGGGTCTGCTCACCCACTTCATAGCAAAACCAATCTACTGACACCAGCTTGTGGTGAAGATGTACAGGGCCCAGCAAGGAGAACAGGCAACTTGTGTTCAGAACCAGAACTCCCCACTGACTTCCCAGGAGATTTTTAAAGGTAACATTTGGGGTGAGGGGTGCAGGGTGCATGAATTTCTTCTAATTGGTTGGTGGTGAGGTAATAAGATGATGTTTCAAGAACCCTAATTATCTGGGGTCTGTGTGCTTTTTGGTCAGTGTATAGTAGAGGGTAGAGGTCTTAGTTTCTGAATAATAGCTCAAAAATATGTGTTAGGTTTGTTATTTTATGTCCTTTGAGGAGGAACTAGGATTCCATTTTACTGCTGAACTATTGTCATGCTTTTCTTGCTTAACTGCTTTTTATTTGATTCTGCATTCCCTCACTTCGCTAATTAGTAACTGCTTGAGTCTGCTCTTTAGAACTCAGGGAAGGCATAGGAAACTAAAGTCTTTTTCTGCAAACAAGAAATGCAGTACATTTTTACCTGGGCAGAGCCCCCAGGCTCCTGCCCCTTTTCAAAAGCACCATTATTTAAACATGTGATACTTCAAGAGAATCAATTGAAAAACTAGTCAAACTGTTTATATAAAGTATAAGAATTAAATTTTAGCACACAAAAATTAGCTTTTTGATATTGCATTAAAGCTAATTACCAAAAATGAATAAAATACACACAAATGAATAAAATCCTGTTCACCATAGTAGTAAGGGTTAGAACACTTAGGAATAAACCAAATGTATAAAATTAACTTATGGAGAAATATAATAATCAACAGATATAAAATATGTAAATAAAGGAATACACCATAATTATGAATAAGAATATTTAGTACAATAAAGTCAGTTGCAGATTTATAAATTCAGTGTTATGCCAATCAAAATCCTAACACAAATGTTCATAGAACTTGACAAACTCTAAAATTCAGATGGAAGAATATATGGGCAAGATTAGCCAGGAAATTTTTGAAAAAATAAGCAAAACGTATTTGCCTTGCAAACTATTAGGTCATATTTTGAAACTACAGAAATCAAAACAGCCTATTATTGACCCAGAAACAGAAAAATAACTTTTGGGAACTGAATACAGATTTATAAAAATCCTTTACTTCAAAGTCCCTTGTCTTTAAAACTGGAAGGTAAAGCATACTATTTAATAAATAGTGTCAGAGTGATTTACTATTCATGGAAAAAAGTTAAATTTGTGACTCGGGTTTTTCTCAAAAATAAATCCAGAGCAATTAAAAGTTCTAGACCAGGGGCCAGAAAACTCTGGTCCATGGACTGGCTGCGTGTTCTGGTAAGTAAAGATTTACTAGAACACAGAGATACCGGTTTGTTTATGAAATTTGTCTTTCACACAACAGCAGAGTTGAGTTGTGATGCAATAAAGACCATTTGGACTGCAAATCCTAAAATATGTACTTTTTGGCCTTTTAAGAAAAACTTGTCTGACTCCCTGATCTAGACATTAAAGTATCACCATAAAACATTTTTTAAGGGGGAGAAAAAACCAGAATGTGTTTGTGTCTTTTGGGTGTAGTAGCCAAATTAATTATGGGAGGTCAAGTGCTACATCAAATAATCCCAGTATATCAGTAGTTTTCCACAATAAAATTTACTTCTCACTTTATGTCAAGTCACAAACAGGTTGTTGTTCTGTTGCATGCGGTTTCTTAAGGAGTACCGAATCCTTCTATGTCCTAAGGCCATAAAGACTTGCTTTAGATCCTGTAGGAGAGCAGAATTTTACCACCCTAAAATATATCTCTTTGGCACATCGATAGCTTTAAGCTGATTATTTTTTGAGAAACAACAAACATGGAAATAGTTCTGAAAAACAAATAGAAATTGCCTTTTTGTAAGAGCCATTTATTTACATTTGTAAGGGAAGTCTCCATTTGTGTGGGAGTGTCCCCCTCTCTGTGCCTAGAAGATGAAGATGACCAAATCTCTAGAAACTCTTGTCCAAGGAGAAGGCAATGACTTAAATCTACAAAACAACCTTACCCTTGCTTACTGTACATTCCCACCCTCGATGTCCATTTTTTTACTTTAGCTGAAGATGGAGTTTACAGTGAAGGCTTTGGCCATTTGAGGAGTTACTCAGTTTTCCTAGGTCTCTCCTATTACATGTTACTAAACTTTGATTTCTCCTGTTAATCTGTCTTATGTCAATTTATTTCATAGAACAGGCAGAATAACCTAGCAGGAAAATTTCTTCCGCAACACTATTTATAGTTTTTATTTTTTCTGTAATTAAATAGCATCAGTTGGAGTTTTCTTGTGGTGCAACACGTTAAGAATCTGGCAGTGTTGTTGAAGTGGCTTAGGTTGCTGTGATCTGATTCAATCCTGGCGCAGGAACTTTCACATGCTGTGGGTATAGCCAAAAAAAAAAAAAAGTGTCAATTGTATAATTAAAACTAGAAATATACTCACACAGTATGAGTCAGAATTGTTCCAGAAAAAGATATCTGAAGTGCTTTAAAAAAGTTAAAAACATATCATTTCCCTAATAATTTCAGAGGCGTAGCACTTAACAAACACATCATTGAGCAAACATTTATTAAATATTTTTACACAGCATAGTAAAACAAAGTTTTACTGATTTACTGTTTGCTTTTTAATTTTATATGTAATTTTTTGGCATTTAAGTGTACATTTGTATGTCAAATATTTTTATTCTTAAAAAGTCCTTTGCATCCCAAGATTAAATATTCACCTCATCTGTTAAAAAACAAAAAATATATCATTTCAATCATACATATCTTTTAGTCTCAGTGGAAGCATCTTATTACTAAAATTTAACTTTATAATTGCTAGTGATTACTTTGAAGGCAAATTCAAATGTGCTATATAGACATTCTATGTTAATTTTGCATAGAAATATTTAATATGTCACTTAGATTCTACAGTTTTATTTTATTCAGTGCAATATGGTACATAAGGTGTACTTATCATAAAATCTATTCTCTAAGACAGTTTAATGTTTTGTTTCCCATATTAGTGAATTTCATGGAGCAAGAATATTTCTAGACAGCTGAAGATTATGTAAATCAAGTTGGCATTGCTCAGCTAATCTTTACATGAAGTATGCTTATTGAAACAAATACGTCATTTATAAATTATATACAAGCAATGTAATGTAGGTGAATTGTGCTGACACAATAGAGGTGATTATAGCATTTGGATTTATGTGAGCTCAAAGAAAAGAGCAGCTACAAGACTAATAAATCAGTTGCTCTTTGGATTAGTGTCTTCTTTATGCATTAGTCATCTATCTACTGGGACTCTTATGATTCTAATGACACAGTTTCTCACAAAGATAATGTTGCTCCTTCCTCTGCTGGAGATGTTTGTTGCCTCAGAATATTCATCCTCTTCTTCTTTTTTTAGAGCTCTGAGTTTTAGGTGGGTCCCTTGCCAACAAGGAAAAGACTACCTTTACCAGAGTGCCTGTGCCTGGATGTGGCCTATGACCAAATTCAGGTGAATAGTATGTAAGTGAAAGCATTGCATATGGGACTCATGGATAGTCTTTGAAGGAAAAGGGCATGCTCTTCTCTCCTCCACTTTTCTGGTGCCTGGAACCTAGACTAAATTACGGGAGCTCTAGCAGCTCTTTTGGACTATGAAGGTACGGTGAATTAGAAACCAACACTAAAGGTGGTGAATAAGAAATAAACACTTTCTCAAACAACTAAACACTGAGGGAATTTATTGCCAGTAGAAGCTTCCTTGCAAGATATGTTAAAACAATTTCATTGGAGATATAGGTCAGAAACTCAGATCTACATCGTCTCTTCATCCTTTTTCTCTAACTGTACCCCCTTTTTACACTATAGCCCCCACTTTAAAAGAGCCTATGAAATGGTATACAGTAGGCCTCCTGAATTTGAGGCATTAATGTATTACATTCATTAGTGTTATCATTCCCACTGTGAAGTAAAACATACTTTATGGCGAGACAGGAAAAAATTAAACTTAAGAAATTTTCTCTGCCTTTTGGCCTCTTGTCTCCCCTCACTGTGCATTATGTATCTGCACTATGCACTGACCAAACCTCTCTATTGGCAGATACACCTGCTCAACCTTAAAGAGCAGCATTCTCCTAGCACCAACAAGACAGCTCCTTAGAAGATAACATTCCATGGGTTCCCACTGTGGCTCAGCGTGTTAAGAACCTGACTAGTATCTGTGAGGATGTGGGTTTGATCCCTGGCCTTGCTCAGTAGGTTAAGGATCTGGCGTTGCTGCAAGCTGTGGTATAGGTTGTAGATATGGCTAGGATCCTGTGTTGCTGTGGCTGTGGTGTAAGCCGGTAGTTGCAGCTCCGATTTGACCCCTAGCCTGGGAAATTTCTTATGCCGCAGGTGTGGCCCTATAAAGGGAAAAAAGAGACAGCATTCCTTCTTAAACTTGTAAGGGGCCAAGATGAAGTTAAATTGGGATTGTATTACCTGTTAAAAATACATAATGTATAGCCCTCTATCTCAAAAAACTGTGCCTTGTCTTCTAATGGGTGGAACAGTTCTTGGAGATTTCTGAGATGCTGTTCCTGGGTTATAATCCTCAATTTGTTTTGAATAAAATTGTCCATTTCTTTCTTAGATAGATTGATTAATTTTTTACTGACACCACTGACCCCAACCACAGCAATAATTTCCACAATACCACAGTTTGATGGGAAAATCTTATTGTTTTAAAAGTACATAATTGTTAAATTTAAATCTTGTTACATAAAGAGAAAAATTAAGTTCTGTGCCACTATTAGCTAACATATTACAATTTAGGAAATTCAGGGATACAGTTTAGAGTACTGGGCTATTTAAAAGACCAGAGGTCTAGGACTGGCTCTGCCCCTTAAGGAGCTATACTTTTGCAAAGTATGTACGTTTTCAAAGCCTCAATATCCTTGTCTCTGAAATGAAAGTAGCATAATCCAGGCACATAGTACATTTTTCAACAAATGTTAGCTCATATACAAATAATTTTCATGTCTATGATATTGTGATTTATAAGAAATATATACTCAATCTCCAAAGCATTCATGACATTTCCTAAGTGATAATAATAAAACTGCCTTTTGTTATTCATAATAAGCCTCTTTCACCCACACCTAAGTTTATGATAATGAGGTTATTTCTGAAAAGCACTTAAAGATGGGGGTTGCCTCTAATCAGCTTCATGATTATATGGTTGGAACTTTCACCTGCACCCTTTAGACCTTTTGGGAGGGGAGTGGGACTAGATATTGAATTCAATCACCAGTGGCCAATGATCTAATTAATAACATCTACGTAATGAAGCCTCAATAAAACCCCCATTAGATGGCTTTGGAAGGGCATCCAGATTGTGACTGCATCTATGTGCTGAGAAGGTGGCAAACCTCAGTTCCACAGGCCAAAAGCTTCTGCACTCAGAACCATCTGGACCTTACCCAATGTATGAATTTATCAGGCTCTACATCTGTATCCTTATAATATCTTCTCTAACAAACTGGTAAACATAAATAAATGTTTTTCTGAGCTCTGTGAGCCATACTGGCATGTTACTGAATTCAAGAAAGTGGTCATGGGAAACCTAGTTTTTAGCCAGTGAGTCAGAAATATAGGTGACAACCTGGACTTTAATAGGTGTTTAATATAGGGTACAGTAGTTCTCTAGTGGCTCACTGGATGAAGGAGCTGGCATTGCCACTCGCTGTGACTCGGGTCCCTGCTATGATGCAGATTTGATCTCTGACCCAGGAACTTCTGCATGCCACAGAGATGGCCAAAAAATAAAATTAAAAATAAATAAAGTAGGGGTAGACTTATGGGACTGAACAGTCGACATTTGGGATCTAATGCTATTTTTACTGAATTAGAAACAAGGCCCCCGTCTTGGGGTCCTAGCCTAACTGAAGTTCATCCCTGCTCAGGTTTGCACTAGCAATAATGAAACTGAGTTTGGTCCCACACTTTTAAGGGATGAGAGGCAGATACGTCATCTGGGATAGAGGAGATTTCCAGGGGGCAGCCAAGGCATGCACAGTCTTCCAGGCTTCAGGTTTCATCTGTGCAGGACGTTCCTGCAGTGAAGTCAGAGCCAGTCGGGGCTGTTGACCTGTATAGTTCTTAAAGCATGTATCTTTCAAAGTACAACTACAAAGCATCTATGCCACACACCAGGTACTTTTGAAACAAACACAGATAAGTCAGGGAGTGACCTTCATCTCCCAGGATTTGGTATGGAGACACAGAGATAACCAAGGCAAGGAAATCAAGCAGTGACCTTTAGCCTACTTGGCCCACTGTCTTGGATCTAGCCATTTGGGTCCAGTTTTGTCATAGGCTTTTGTGGCAACCTATTGAGAAAACATAACTAGCCTGTATGGTTAAAAACAGTTCTGATTCTGTGGCTGGGCTGCATCGCATGGTTGACACCATCTCTAGGATGAGAGAGTCATAATTCAGTTAGATTTGTAGGATACTCAGTAGGTATTCCCTGAGAATTGGAGCATTGTTTGGTGGAGATGGAAAGCAAATTACCCATTGATTACTTTTCATTCCTCAACTATTTTGTCTCTTCTCCATATCTCTGGAAGGAAGCAAAATGGCCTTTCACCTACAATGCTTTCTAAAAGCTGGATGAACCCTATTTCTGCTATGCTGCCTGAAGTGGATGGCCGGTAACTCACAAGAGACCATCCTAGGAAAAACGATCTAATTTTATAAACCTGAAATGTGAATTCTCAGATACAGAATATTAAAAAGCCAATGCTTTCTGCAAGAGCCATTTAGCCCTCCAGGGGAAATTGATTTGTCTGAATAATAGTAACCTATAATGATAATAACCAAGTGTACCTCACAAGAGTACTGAGCTTTAATGATTCAATATTTGTGGAACCCTTGGAGCACCTCTAAAGTTATGCAAGCATAAATAATAAGTAGGGACACCATATACCACTGCTATTTCTACACTAACTCTCTCTTGGTAATTTCTTATACTATTTTTAATGTAGGTACTGTATGAGACTAATTCATGAACAAAGTTATGGAAGAGATAAAAGCATAAAATGATTTGTAGTATTGATTCCTGTTGCATCCACCGTCGCGAGAAACAGATGTTCGGAGACTTTCAGGACTCAAAAGGGTGTTACTTTTTTGACCAAAACTTTTAACCTGCGCAGGGGTGATCTCTCAGTGTGTCCTGAGACACAATGCTCACAGGAGCTGCAGATGAGAGTCGCACCTAAAGCTTACAGCTAAGCCCTTTTATAGACGCAAGCAAGCTAGCATTTAACAGAAGCAGATGTAGTGGTTAGCGATTGGCTATTATTGGCGCTTGCGGGACTTTTGAATTTTGCAGACCTGAGGGGATGGAAAAATTCCTTAGATGTTAGTCTGCTATGTCTTGGCTGGTTTTATCGGCCCTTCGTTGCGAAACATTGTCACCATCACAGTGTCTCGCAATGAAGTCCGCACATCCCGACAAGACTTGCCCTCCTCTTAAGCCTCTTTTGGCTAACGTCCTGACTTCCTTGTTCTCCCAGGTACAGATTCTTTGTTATTATTATTCCTGGTTTCAACAATTCCCAATCAAATAATTTATTTTTCTTTTGCTTTTTAGGGCCGCACCCGCCAACATATGGAGGTTTCCAGGCTAAGGGTCTAATTGGAGTCGTAGCTGCCAGCCTATACCATAGCCACAGTGACACAGGATCCAAGCTGTGTCTGCGACCTACACCACAGCTCATAGCAACGCCAGATCCATAACCCCCCGAGCAAGGCCAGGGATTGAACGCGAAACCTCATGGTTAATGATCTGGCGTTGCAATGATCTGTGGTGTAGGTCACAGACACGGCTCGGATCTGGCATTGCTGTGGTGTAGTCCAATGGCTATAGCTCGGATTCAGCCCTAGCCTGGGAACCTTCATATGACGCAGGTGCTGCCCTAAAAAAATACAAAACAAAAAACAAACAAAAAGTGCCCTGGAGGTAGGGGCTGGGGTCACCAAGTGGGCAGAGAATTCCAAGCATGGATCCCTGTGGCATAGAGAGAAACTTTTCTTTTTTCTTTTTTTTTCTGGTTCAGAAGCAAAGGAAAACTTTATTCTTTGATCAATGAAGGAAGCCGGGCAAGCTTTCAGTCTCCAGTGCATGCTCTCTTAGGGGCTGTTTTTTTTTTTTAATAGGTCTCATCTGAGTGGGGGCGGAGTTCTCACAGGTTGGGCGCAGGCGCATTGTTGCCTGGCTCCGGGCTGCAAGCAGCCAGCACAGAGTCTCCGCGCCCAGCCTGCCGCCGCCATCTTGAAGTGTCCTGCGCTGCGCTTCAGCACGCGCCTGGAGCTGGGGTGTCTGCAAAGCCACTTAGCAGCAGGAACCCTGTTCTGAAAGGCCAGGTGTGGGGCCTCTCCACACAGGCCCCGGGAGCAAGTGACAGCAGATGAAGCACAAAGGAAGAAGGAAAAGCTTAGACTTCATTTTATTGCCCGGATTCTATTTTTATTTCCCACGGGCTGTTAGTGGACCTTGCCAGGTGACGAGTCCTCTGCCTTTTGTCCGGCTCCTCATTCTTGAGAGGAGCTGGGGGGTGCAGGTTCTCTTGAGTAATTGCTTCCTGCTGAGTCTGAGTATCTTCTGCGGGAGGAGGAGCGGGCCTTCTCCAGCTGCCTTTAGATAAGCTCCACGTCCCCAGGCTGTTTGTCACCTTGAGCGACCACCTCTTGCCTAACCTTTTAGAGACGAAGGACATCAGACAATCAGACAATTTAAGGTATGTGACCAAATATTAGCATAAGAATAATGGTCGCTTGTCAACTTTTCCTCAAAATGAAGGTATCTAGGTCTTTTGCCTTAAGCATGTGTGCCCTTATGGCCAGCTCTGCCGTGGCCTGAATATCCCTGGTTGCGCTCTGCTTGTGTTTTGGAAACTTCAGGTCAAAGACGTTCCCATGAGTAGTCAAAGAGGCCTGTGGCGCCAGGTTGTTTCTCTGGGGGTCGGGGCTCCGTGGACTCTCCCCTCAAGTGCTTTCTATTTTGAAGATAATATTTCCATGTTGTCTGTGCTGCAGAACAAAAAATTGATGGTGTAGAGAGGAAAGATTTCAACCTGATATTGATTTCATTTGTGAGAGTAAGGACAATGTGTCTTTTTAAAAAATTGAGATATATAGGTTACACAAAGTAGAGTGCTCACATCTTAAATATACAGCTTGATACATGTTGTATATTGATTCATTCATGTAACCACTACCCTAATCAAGGTAGAGAACATTCTGGACCTCCCTGGAGATTCTTCGAGCCCCGCCCCAAGCAGTTCTCCCCACCAGGAGCACACCACTATCCTGAGTTTATCGCCACATTAGTTTCTTTTTGAACCTCCTGTAAATAGTCTCATGCATCATGTATTCTTTTGTCTGGCTTATTTCACTCAACCTTAAATTTGTCAGTTTCATATAAATTGTGTATCTCAGCAATGAGCTATTTTTCATTACTATGTAGGAATCTGTAGGTTAAGGATTATGTTTGCGTATGTCAGAAAAGGCAAATAGTTTCCCAAATTGGTAGCAATGGTTAAAGTTCCATTTGCTCCACATCCTTACTCATCCTCTTTTTTTTATTTTAGCTATTCTTGTGGATATGGGATGGTTTTAACTTGTATTCTTCTAATGACTAATATTTTGAGGGCCTTTTTACATATTTATTGGGTATTTTGATAGTCTCTTAGAAAGTGTCGTTTACATCTTACCCTTTAACAACTGAATATTCTTTTTCTCATTTAATAGGAAATCTTTGTATATTCTGGATATGAGCCCTTTGATACATGTGTATTGAGATTATTTTCTCTCAGTTTTAGCTTACATTTCCTTCCCTTAATAATTTATTTTAATGAGCGGAGATTTTAAATTTCAACAGATAATGAGTATTTTTAATGGCTACCGCAGGGGTAATATTTTACTTCATTTTATTGTAGAGGCTAGGTTGTTTTAGCTTTCACATTTAAGTCTATTACTAATATTGAAGTAATTTTGTATATAGTATAAAATACAGGTCCAGGTTCTTTTAATTTTTTTTTTTTGGTCTTTTGTCGTTTTAGGGCTGTACCCGCGGCATGTGGAGGTTCCCAGGCTAGGGGTCTAATCGGAGCTGTAGCCACCAGCCTTCGCCACAGCCACAGCAACGCCAGATCCGAGCCGTGTCTGCGACCTACACCCCAGCTCACGGCAAAACGGGAGGGATCCTTAACCCACTGAGCGAGGCCAGGGATCAAACCCACAACCTCATGGTTCCTAGTCAGATTAGTTTCCGCTGAGCCACGACGGGAACCCCAGGTTCTTTTAAATTTAAAGATGTGTAAAACAATTGACTAGGATCATTTTTGAGAAGATTGTCATCTCTGTATAAAATTGTAGTTGAGACATATGCAAGAACCAAGTGCAGACGTAGCTTTTCCTTTGGAGGAGACTGAACCTGTCAGGAAAAAAAAAAAAAAGGGACAATCTGGGGAATCTCTATTTAGTACTAGGGACATTTTAGTTTTGGATTAAGAGATGAATTCTGAAAAATGTATATGAATATTGTAAAATAAAAAACATTTAAAAATGTATGTAGATCTCCAGTTTCAACTCTGACATGTAAGGAAATTAGAAGTTATCATTCTGATCCTTACAAGAAAAATGATTTAAAAAATCCTGAAAATCAGGTTATTTTGGGTTTACCAGAGAATTGAGGTTGCAGGACAAGCCACCATGCAAAATCTGGAGAAACAGACACAGATAGAATCAGTTTACTTGGAGCAGAAGCTGCTGTACCTACAAACTTGTAGGAACATTTACATGTCACCTTGATGAACTGTGGGAGTGTGGGAGGCAGACCTGAATTAGTGTGAGAAGGAGAAACCTCTGAGGGCCAGAGTTTTTTTTGAGTTTTATCTACACTTTATCTCCATATTCAATAATTTTGTCTTCACCTCTGTTCAGTATACTGTTAAAATTATTCAGTAAGTTATTGATTTCAAATACTATATTTTGCTTTCTGTTGCCTTAAAATATTCATTAAAATCTTTTAAAATAAATTTTTTTTTGTCTTTTTGCCTTTATGTAGAGCCGCACCCGCGGCACATGGAGGTTCCCAGGCTAGGGGTCTAACAGGAGCTGTAGCTGCCGGCCTTCGCCACAGCCACAGCAACGCGGGATCCAAGCCGTGTCTGCGACCTATACCACAGCTCACAGCAACGCCGGATCCTTAACCCACTAAGCAAGGCCAGGGATTGAACCCGGAACCTCATGGTTCTTGTAAGAAATTGGTTTAGCACAGAAAGAGGGGAGAAAGAAACGAGCAGGGGATACATGCAAAAGGCTGCGATCATGATTTATTGGAGAATTTGGCTCCCGGGCGAGGTTCCGTGACTCTGGGACATGGAGTCAGGGAAGTCGCGCCTGTGTTGGGAGCTCGGGGGTTTTTAAGCCTAGTTGGTTCCGGGTCTGGATCCGGGTAGTACCTTTGCCAAATTAGGCAAGGGACCACCGTGTCCCTAGGTGACTGGTCGGGGGTAGGCGTTTGGGGGCTTTCCGGGTAGGTGTGGCTTTGATCTTCCGTTGGCGCGGGTGGGGCTGGCGGCCTATCTTCCCTCGCAGGCTTGTCCGTTCCTCATGGGGTCTGTTTGATATGAGGGGTCTATCTGCCGTTTGGGGGCCACTTCCTGTCTCCGCCTGCCTAACAGTTCTTAGATTCGTTAACCACTGAGCCACGGAGGGAACTCCCTAAAATAGATTTTTAAGGTTTTGCAAAAATCATTCATTTCCTCATATTTTCTATTATCTTTAACATAATAATCACACTAATTTTGAAGTCTTATTCTGCAACTCCATTTTCTTAATCATCTGTAGGTCTGAATCAATTGACTATATTACATCTTGAATATCAGAAACTACCTTTTGGGTTTTTCTGTTTTTTTTTTTTTTTTTAACTTGCATAGTAATTTTAGACTTCATATTAAATATTGTGAATTTCTTTATGTGGGAGTTCTTGATTATGTTATATTCTTTTAGATTTGGTCATATTTTGCTCTGGCAAGCAGTAAATTACCAGCACATACTTTGAATGGCTTGATTCAAGTCCTTGTAGCCCCAGCCTATGTTAGTTTTCCTCTTACGGTTTTTTTTTTTTTTTTTTTCTGTCCACACTTGTATGACTTGCCCTTCTGGGTTTTTGACAAAAATCCCAGTTTGTGAAGTATTTTCTATTCTGGTGGGTCCAAAATCTAGCCTCTCATTTTCACAGTGCTGTGTAGTTTCTAAAATCTCTCTCCTGCCCTTCAGTATCCCAACAGCTTTTCTCTGCTATATCACCCAGAGCTTCATAATAAACGTGCAAACCTTATGAGTTGGCCAAAGACAAGAGAGAAATTTTAATGCATATTTTTGGTCTCCTTGTGTTGGCCTCCTTCTCTTTAGTACTCTGATCCTCAAATCCCCACTGTCTGTAACCCTGAACTCTACTCTGAGCTCTGTTTTCCTAGCTAACAACAGTGTGAAAAATGCCTCAGTGAGAAAGCCAGTGAATATGGGTCTCATCTCATCTTCCTCCCTTCTCTCAAGGATTATAGTTAGCCCTCTGTGAAGGTTTTCAGTGTTTAAAAATTGTTGTTTTTTAAATTTAGATTTTTTTTCCAGTTTTCACTGTATTCACAATAGAGGTTTAATTTATTCCTAGCTACTCCATAATAGCCAGAACCAGTCATTAAAATTTGAAAACAAATATCTATCTTGAATATCTTACAAAGGAAAAAACATTTATTTTAATCTGTATTTTCAATCAGATAATATGAAATTTTAGCTATTTTTGAAATTTTGTGTTTTAGTCTACATTCCTGTTTTTTTTCCCCTAAAAGACTGCAGGCTGAAAAGAAATAGAGAACAAGTACTCACATTTTTAATGACAGTGCAGAGTGTATGTTTTCTCTGAAATATAAAACAATTATAAGAAAATGTCATTTTAAAACTAGGTCTTCTTATGAAAAATTAATTCTGTGTGCTGAATACTTGGCCCCAACCCTATGAAGTTCTTGAGAAGATAAATAACTGTTTGCACTAGTTAAAGGCCTAAGGAGAAAAAAAGAAATGATACATTCAAATTGAGTAATTTGAAGAGTGTTTAATAAAATGATTGTTTTTTAAAAGTGTATGGGCGAAGCGTAGGAAAACCACAAGCAGTAGAGAATCATGGCACCCATACCACCCTTAGGAGAGAAGGAGCAAAAAAGATTTTTTTTTTAAAAAAAGGGCTGTTTTGAGAGGAATTCCTTTACAGGTGGTGAAGTCTTTAGTCAAAGGGCTTACCAACCCATTTCACGCCACAGGAAGGAAGCCAGGAAGAAAAAACCCATTCAGACCTCATTTTCCTCCCTTCCTCCAATCTTTTGCTGATGCCTATCCAATTAAATAGGATGTCAGAGGACAAGGGAACTCACTGATGTAACTCATACTAGTTCAGTCTTCCAGAATACAGAGTAGGGTGGAGATAAACAGAGTATCTAGTTGGGCAAAGACTGTACAGCACAGCAATGACAGAATTAGTTTTTCCCGTAATAATTTCAGCTTGGACTTATTTTTTTCTCAAATGAAATAATTTACCACACACAGGTATAATATTTGTTACACTCAGTTAAGTAATTTCCTAAAGTGAAGTTTAATTTGGCAATATATTAATTAATTATTTAGAAATTTATTACTAACCCACGGGACTAAACTATTTTATTTTATTTTATTTATTGTATTATATTTTTTTGTCTTTTTAGGTCCATACCCAGGGCATATGGAAGTTCCCTGGCTAGAGGTCTAATCAGAACTGCAGCTACGCCACAGCCATAGCAATGCCAGATCCAAGCCACATTTGCAATGTATGCTGCACCTCGAGGCAACACCAGATTCTCTAACCTACTGAGCGAGGCCAGGGATTGAACCCACATCCTAATGCATACTAGTTGGATTCTTAATCCACTGAGCCACAATGCGAACTCCTGAACTAAATCATTTTATAAATTGAAAATGGAAATGGATATATACCCTCTCTTGACTGTGTAGCTGATTTAAAGGCAATGTTGTGAAGGAAGTTAAATCTACTTTCTCCTTATTTTTTAACGCTTTCCACTTTTCCCCTGTGGAAACCTATCAGAGTTTTGAGGCTTGAGCCCAGTGCATCTCTACCATTATAGTCAACTTGGAGTCTTAATGCGTCAGGAGAAGACTTCCTTTCCTATGATGAGGTCACTTAAAATACAGATTTATTTTCACAATACAAAATAATCTATACAGAATATTTTGTATTTAAGAAGAAAATTTCACAGGACAACAAATTCTTACAGCCAAGGAATCTATTTTAGTGGAGATTATTTTCTCCAAATTGGTTATTTAAGTGTTAAGACATCTCATTAAAAAACAAATCACTCAGAGTTCCTACTGTGGCACAGCAGGTTAAGGATTCCATGTTGTCCCTGAAGCAGACAACGTGGATCTGGTGTTGCTGCAGCTGTGCTATAGGTCATAGCTGTGGTTTAGATTTGTTTTCTGGCCCAGGAACTTCCATATGCTGTGGGTATGGCAAAAACAAAATAAAGCAAAAAAAGAAATCACTCCATGATTCTTTTGATTATATGAAAAGTTCCAGTTTTCTCATAGCCTTTAATACTTCTCAAACATTTTCTAATTCCCCCCGTTAAATAAGGAGAGATCATTCTACAAATTCAAAATCATCAGGGTCATGGTGAGCGCCAAATAGAATTTTTTAATAAATGTTTTTTTTTCCTTATATTAATTTCTTTATAATTACTGTTTATTAAGAGCAAATGCTTTCTATTTAATATATATTGAACTGATATATATTCTTTTTTACATAAATTTAAGTAAAATAAATCACTTTAGAAGTACAAGGTTTACAATAGTATAGGCGGTATGAATATGTATGGCAAACCCTATAAAGTTGATAATGAATGACTCAGGTTTCAGGAAAATGGGTAGTCTTTATTTTCGTTCTCTGCTGAATTCTCAGGTCTTTGAACAAAGTGTGGTACATAGCACAGAACAAGTATTTGGGCAACTGAATCTTTAATTGGAATTTACGACAGAGTAGCAAGTAGGAGTGTCCTTGGAGAGACACCCTCAAGCTCTACAATGCCAGCCAATCTATATTTGTGTCTACTCAAGAGGCTGATCCTACTGTTAAGGATCTGTTTCTTATCTTTCAAATTCTGTCTCATTATGAAATTAAAATTTCTTAACTGATTAGCTGTTTATCAGAGTAACAAAATATTAATGACTTCATGTTAAAAATATCATTAAATTATTTTATGTCCTTACATATTATTTTAATAATTTAACTATTTACAAGACAGATCACTACACATTTCCATTACATCTAAGCTTTTATTGCTAAACACAAAAATTAGTTGACTGTTGACCACAAAATTTAATTTTATTTCTTAAGGTCATAAAATGACATGAAAATTAACCACATGAGAGATGCTTATTTTGCCTTTAATTAGGCATCAAAACATGTTTAAACTAGGAAGACTACAGCCTTTATAGGTCATTAAAGAGCAATGAATTTTCAGAGTTTTATATAAATGTATATGTTAGTTAAAGCATTTTTTAAAGAAAAAATTCAATGGCAAAATATAGCCTATATTGTAAAAATGTATTTTACTGAGTATGCTGTCAGTGGAAGGATGGTTAAAGCATATCTGTCTTTCTTTTTATTCCCTGTTTGATATGGCGAACATTTCACCAGTGATTTTATGTTGAACTCTTTCTTGTAAATTATATTAAATATGAGATATTTCTTGCAGCATTCATGAGAAATTAGCTTTTGATTGTGTTAGGCTGCTTAGATTTTTACCATGGCTTGTTCCTACAGCATTGCTAAGTCTATTTGAGTAATATAGTATATGTAATATAATCTAACATATTACAGTAGTTAAAGAAAATGCTTGGCCCAAAAGAAACGTCATACCATTAGAAGTCACTTCACATTATCCCCTCCCCTTGGCCTCTGGCAGCCACTACTCTGCTTTCTGTCTCTATGGATTTGCCTATTTTGGACATTTCATGTAAACAGAATTATCTAATATGTGCCTGTTTGAGAATGACTTATTTCACTGAGAATAATGTTTTCAAGGTTCATTCATATTGTATTTCATTCCTACTGTAGCTGAATAATATTTCATTTTATGGATATGTAACATTTTGTTTATCCATTTATGATAGACATTGGGGTTGCTTCTACTTTTTTACTATTATGAATAATTTGGCTGTGAACATTTGTGTTCAATTTTTTGTAAACTTATGTATTTCAATTCTCTTGGGTTTATACTGAAAAGTGGAATCGCTGGATAATGTGACAACTCTAGGTTTAATTTTTTAAAAAATGAGACCACTTCCAAAGCATCTGCACCATTTTACATCCTTACCAGCAATGTATGAAGATTCCTATATTTCCACATTATCGCTGACACTTGTTATGGTCCATCGTTTTGAATATAGACCTCTTAGTGAGTGTGAAATGGTATATCCTTGTAGTTTTGATTGGCATTTCCCTAACAACTAATGATATTGATTATCATTTCCTGTGCTTATTGGCTATTTTCATACTGTGTTTGGAGAAATAGCTCTTCAAATCTTGTGTCCATGTTTTAATTGGGTCATTTTTCTTTTATTTGTTGAGATTTATTCTTTATATACTTTGGATTCTAGTCCCTTATCAAATACATTATATAGAAATATTTTCTCCCTATAACTGAATTTTTATTATAAAAACATTAAAAATAGGAGATTGGATTAAGATGGCAGAATAGAAGGACTGGAGCTCAACTTCTCTCCCGAAAAACAGCAAAGCTACAACCAAATGCCGAGCAGCCTTCAACCAAATGGACTGTAAACTTCCAAAAAAGATATTCTACTCCAGAAGACAAAGAGGAGTCCACATCAAGAGGTAGGAGGGGCGATTACGCGATAGAAGCAACCCCATACCTCCTGGTGGGGGGAAGCCCCAGAGACTGGAAAGTAACTGCAGAGACTTAGCTACAGGACTGAGAGTTCTGAGCCCCATGTCAAAACCCCACGCCTGGGGATTGGGCACAGGGAGAAAGAGCCCCCGGAGCATCTGGCATTGAAGGCCAGCGGGGCTTGTGTGCAGGAGCTCCACAGGACTGGGGGAAACAGAGACCCCATCCTTGAAAGGCACACACTGACTTTCACGTGCACTGGGTCCCAAGGCAAAGCAGTCTCCATAGGAATTTGGGTGGAACCTTACTGCAATTCTTGGAGGATCTCCTGGGAAAATAGGGGTGACTGTGGCTGGTTGTGGGGGAAGGACATTGGAGGTGAAGCTCTTGGGAACATTCATTAGCCTGCATTTCTCTGGAGGGGGCCATTTCTGGGAAAATCTGGTCCCTCCCATCAGAGCTGAGAAGCCCCAGGCCAAACAATAATCCAGGTGTGATCACAGCCCCACCCATCAGTAAACAGGCTGCCTAAAGACCTCTCAGGCACACAGCCAGCCTCTAATCTCATCCAGAGACAAAACCCCACCCATCAGAG
>PVHT020000173.1:21412765-21435331 GCA_004024745.2 Catagonus wagneri | reverse complement strand
CAATTAGACAGCAACACCCAATGCTACCGCTTACATGTGGAAACTAAAGAGACACAATGAACTTCTTTGAAGAACAGACAATGACTCAGAGATTTTGTAAAACCTTGGTTTTTCAAATAAGACAATTTGGGGGGTGGGGGGATGCACTGTGGGTTTGGGACACAAAATCTATCATATTGACTTATGATCTTTGTACACCTATAACTGAAATAAAATTCATTGTTAATATGAAAAAAAAGACACTATCAGACATTAAAAAAATAAAATAAAAAAATAAATAAAAACATTAAAAATAGTTTGGGCGATGAGTTGGAGAGATAAGGAAAGAAGGAAGAATGACTGTGACCTTTTCGGGTAATTCAGAAGAGAAATGATGAGGCAGTAGTGATAGAAATGGAGAGGAAGTAGAGGAAATTTAAGAGTTATTTCCTATATGATTTGATAATAACATAGAACAGATGAAAGAGCTGGGCTTTGCTGTGATACAATCTAAAATGTAGTCCTTGCTTCTCCTCTTCCTAGCTATAGCATCCAATATTGGTGTTTGGGTAGTATAAGTTGTACACACAATTTTTATTTAAAAATGCCCCGTAAATACTATTTTTCATTCACATTTGCTCACAGTGAGGTTTGGGAGGCATTTTACAAGAAAAAATTTCTGGAGAACCTATGATCAAATTTTAATGAAAGTTGTGTCGCTGGGAAATTTGAAAGAAGAAATATGTCGCACCAATATTTACCTCTGACTAGCTTTGTAATCTTAGACAAGTTAATTAAGCATCTTTGGAAATGAATTCTCTCACCTGTGAAACTGGATAATTTCTCACATAAAAAGTTAGAAAAATAAAATAATGTGATGGTTAATAGCATGGTTTTTGAACTCAAACTATGTGCATTCAAGTCATGCCAGCTATTATATGTGTAATTTTAGGAAATTATATAACTTACTGTGGTTCAGTTTTACCTGGAAAAATGGAGATAATATGTAGCATCAAAATGATGTTATGGAGACTGAAATAATACAAATTAAATTTTTAGCATGGTATCTTAATAAATACAAGTTCCTAATATAAATATTAGCTGCTACTGTAAATGTTACATAAGTAGAGTACTGATTTTAGGGTCTGTATATAAAAGGTAATCAATATATACTTAGTACTATCATTATAATAACCACTATTACTCAATGTCAGAGAAAGAAAAAATTTATAGGTTGAGGATGAAAACGGTATCTAGTTTGATAAGGAATATACAACCATTCATTATGCAAGAAAAGTAGGAATCCAGATGGAAAATAAAGACAACATTTAAGCATATTAAGTTAGATAACTTGGTAAAATGTCCAGTAGATAACTGATAGTATTCATTTGGGCATTGGCTAAAGTTAAGACTTGGAGACTGCTTAAGATTTTTCCAAAGAGGAAAGAGTTTGTCAGAGAAGGCTGATGTAATGGGAAAATAGTTTAGTTGGAGAGAAGGCTGATGTAATGGGAAAATACATGTAGGGAACCTTGGTTCATTTGGAGGGAGCAGAGAATGGAAGAAGGGAGGCACAGGAGAGGAGTTCCAGGTAAACTGAGAAAGTAGGAAGAAAGGTGTTCTGTTTGTAAAGGAAGAACATCAGTCATCCATCTTGGATTTAGAAGTGAAGGGGTATGTGTCTAAGGAAATTAAGCACAGCAATTAGAAGTTATTAATTTGAAAGGAATTATTGACTTTTGTAACCTTTTAACTTTTTGATGTAGGGAAGAGAAATATAGTAATTACATCAGTGAAGGTTCTGGGTTCAAGTTTGTCTTATGAAGGAGAGTTTAGTAAAATAACTCTTTACAATGGTGAGAGCATGGTTTAGAAAAGGCATGGGGAGTAGGGTGATGTGCTAGGCCATGCCTGTGCAACTAAGAGGAGAGTGCCTTTATTAGTCCTCAGTTGAAAGAGGCCAGGGGAGGTAACTATGATTGGATCCTGGAGAAGGAAGCCCTTTAGAGAAGGTAGCTGATCAGCAGAAAACAAACAGCCAAAGGTGATGTCACATGGGAGAATACAAAAGAACAAGCAACTCCCACTACAACTCCCACCCTTTCTAATCTCCCAGTTTTGTCTCATTGGCTGAAGCCAAAGCCTGCGGGCAAGGAAATCCCTGCTGCCTCCTAGGTTCAGGGAATAGAACAGGGTAAAGATGAGGTTAGAAACCTAGGGGAGTTGTCTGCATAGACACATAAAAGGTAGTCAGCATAGCAATGGAAGCAAAACATAAATGAATTACCCCCTCACACAGGAGAAAATTAGTTAAATGTATTAAAATAAAATATTGGAGTTCCTTTCGTGGCTCAGTGGTTAACGAATCCGACTCGGAACCATGAGGTTGAGGGTTTGATCCCTGGCCTCACTCAGTGGGTTAAGGATCTGGCATTGCCATGAGCTGTGGTGTAGGTCACAGACGCGGCTTGGATCCCGCGTTGCTGTGGCTGTGGTGTAGACTGGCAGCTGCAGCTCCTGTTAGACCCCTAGCCTGGGAACCTCCATATGCTATGAGTGCGGCCCTAAGAAAAGGCAAAAAGACAAAAATAATAAAATAAAATATAAAATAGTGGTTTAAATGAGGTTTCAACTTGGGCTTAATTTAATTTATCGTACATGTCCAATGTGTCCCACAACTTCTAAAATAAATTCATAGGAAGGTTTAAATCAGAAATATGAAAATTACTTTAGAAAAAAAATGCAGTCTTCTTAATGGCTGTATAATAAGCCCGTAGACTTTAAAATGTTTCTGCATAATAACCAACTTGCTGTGATTGTCTAGGCTCTGTGGGGTTCAATATGAGTGCTCTGAAGTGGAATGAAAGGATATGGTGAAACAGAGTTTCTCAATTGATTTTAATAACTTTTGAAATTAGAAATAGATGTTCTCTAACAAATAGCTTAAACTTCTCAATTTTCAATTAAAGACTTATTTCACTGTAGCTTTTCAAACACATTCTGGTATTAAAGAAAAGTGGGTTTTTGTGTATACAACTTTATCTCATTTTAATTGTACATTATCCATAGCTCATTTTTTAATTAAAAAAATCATATTCCATAATGGAAATGGATACTGAAAAGTAATAAGGATAGCAACTAAGTTTCTTTAAATTTCAATTGAATATAGAACTTCTTTTATTCCTCAGTATCTTAAAAATCTTTATATCAATCTAGTATCACACTGTTGAGTTTTTTTCCTAACCAGTGTGATAACTGTTCATAGTTTATTGTCCTTTACAGTTACCATCAGAGATGATGAAGTGGGAAGAGCTATCCAACAGAACCATCTAAATTTCAGACATATTGCTTCCTGCCTCTGTTACTACTACCTATTTAAAATAATCAGGTCCCTGTTGGGGTTAGTAAAGGCTAAATATTACATTTAGAATGGATAAGCAATCCCATAATAAGTCCTACTGTATAGCACAGGGAACTATATCCAGTCTCTTGGGATAGACCATGATGAAAGATAACATAAAGGGATCCTCAAAGGATCTCAGTTTCCCACTTCCTTCCATGTGCAGCTATATGGATACATGTACAGTATCCATATATACTGGGGGAATCCCTGTTATACCAGCTGTGGTATTACTTGGTATGACTGAGTTGTTTTGCTGTACAGCAGAAGCTGGTACAACATTGTATATCAACTACACTTTAATAAAAAAAGGGGATAGTCAGTGCCCGTTATTCTTCCCAGTATGGTAACTTTCTCTCTGCCTGCTTGTCTTTTAGGACCAGGAATCCAATATATCCAGGTGGTAACCACAGCTGTAGGTTTAGTAGCAGACCCTTGCTGTATCCCTTGATAGAAGGATCCCATCCTATACACCTTCCCAAACCAGTACCTCTAATCAGTAGAGCCTAGAGTTGTGGGAGAGTTAAGAAAACATTCCCTGGAGTTCCCGTCGTAGCTCAATGGTTAACGAATCTGATTAGGAACCATGAGGTGTGGGTTCAATCCCTGGCCTCACTCAGTGGGTTAAGGATCCGGCGTTGCCGTGAGCTGTGGTGCAGGCTGCAGATGCGGCTTGGATCCTGTGTTGCTCTGGCTGTGGCGAAGGCCAGCAGCTGCAGCTCCTGTTAGACCCCTAGCCTGGAAACCTCCATATGCTGCAAGTGTGGCCCTAGATAAGGTGAAAAAAAAAAAAATGGAAAAGAAAACATTCCCCAAGTGGATTGGTAGGAGTGGTGAGTGATGATGAAAGTATACCTCATTCGCATAGATTGGACCCAGGCCCATGTAGTCTAGCTTTTGCGAAAGTATCACCATATAATGGCTTTTGGTTTAAAGTATACACTGAATCTTGAAGAACAGCATCCCAACCCCCAGCTGCTCAGGGAATCATCTCAGGCCAAAGCCTCAACTGGGCATTTAACAGGCCATTAAAATTTTTCTTAACCTGGAAGCTTTTGATTGATAAGGCATATAGCAGAGCCAGTGGGATCCATGTTCCTATGCTCTCTACCATAATTCCTACGGCATAAAATGGGTCCTCATCATCAGTTACAATTCAACCCTGTATCTAACAGGCCTCAAAGGATCTCAGTGTCCCACTACCTTCCATGTGCAGCTATATGGATACATGCACTTTATCCATATATAATAGAGGAATCCCTATTATACCTGCTGTGGTATTATTTGGTCCTTCCCTAACGGTACTCACCATACCTTTCATTCGGGAATGAGAAATGACTTAAGTCTAGAAACTGGTAATAGATCAATGATTTTTCTACCATTAGAGATGACAATAGCCTTTCTGACACGTACTCTTTGCATTTTTGGATTATATAAGTCAAGAAGTGCTCTTACCAGCTACCCCTCAGTCTTGGTCCTAGAACTACCGTGATATATAAGCCCTACTTCTAATCATCAGAACGTGTGTTTTTTTACCATAAGAATTTTTCTGGCTGCTCCACTTCGCCCATGTAGCCTGGAAAGCAAATTAACTAGTGCTTGTCTTCCAGTTCCCCACAATATTCTTCAAAGAATGACTAGTCGGAGTTTGTAAATAAATACCCTATGTCCCTTCACATTTTCAGTGAATAACTTTGAAGTGTGAGTCCACTTTGTGTTAGATCAGGCTTCAGTTGACCACAGTAGTAAATTTCATACTACTTTCTTTCCTTTTTTGTCTTATTTTCCCACTACTTTATGGGAGCTACCTAAGTTCACCTTCTAATAAATTACTTGCACTCAGACCCTTGTTTTAGGGTTTACTTGGGGTGGGGAGAATTGAAATTAAATGCTAACAGGTCCCAT
Organism: Catagonus wagneri; assembly: GCA_004024745.2. Lineage (NCBI taxonomy): Eukaryota > Metazoa > Chordata > Mammalia > Artiodactyla > Tayassuidae > Catagonus > Catagonus wagneri. Next base: position 21,430,047 of record PVHT020000173.1, on the reverse strand, counting down.
TGCTGGTGACAAATAGGATGCCATAGTGCCTAGGATGATGTAGCATCACTAAGAAGTTCACCTGTGGTGAACTGGAATGAACATTCAAGTAGAAAGTAATGCATGGACTTAGATTACCAGCATTAGAAGTAGGATATAATGTTATAAATATCACACAATTCATTGGTGTTAATTACCATTAATATATGGAAAGAAGAAAATAACAGCCTTAGGTCATCCAGTTCTCAAATTAGTACATAGTGAAACAGTTCAAAAATATTTAAGGCGACCTTCAACTCTTGTAAATCTACTATGTGCCATTTCTTTCCATCTTGGCACTGAGAAAGCTCTAAAAAATACCAGTGAACTACCACACTAAAACAAAAGTTGTAGTAATGATATACACAAGTCAGAATAATGTAAAATAAAAGATTACGTCAATAAATATAGCTAGGATAACACTCTTAACACTACATCTCCATTATGAAGATATAATCATTTTATCTCCAAACATAGGATCAGCTTTATACATATAAAAACTTTGGTTCCTTCCCTTTGCAATTGTCCATTTTTGGGTAACTCAGAACCTAGGAAGAAAGTTTAGTTGCTCCTGATTGATATTTGACAATTTACTTCTAAAAATTATTGGAGTTCAAACTATGTCCCCTCTAAGAAATACTTCTGAGTCACAGTGAGAATGTAATTCATAAAACTTGTAATTTGGCTTGAGGCATTGATATAAAAATCCTACACTCTTGCTAAATTTCAGTTATGGTGAAAACTAATAAGCCAATAATTTACCCTGGGTAACTGAGAATCTTAGCTCTTTTAAAAACCTAAAACAGTTTTTGAATCAGTGAAAGTTAATATTGGAATTAATTATATTTGATCTTATAAAAATTGCAGTTTTTGCAAATTTCATAATATGCTTTCTAAAAAAAGATGTGATACCCTAAAGATAAACATCAATGTATCATAATATCCAATTGCTTATTAGCCAAGTGCTAATCTTAAAAATGTTAGGTCAGGCTATATTTAAGAACTAAAATGCTCTTTTGATTCCTTCCTGAATCCACCTGATATTTTCTGGTCATCTCCCATACACAAGACATGATAATTGGTGGTAGGAACTTAAAATTGAATATGACTTCAGAGACAGTTAAAATATGCACAGAGCTCTGAGAATGCAGATACTCAAGCAGCCTGGAGGAGCAAGGAAATTACTATTAAGGAAATAAACTTGAGCCCAGACTAGAAAACTTAATAAAAGCTGGTCAGAGGATTTTCAGTAGTTCAACTACAAGCCTTTCATTCAGCCTGTGAGGATCAGGGAAAGAGAGAAACATGGAAGGAAAAGAGAACACACTGGCTGTTCCGACAGGATCTGGAGGGCTGCATTCTGTGTCAGGGTGCCTGGGCTAGTAGAGAATCTTCATTATTCTCTTGTTCTTGTTGACATATCCTGGGCAGTCCTTCCTGCCATGAGAGGAGTCCGGGCATTAGCCTTAAACAGCTTCTGGGGCTTACCTGAAGATATTTTTTTTCACCTGTATTGGGACATGGAGACATGGGTGAAATGGCTTCTGCAGATTCCTGACTTTGATCCCAACCATGTGTCTGTAATAACTAGCCTGAGAAATTTCTTTCCTAAAATTCTCTTTCAGGCTACTTGTGGATTAAAAACTAGCTTCTCTTCCACCCATGCCATGATTTTGCCAAAATTTTTTCCCCTCAAATGAAAAAAGATGAGATAAATATATCATGCATGAGAGAAAAATTGTTCCTTTTGGTTATATTCTCTTTGGAGTGCTTTAATAAATGTATACATTAACTCCATTGATTTGATTTAAAGTGGAATGATTATGTAATGAAAATTTTAAAGTTGCTTTTAAAAATGATGTCAAAAGATTGGGTTTTATTTTTTCCTGTTCCTTTCCATGCATAATTATAAATGAAATCACATTTATAATTATGCATGGAAAGGATTAGAATACATTTCTTCTACTCAACAGTGATATTCATATTTATGTATAGTTTTCTATATTTTCAATTAAATGTAATTCTTTATAAACTTATTAAAACTTTTGTCAATAATAATCATCCCAGAAGACAAAAAGTGAAAATAAAGCTATTGATACTTTTCAAAACTGAATAGTCAGATTACAAATTTTAACATGAAGATGCTTCTTTGAAATGTCTAAGTTAGCTGGTAGGCAAAATGAAAGACAACTTTCAAAGCTTACTAAAACAGAAAAGCCAACAAAGACTCTTTTCAAATTAGAAAGCAAAGTGCAGATTAAAAGAAAAAAGTCTTAAGTTTCTGAAAACTTTCCTAGGACTTTGAAACCTAACTCATCAGATGGGGCTTAAAATTACAGAACTTTGTGTTAGAAGTAGAATTTGTTTTTCCCTGTAAATGGAAGGAACATCTGGACAAATTCAGATGAAAACAAAATGCCACAATCAGCTTATAATACAAGCCAATTCAAATGGAAAGAGACGATTCTCAAAAAAGAAAACCCATTTTGAGAATAAAGGAACATACTCAAAACCTACAATTTATTCTTAATAATCTTTCTTTTTTTCATTTGCTTTGAGCAGCCTTCTACCCACGGGGCAAAGACTGACAGAATATTACTTAGTCCCTTAATTTTAGCTGTCCCCTTAACTATGACTCTGGGGCTGGAATGTACAAACAGGAAAATAAATCAAAGGAAAAAAGAAACTTTACAACTCTAAGGCAGAGGAGAGAAGGAGAGTATGCTGAAAAATTCCCTTTACATGCATGCTTAATAATTGATAAAAAATACCTAGTTTACTGAGTCCAGTTATACATTTTTCAAGATAGATATATGTGTTCATTGTTTTCCATCTAACTTTTAGCAACACAGAGTGCGGTTTCACATTTCCTCTTTGATTTACTCTAGTTAAGTTATATAAAATTAGAGTAAATTTGGTTTGGTTTTAGCAATATTCATATATGCCATGTCCTCAACACTTTCAAGGCACGCTATGTACACATTTGTTGGTTTGAAGCAAACCTTTATTTAAATGTCCTCTTTTCAAAAGAAATACACTGATGCTTTACTCTAAAGTTAGGGTTTCTCTTTAGATAAATCTAATACTCTTGAGACAAACTAAATTTTCCAACTCCAAAACATGAATACCAGTGCTTTGTAAACTCTTGAGCTGTTATATACCAGATCTCATTAGATATTTTTTCTGATTTAAATTTTTATAATTTAATAATTGAGCTATGTTTTATATGTGCTGAAATATTGTAGTTCATTTCCTTTACGCAGATAATAAACTATTCTTGACCCAACTAGATGCGTGCATATCAAGGCAAACAGTTGTCACTCTAGCATTCATTTACAATTCTATTTCTGTCATTATAGGATGGTTAAAAGCATAGTTAGGTCATACGAAAAGCTTAATAATGAGTTTTGGAAGCTCAAGAATAGTTGAGGTGCTTAGCCAAATTGACCTAGTTATTTATCATCTCAAGAACCTTGGCAGGATCATAACAGGTTAGGATTAGTAAAATGATCATTGGGCAAAACAGGGGAGATGGTTAAGATTTCCTGTTACTAATAGCAGGGATGTTGAGAGTGAGAAAAGATGCTTAGAAAAGATTCTATTCTTCCTTTTTAAATTTAGAGGTTAAATCACAATTTTTCTCCCTTAAGTATGTCATTAATATTGTAGTAATTGCATATAAATAATAAAAATGTATAGAAAAGTAGCAAAGTATTTTTATGAATATCATCCATCTTCTGTGTCAGAAGGGGAAAAAACATATTAGCTCGTGATTTCATTTTGTAGTTCTACAGTCTTTACTGTTTTATTTTCTGAAGGTTAGATCATGTTATGCCAAATCTCTATTTTTTTTCTTTCTTGTAATCAGATTCTCCATGTTCATTCAACAATTCCCATTCTGTTACCAGATGTGCTACCTCTAAAGAGAATTGCTCTGAGTCTCTTATTCAGAGCGGAAAAGGATTTGCCTATTTATCTTTAACGTTCTTGAAGCAATTTCACATAAAACACTCAGTGACAATGGGCATGGCAATATTCATGTGAAGCAAAAATGATTTGTTTTTCCCAGTTTATTTGGGAATTGGTCATGATTCTGAAGAATGCGATTCAGTCTTTGAGAAAAAAATTCCCTTTGTGTTTTTTTTTGTGTCTTTTGGATATCGAGAATAAACCCCAGTTTCACATAAAATATTAACTCTATTAAAATAAAAGTGTTATGATAAAACATGGAGACAAAGGGGGTACTAATTACCATGACAACTCCCTCCTCCTGAATTTAGATCTGCTGCTCATGACTCCCCTTCTGGCTCCATCAGAAACTATTGGGCAGGCAGCCTCGGTGGTACACGTAAAAAACAAATGCAGGGCACAGAGTCAGGCAGAGAATGGCTAACACCAGCACAGATGGGTTAAATAGCAGACTGGATGAAACTTAAAAGGTAATTAGTGATTTAGAGGTAGGTCTGAAGAAGTCACCCAGTAACATAGAGAAATAAGGATTTGGAAAAGAGGAAAGATTATTTAATTGACATGAAGATTGGAAAAGACAAGTGTTAAATTTCCTAATAAGTGTCCTAGAGGAAAGAATACAAATAATGGAGGGGAGACAGTATTAACGGAGGGGATAATAAATGCAGTCATTATGTAATAACAAAAGAAAACACTTATATATGGCATTGTTATGTGCAAGATATTGTTCACAGCATTTGACCGTCTATCTAAGTTAATCCTTCTATCTAACAACCTTATGATTAGGTATGGGATGAATCCATAGATATAAGAAATACAATAGTTATTGAGGAGTGTAAATTAAAGATAAATTAACATTTGAACACCTTGTAGTCAAACTATAGAACATCAAATAAAAAGAGAATAGAAATAAAGCCAGAATAAAAGACAGTAACAACAATTAAGTTGATAACAGAAGTTTTAAGAATAGTGGAATAATAGCTTAAATGTATAAAAAGAAAATAACTATAAAGCTATAATTAAGTAGCCAGCAAAACTATTTGTTAGTATGAGGGAATCATAATAATATTTTAAGTTAAAACAAAATACTTACTATCAATAGACATTCACTAAAGGAACTTCAAAATGAATGTATTTTAAGAGTGAAAAACTGATTTCCAAAAAGTCAGGAGGTAAGAAAGAATGGTAAACAAATTGGTAAACATTTAAACTTACACAAATATTATCTTTACAAAGTAATAGTAATAGTTTCTAGTTTAGAGTATAAAAAGATGAAATACAACAATAGCGTGTAACATGGAAGGAGGTTTACAGGAATTAAACTGTTGAAAAAAATCAAATTTTTTGAAATGAGAATGAAGAGTAATTTATGTTTTGTTCATCAGCTGAGAATTTCAAAGGCAATAATCAAAAACATAAAAATATATATTATAGCCAAACCAGTTAAAGGGAAAAGATGAACCAAGAGTCAAACTATATAGTAACCTAATCCAAAAGAAAGCATGAAGGGAGAAAAAAGTGGGGCAACAAGCAAAAAAAAAAAAAATGGTAAAAAATAAGTCAAAGTATTTATAATAACTATACACTTAATTATTTCCAGTTGAAAGACAGAATGACTAGTTGTGTTAAAAAAAAAAAATCAGCCTTACACTGACTTCCAGAAGTACACATAAAACCTAAGGAGTCAGACAGAAAGGTTTGAAAGTACAGTAGAAACAATTAATCAGAAAAATATATTCTATCAGCAAATTTTTTTTAAAAAATGGGAGTAACTTTCAGCATTCCTGTTGTGGCTCAGCGGTAATGAACCTGGCTATATCCATGAGGATGTGGGTTTAATCCCTGGCCTTGCTCAGTAGGTTAAGAATCTGAGGATGCTGTGAGCTATGGTATAGGTCACAGACCCCACTCAGCTCCTGTGTTGCTGTGACTGTGGTGTAGGCTGTAGCTACACTTTGATCCCATCCTGGGAATTTCCATATGTGGTGGGTGCAGCCCTAGAACGGCAAAAAAAAAAAAAAAAAAAATTGCGGGTAACTTTCAAAATAATTTTTATCTTTTTTTTTTTTTCTCTTAATGGATTTTATCTTTAATAACCATTAAACAGAAAACATTAGGGATAAGAAGGTCAGAATATGTAGTGATTTACCAGCAGCTATATATAAACTACTGTTGTATGCATGTAAGTATTAACTTGTTTAAACTTCATTTAAATCCTATCAGGTAGGCATTATTTATATTTACATTTTTTAGGTGAAGAAATGAAGAGAAGATGTTAAATAGTTTGCTTAAGGTCACACAGTTTGTAAGGAATAAGATTAGGACTCAAAGCGGGGAGGCAATTTGTCGCATGTCTATGTACTTAACAACTATATTAAGTCACCTGATAAAAGGCTTAGTATACCAGAAATTTGCAGTCATCTATTTTAATAGTCTCAAGTAATAAAGGGAAATTTGATACAACTACAGGGAGAAGTAGAAAAGTACAAAAATAATAAAAAGAGATTTCAGGAGTTCTGTTGTGGCACAGCAGAGATGAATTTGACTAGGATGTGAGTTCTATCCCTGGCTTTGCTCAGTGGGTCAGGGATCCGGCATTGCCATGAGTTGTGGTGTAGGCGCAGATCCGGTTCAGATCCCAGGTTACAGTGGCTATGGCATAAGCTGATAGATACAGCTTTCTGAATTAGTAGAAGAATAAGCAGATGAAAAATTCACATGCTGAAGAACTGAACAAAATTTAAAGGTTTGTTTTAACAAAAATTAATGCATTCTGTACTCTTTATCAAAATATTATAAAGGAAAGGATAATACATTTGTTATCTGTTGGTAGCAAATTATTCTAAAACATAGTGGCTCAAAAATGACATGATTTTCTTATATCACATTTAGTGTGGGTCAGGAATTCAGGTACGATTTAAAAGAGTCCCTCTGGACCTTGATGCATTTTGAGGTTTCAGGCAGGATGATGCCTGGAGGTTATGGTCTCACCTCAAGGTTTGGCTTGGGGATGATGCACTCCAAAAATCACTTGTGGTTTTTATCAAGATTCAGTTCCTCCTGGGATGTTGAACTGAAGGCCTCATTTCTTTTTGGCTGTTGGCTGGAGGCCTCCCTCAGTTTCTTGCTATAATGTCCTTTTCATGGGAAAACAAATAGCACGACAGCTGGCTTTCCTCAGAGCAAACAAGAGACCAAGAGTGGGAGAGTGAGAGGAGAGGAAAGCGGGGGTGGGCGGCACAGGGAAGGGATGGAGAGAGAAACTAGTTATTTTGTAACCTAATTTTAGAAGTGACAGCCACTCCTTCTATCATATTCTATTAGTTAGAAGGGAATCAGTAAGTTCACCCTGCTCTCGAAGGAAGGGGATTAAATAAGGCTGTAAACATCAGGAAGTGGTGGTCATTGGGGACCATCTTAGAGATTACCTAGCACAGGTAATAAATACAAAATACAGCACAGTCGTTTGGAATGCGGAGAAGCAGAGTTATAAGAGGAATAGTTGCATACAAACAGATGCAACTATGTTGGCATTGACATATTTCTGAATTAGATGGATTGAGTTGTAGGTGTCCATTTTGGTATGTTTTCTAACTTGAGAGATACAGTGACATTTACTCTTATGTGTTTACAGTATCATATATTTTTTCAAAAAGAAAGATAGTAGTCATTTTCTGAAACAAAACAAATCTATTCCTATTTAAGACTGACCTTTGATAAGTTTAGATTCTACTGAAAATTAACCATTGCATTTTATCTGATTTATGAGTCTGGGGAAGTTTGCTTCACCCCCGCACATCTCAGATTTTATATATACATTGAATACTGCATTTTAATTCTATCTTTAAAGTAAAATATTCATTAATTCATTTTAATGTATAATTAATTCAATCCTTGAAAGGCTCCACAGTTTTCACATAAAAGGCACTCTATAAACTTATAAGTAGAAAAAATATTTTGTGAATGTTTTGCTCCCGTAAGTTTAGGCAAATGTGAGGTTTTTATGCATTATTCAGGAAATAAACTCAATTCTTTGCTGTAAATGTGACCTCTAAATATTAGAACTTATGCAAACAAAAGACTTGGTCCCATCAGTTTTATGTATGATATATTTCTTTCCTGCCCACCCTTTTGGCTGTATATCAGAAACACAGTTTGATAACATGAATCAAGCTAATAACATTAGCTTATGACTGATTACCTGTCCAGTTTAGTCTCACTTGAAAATACTGAACAATTAATTTTAATATTTTGATAATGCTCATGGGATTGTAAACCATTCTCCATAATTTAAATGCAAGTGTTTCCAGCTTAAATACATATGCAATGATGAAGTAGCGAAGTCTTTTACTGTGAAAGAGTGTAAGTACAACTAAAGTTTTATACAAAAAAACATTAAATTTTAAATTAATTTTATCGCCCCCTTTCAGTTAAGAAAAACTGTACTGTGGTTCTTTGATTTTCTTTCTTTCTTTTTTTTTGTCTTTTTGCCTTTATCTAGAGCCACACCCGCGGCATATGGAGGTTCCCAGACTAGGGGTCTAACAGGAGCTGTAGCTGCCGGCCTTCTCCACAGCCATAGCAACGCGGGATCCGAGTCGCGTCTGCGACCTACACCACAGCTCACGGCAACGTCGGATCCTTAACCCACTGAGCAAGGCCAGGGATCGAACCCGCAACCTCACGGTTCTTAGTCGGATTCGTTAACCACTGAGCCACGAAGGGAACTCCTGATTTTCAACTCATATTATTCTGAATGTCTGTTAATTGGTATTTCAAGAGAGCTGCATTGTTTGAGGCTAATTGAGGATTCTGCAAAAGTATACAAGAATAAGATCACTGTAAAAATTTTAAACAGTACAAATATATAAGAAGTAATAAGTAAAATATATAGAAATCACTCTCTTAGTCGCACTTCCCTAAGGTAACCAATTTTAAAAATTTGATGCCTGTCTTTATAGAATTTTTCTGTTACTAGAAACATGTGCCTGCAAACACATAACGCATTTTAAAATGAGAGAGTAGTAAAATTATCGTCTAAAAATTTGCCTTTTCTATTTTTCACTTAATATAGTGGAGCCATCATTAAAAGATATAAGGTATAGTTCTGCATGACTCACTGTTTTATATTCTTTATAGAAATTTCATAGCTGGATGTGTAATAATTTAACCATTTTCCTATGAGTCACTTAAAATATTTTATTATTTATTTTTATTTTTTAGTATTAGAAACTGCCACAGTAAGCATTTTTTGGCAGTGGAATTATTATTGTACTAATTAAAATAAATTATTAAAAGAGTAATATAACAGAGTTCCTACTGTTGCTCAGCAGTAACAAATCCAGCTAGCATCTATGCGGATGCAGGTTTGTTTCCTGGCCTTGTTCAGTGGGTTCAGGATCTGGCGTTGCCATGAGGTGTGATGTAAGTCGCAGACGAGGCTTATATCTGGCATTGCTCTGGCTGTGGTGTAGGCTGGCAGATGCAGCTCCAGTTTCGACCCCTAGTCTCAGAACTTCCATGTGCCATGAGTGCAGCCCTAAAAAGACCAAAAAAAAAAAGTAATATATCAGAGGGTTTATTTAAAATTTTTGTTATTCTCTTAATTGTCTGTATCTCTCAATATTTTCACTGACAGGTCCCATTTCATAGTAGTGGAAGTGATAATTCTTTAAATTTGTGTCTCAATGAAAGGTTACAAATCTTTATTTTAATTTTCATTCATTAATTCAATTATAATTACATGTTAGCTAAAGTACTCAAAATAGTATACCAATTTCAACTCAAATGAACAGCTTAAAAATAACAAGTGAAGTTCATCTTAAGTATCTTATCTCTTTTAACTTAAAAACGATATGGAAGTGTGAGAATGCTTACTCTTTTCCCGACAGCTTTATACATTACGATAAAGAATTTTATTTTTGAAAAATAATGAGTAGCAATCATCTTAATTAATTGCAGTGTGGCTTTTACAAAGAGCTTGAGGCTTAAGTAGTCAAAATCTCACATATGTATTTTCAGCATGAGAATTCTATCAGAAGTTACAAACTGCTTATCCATCTTGGTTTCAACTATGCTTGTCAGTTTAGTTTTCCCTGAGGGATGGGGAACATAACTTTCTTTCTAGGGAATTATCTCACTAGGTTTGTTAGTGCTTAGTAATACAGTCTGGCAGAGCCTGTAATCAGCCTGCCTGCATGGATTAGAAAAGAATTTTTATGTTTTAGTGGAAACTCAGTATGTACTTGCTTGGAAGATTACCATGGTGTTCAAAACTATTAAAAAATAGGGATTTTCTCTTCACTGATTTAATGGTGATTGAGAGGTTAGATCATCTAAGCAGAGCTGACTGGTAGTGCTCTGTCTGGGATTTTTGTTCTCTCATTTCAGGAGAAAAACACATTGGTATATTTTTTGGCAGCCTCCTCCTTTTAAATTCGAATCTAAGCTTGGAAGCTTTTTAGAACATATTATGCCTCAGGACTTTATCATTACCTGTAAACTGCCTTCTGTCTACTCTAACCCATTGCCCTTCTTGATTCAACCATATGGCTCTAGAAGAATTCCATCGTTGCTCTGCAGAGCAAGGCACACAGCCATATGCCAACTCTCAAAATGAGCAATACGTGTTTTTTTTTTTTTTTTTTTTTGCCTGATAAGGTCAATTTCCACTTATTACAGCTGCTTCTTCTTTTACGGGAAAAAAGAAAACAAGTATTTTTCAAAATATTTGTCTGTCACTCATGAGAGATCTGATGCATTTTTCTCTGTGAAGATGCCCATATTTTTCACCAAGTTCTGCTGCTGCCTGGTACTTCTTTGTTTTTCCTCATGGGTTGAACCATTCTACTCTTCCGTGCTGGCCACTGTGTAGGAAATGAAATGGTCAGACTATACATAATGTCTCTAATGCTTTATTTCATTGTAATGCTGCAAGCAGGGTATGTTCATGGCATTACAGTGAAGATGGCTTGATTCTTGGGTAGGAAGAACTGGGTTTCAGTTCACCTGCAAAGAAGGAACTGACTGTATTACATGAAAGGATTTAAAAAAAATACTACTTATTTCCAGAGTCCTCAGAAATTGCAAATCATCAGTGAAAATGCATTAGCATAGAACAATGATGTGGCAACAAAAAGTGGGAGTAGGGCATTGAGGTGTCCTGCATCTGCCATCTCCATAAACTAATAGAGGAGGCACCATCTAGAAATGAATGACAGGTCTTGGACACAACTTGGAGTCAGGGAAAATAGACCCTGAGAATTTCCTTTGGTTCATATTCAGAACCCTCAAGCGAGAGAGAAGCATCTTAACTCAGGCAGCACTGATTCAAAATGTAAAGGAAAAAGATGAAGATCCCTAGATCCCAGAATCAGAATCTAAACTGGACCATAAGGGTATTTCTTGGCCACATTAGCAAGGATTACCGCAATTCCTCAGGAAGCGAGAGTCAAGTTTGATGTCAAAATGTACTCTCTGTATGTTTGATCTATTTCTCGTTCTGTCTGGCTATCTGAGGGAACTGGGAAATAATGAGGGATTCTTCCTACTATAATGCTTATGTCCAGTAAGTCTTAAAATACCTTTTCAAGTTCATAGTGTCTCAAGTCAAAGACTTTCCAGGTAGTGTCTATATAAGACATACAGCTGGTGGAACCCTACTTACTTCAGACAAAATTGTGCCAAGAAGGAGCACATCCAGGAAAGCATTTTCCTTTAAAAAGACTTTTCTCAGGTTCTGGTACATACTAACTTATTTGTCAATAGAAAGGGAAAAAAGGTATTAGTTTTTAAACACCTGAAAGTACTGCCCATTTTAATTGCTAGAATTTTACAAGTTCAGTGTGTGTGTGAGAAAAAAAAGGTTTTCTGCCAACCCTAATGCTACTCACAACAATTTAAATCTCATATAGGTTCAGTAACCAAATCTTCAAATTCAGCTCATCCCTTACTAGCACAATGGGAATTGTTAACTGCCGTCAGCCAAGTAGCAGTTGATTTATCACCAGGTGTAATGAAGACTTCTAGGCTCACAAGACAGACTGGTGTTGTGTTAGTGAAGAATCTTATTTTTGAGAAATGTCATTTTCGATAAATATTTAATATGCTTTCTTACCAAATGGTCTTTTTGCATTGCTTGTGACTTACCTGGGAACTGAGGAGCTAGCACCATCTGCAGGCAAAACTGCTAATTTCATCTGGGAGTAGAACAATTTTACAAAAACTTTATAGCTGAGGTTAAAATTGTTTTCACAGTGATGGACAAGATTGTTGTTTTGGTAAAAATATAAACTGAAATGCCATCTAATTTGTCTCCCTTTTCTTTTATTCTCTCAGAACATCCATAGTGGCTCTTTTAGGAGTAAATAGTCATGAGGTATACCCATGCAAACCACTTAGAACCAAGCTTGGCACACATACAGCTGCCATATTTTCATCATTCTGTGCCTGCCTCTTTTAGCCTTTTTAGGCTGGTTCTTAACAGCAGCATGACAGAGTTGATTTAAAATTTATTTTCACTTATTTTATCTTGTTTTTAACTCACATATTGTTTAATCAGTTCTTTTTAAAAGCAAATTCTTTATCAGGGAGCAGGAAACACCAATATGCAGTAATCATCAGAAAACCTGAAATCCAAATAGGAGTCTCCCTGTCATCTTTTTCTCCACAGGTTCTAGTGATTCATTTTTAGCAACAAAAGTATATAATAAAACCCATGTTTTGGGCATTTATTAGATGACATTCATTGAGAAAAATTATAATTATCTCACTTTAAATTTAAAATTACCTAGTAGTCCTATGGAAAAAGTGTTATTTACCTCTTCTACAAATGAAGGTATTAAATTTAGAGGGAGGTGAAGCTCTTTTTGCAAATCCACATAATTGGCACGAGATGGACTGAGTTGGCACTGGGTCGAATTAAAACCCAGGTTTCCCCCAACTCTAAAGTCTCAGCCCAATGTGTTATGCTGTTCCCCTGCCTTCAGTACTATTTCTGCATGGTGCTCTTCCTTGGCAGACACTTCTCTGGAAACAGATGTGTATTCCACAGCTAAAACAAAAGCAGACTATTAATTCAGAAAGTCTTCTCAAAATGTGTTCCTTTCAAAATATTTTTGTAAACTAAGTTAATAAATTAAAATCGCTTATCTCAACATGCAGAGTTTTCTTCTGTCACCAGTCAGAATAACGTGGACTGAAAAGGTCAGGGCAAAGAGATACTCAAGTAGGATGCCTTGTTAAAATTATCAAGTGGTCTTGAGCCATTAAAAGCTATTGAAAATCCTTGGCCTGTTTAAAAAAATATGTGATGCCATGCAGTTGAAATAAATAATAGGCCTCGGCGTCAGACAGATGTGAATTCACATAAAACTGCTGAAATATGTAAGTAGCAGGATATTAAATGGACTTTTCTGGCCTTTGGTGTCTTCATCTATAAAGTGGGGTTAAAACTCATTATCTTTTAGTAGATTTTTGAGGTCTAAATAATATTTGTTAAAATCTCTAGTCCCGAGCTCAATCTATTTTAGTTTTCTTTCCTCAAATTAGCCTAATAACTCAATAATCAAGTAACTGATCCATTTCTAATCAAGGAAACACTTTTGATTTTCTTAGCATGCTACTGAGTGATTTATGAAAATAAAGTAGATGTTGACCAGAGATAGCATCATGCCTAGCACTATCCTTTGACAGATATATTTGTTCACGTGAGTTTTAGTGTACCTGCCTTAAATAAACAAAACAAAAACAAAACTAGACAAAAAGCTGCAATACAAAAAAAATTTCCTTGACAATCATGGTCTGTCTACAATTACCATAATTTTTCAAAACTAGGGAACCGTTCTGATGTAATTATTTACCTCAGTTAATTCCAGCATCACAAATTTCAAGCTCTAGAAATGATGGCACACTGGGAACTTCCTGTATTCAGACCTGTTACATGCCCATATCAGAACATGAACTTCTCTATAGTCTAACACAGACAGCTCCACCCAGCATATGACTGACTGGTCATGGCTGACTGCAGATGGATGGACACTGGCTCAAGCTTACTCAGTCCACTGGCTGGACATTATCCTCTGAAACATTTCTCACTCAAGACTTTTGAACTAAACAGCATTATTTCTAGCCAGCGGGTGGCAGCTCTATCAGCTAAAAGATTGTCCTGTGGATCTGGTGGCCACATTGGTTCCTGAGGAAGATCAATAATGGGCAGCAATGGGCAGAAAGAACCAGAAATTTGCAGAGAACAGGTAATCTATGAAGCTGCAGAAAGTAAAAAGAGTAGGTCTCTTTTCTTGATTGCTTCCTGATTCCCATTAGGCTCGGCTTCACATCTGGCCCTTGAGCATTGTGAGATTTTTTTTTCTTTTTCTTTCTGCTTTTTAGGGCTGCACTCACAGCATATGGAGATTCCCAGGCTAGGGGTTGAATCATAGCTGAGCCACCGGCCTATGACACAGCTACAGCAAGGCCAGATCTGTGCTGTGTCTGCGACTTACACTATAGCTCAGGGTAACACCAAATACCAGGCCCACTGAGAGAGGCCAGGGATCGAACCCACATTCTCATGGATACTAGTCAGGTTCATTTCCGCTGAGCCATGACAGGAACTCTGATATATTTCTATCCTTTTAGTAAACCACCATTCTCACTGAGTTGAATCAAACTTGAATCTGAACTTGACGGCTTCCATCTGAGAGAAAGGAGGGATCTTTCACCAAGTGAGAGTTAGGATAGAAAATGAAGGAAGTTGAGAGCAGTTATGTATATACTTCAGCACCAGGGATAGGTATCATTCCAATGTACTTGTCAACAGTGGACTCCAGATCACTTCAGGCCATTGTCATTATGATGACTAGGGGATGGAGAGGGTCAAGGATCCTGTGATTGTTTTTATCATCAAGAAAAAGTTATTTGAGGAGGTCCTCATGAGGCAAAGAGAAAACTGGTGGGAAAAAGCTGACAAAAGCTAATCAACAGGTTCATTTCTGCAGCCTATTTTCAGAGGTTAAGGGTTGAGTTCTATGAAAAATGGAAGATATCTAGGAATAAGCTTTATGTTTCTTAGTCAACATTAAATATTAATGATTTCAGCACAACTCTGTCTTAATACTATTTACAAATACACCATTTCTTACATTTCCTCAGATGGGAAAATGTGTTTGACTTATACAAGGCGGACCTTTTTTTTTTAATCAAGAATTGAATTGATGTACTCAGTATCATTTGCAAAGAGTGACTAAGAAAATGTCAGCTGCAGGGCTATCAAATGCCGGTTATGTAAGACCTAACTAGTATATTCCGTTAGATCACCTACTTTGCTTTCCATTGACAAATGACTGTTCCTCTTAAAATAAAAATGAGAGAATCTTATAACTCTGGGAGTTCCCTTGTGGTGCAGCAGGTTAAGTATCCAGCGTTGTCACTGCTGTGGTCCAGGTTGCTGGCTTGGCTCAGGTTTAATCTCTGGCCTGGGAACTTCCACATGTTGCAGGTGAGACCAAAAAAATCTTGTAACTCTGCCTCTTATTTGTGTCCTATTTATAGTTGAAGATATGCAATGCAGTGTTTCTCCTTTTAGATTTTCTGTCTATACTGTATTTCCCTCCCACCCCCTGATTGAATATATTTAATATTTAGACCACTTCAGCCCACTTTAGAAGTAACTGGCTGCATAATATAAAGAATAAATCATTAAATGATAGAAAGAAATATTATATTAATTTGATGAGTATGTATATGGTTTAAATTCTGGCAATAAATACTTTAAAACCAATTACATAGCTATAATGGTGTTTATAAAATGGATATACTACGTATATATTATCATTATGGTCTCTGAATACCCCAAATAGTTCTAACCTGAAATTTAAAATATTATTATGTATGTTGAAATTCAGATAAGTATTATAGTTTGTGAATGTAAAAAATAAGAAACACTTATAATTCTATCAAAAAGATTATTATATTAATATTTTATAATAAAGGCTACTAGACATATTTTGAAGTTTAGATAGTGCTATATTTTAGAGGATCAAAGAAAGGATAAAAATATTCGATAATCCAAACTTTTCATTTAAATGCTAACATGGATAAAATAGCCAAGAATATGGTCTACATTCTCATTCTTTTTGGAAAATGATTTATAATGTAAACATTGAAAGTTATGTATTTTAAAGTACTTTTGCTTAAATTCCCAAGCTCTCATTATCTTCAAAATATCTTCTACTAGATTATGGGTAAAAATTTTCAAGTTAATAGATTGAAAATATCACCATGAAATTTAAAAAATTTAATTTATTCTCCATAAATTTGTCAAATTACTTGCTTTTCAAAACTCACATTATATTTCTAAAACATTTCTTCCACCGCATGAATCATTAGCTTTCATAAGGAGTGCTTTTATATGTGTTCTGTAAACCATAAACCATACCATTTCTGCATTATTAGTATATACAGGTCCATTAAATCTATTTTATTTTATTTATTTATTTATTTATTTTTTCATATTAACAATGAATTTTATTTCAGTTATAGGTGTACAAAGATCATAAGTCAATACGATAGATTTTGTGTCCCAAACCCACAGTGCATCCCCCCACCCCCCAGATTGTCTTATTTGGAAAACCAAGGTTATCCAAAATCTGTGAGTCATTGTCTGTTCTTCAAAGATGTTCATTGTGTCTCTTTAGTTTCCACGTGTAGACGGTAGCATTGGGTGTTGCTGTCTAATTGTCTGACTGGTTCCACTTCATATGATAATTTCTAGGTTCATCCATGTTGCTAAAAATGTTATTCTGTTCCTTTTAATGGCTGAGTAATATTCCATTATGTGTATGTACCATATCTTCCCTATCCACTCCTCTGTCGATGGGCATTTAGGTTGTTTCCATGACCAGGCTTCTTCCCTCTCTAGCTGCTTTGGATGTAAAGTTAGGTTGTTTATTTGAGCTTTTTCTTGTTTCCTGAGCTTGGCTTGTATTGCTATATACTTTCCTCTTAGCACTGCTTTTGCTGAATCCCAGAGGTTTTGGAGTGTCGTGTCTTTGTTGTCATTTGCTTCTAGGTATTTTTTAATTTCCTCTTTGATTTCTTCAGTGATCCATTGGTTGTTTTCTTGTTTTTGTATCCTTTCAGCTATCTATGTCTTTTGGTTGGGGCATTCAGTCCATTAACATTTCAGGTAATTACTGGTATATATATTCTTACTGCCATTGTATTAACTGTTTGGGGTTTTTGTTGCTTTTTTTTTTTTAACCCTGAAGTTTTGTTATAGGAGTCTATATACAAAT